>CM038794.1:142765183-143055734 GCA_021764765.1 Vicia sativa
AGTTTCCATTTGAGCTGTATGCAGGTTGACTTGGTGTTAGCTGAAGATTTTGATATCTTGTGATTCGAAGAAGGATCATGGAGCTCGAGATGAGATGATGTTAAAGTATTCAAGGGAACATAGTGAATGTCATAGTTTGGAAAGAAAAGAATTAGCCCTTCGAATGGATGTATTGAGTTCCGGAGTGTCGAGCGGAAATAATGGTGATATGTGTAAAACAAGCTTCGATCGGACAATAGAATTGTATCGGAGGAAATGGGTTGAAATCAAAGTGAGTGATACATTTGAAATTCAAAGCGCGGGATAAAGGGAGTTGAAGCGAAGAAGCAGTTCAGCGTGGAAGCAAGAGAAGCATGGTGTGCATGTTCTAAGCGTGGCAAGATCTTATGGGTCGAACCGTTATGGTCGAATTAGTATAAATAGGAGTCTTAATGTTAGGATTTCGTGTGTCATATCTATTGTACTAAAATTGACATTCAAAATACCACATGGCTAGGAAGCGAATGCACGAATGATGTACGTATGATTGCAAAAGCTTTATTATTCAACAATGTATCTTTATCCTTCGATCTAACTTTATCTTGCATCAATGTCTTTTAATTTTCTTTACTTTCAAAGTCATTTCATTTAAATGTTTTTCTACCATATTTGAAGTTCTTTACTTTTCCAAAACTTTTACATTAATTGTTATTTCCCGAGCTTTTATACATTTGTTTACATTCACATCTTTTACGTTTGCGCAATTACTTTGAAAATCTTTTACACTTTAAGAGTTTATTTGAATATTCTGCATTTATATACTTTCTTGCCATTTCTAATCGAATGTTCTTGTTTGTTCGAACCAAATATACATTATTTACTTGATCATATCACTAAGTAATCGAAACGTACTTGAACCTATACAAAACATCCAAAAACAAATCTCAAATATGGATCTCTATCTTAAGTTTATACCAACGGCCGATACCCCATAGGATCAATCTAGTCGATCCTGCAAGTTACGAGGATTGAATAACATATGATTATAGCGCTTATTCAATAGTTTGGAAGACTAGCGGTTGTTTCACGAAATCACTTGTGAACAAAATGGCACACCGGTGGGAGAGTTTGGCTTATAAATTAAGAAAATTATAACCATAATTATTATAAAAAATTCTTTCTGAGTAAACAAAGTTCATTGGTATATGAACCTTAGGAGTGGTAGAATAACTAATAGTAACCAACCTTTACCTAGAAGAAATCGAAATAATAGAATGTCTAATCCAAATAATCAACAAGGGGAACAAAATGCCCCACATGGAACAGGCACTAATGCGTCTGTTTTTTTGCAACGTCGATGCGATCCCTTGAATGCAGTCGGTTGCATCTTCGACTAATAATATAGCCACGAATGGAACAAGTGGCATGTCAACAAACAATTCGATCTTGGGCAATACGGGAACCACTTTGGTTACCACAGGGGATCCGTCCCACAACCGAGGACACAAGCCCATTCGCCACCCACTACAAACTAGACCACCTAGTTTCGAGGGTAATAGACCGAAACCCTTCTTATGGGATGCCAACATCTTTTATGGCGGGCTTGCAAACTTGATGTCAAATGCATCACCCAATTAGGATCGGATGCGGGTTAATCAATTTCTTCGAATAACCAAGGTGCAGGGGTTATAGCGCCTTACCACCTTAACCACGAGAAACCAAATGGCTTTTAGGCAATTGATGGATGATAGTAACCATAACATGATAGGAGTATTAGCACAAACTATGCAAGAAATCTTTGCCCCATAGTTCGAGCGTGGTGTGACGAATAGAAAATCACGAGATAATATGAGTCGAATAGCGATTTCTTTGCTAGAGGCGTGGACAGAACCGGTGGTTCGAGCGCACCTATCATCGAACAAGCCATTGACCCACCCTATAGGCGGTTAGAGAAGAATTTGACACGAGGGCAAGGGCACAAGAGAAATGCCCGTGATTCGAGAAGAACCACTTAAGGGAATTGTAGAACCGTGGCGAGATCGAAAGATATGATGCTCGATGATTCGAGAGGAACCACGGAGGGAGTTGGGGAACCGGGGCCGGGCTCGAAGGCAAGAGGCCCAGCGTTTCGAGAAGAACAACCTAGAGGAGTAGTTATGGTAGGTAGAAACCAAGATCTTGATCACGGTGGTCCATAGAATTGAAATGATAATATCTTGGCGAAAATAACCTAACCACCATGATAGAGAATAATGGCCCAAAGCGGTATTATCTGAGGATTAGGAGGCCAAATTATGCTTCTCCATAGCAGATTATGTGATGCATACGGACTTACCAAGGGACACAAGATCCCTAAGTTTACAAAGTTATTTGGAGATACTAACGAATCAACATTGAACACATAGCAGTATCTCACGAGCGGAGACATAGCCAATAATGAGAACCTTAGGATTAAGTATTTCCCGAGTTCCCTCACGAAAATGCTTTCACCTAGTTCACCACATTACCACGGATCCATAGATACAGGTCCTTTTAGAAAGATTGTTCCATGAACAATTCTACATGGGACAATCCAAGATAAGTCGAAAGGAACTAGCTAGTGTTAAGAGGAAGTTCTTGAACCCATGAGGCGAATACTTGAATAGGTTCGAGACTATTGAAATCCGGATGTTTCACAGTGGTCCCAGAACATGAATTAGTCGAAATGGCGGCCTGACTATTCGATTCGAAAAGAAATTAGATCGCAATACTTGAGAGATATGGCTCGGTTGGCGAGATAGGGTTCGACAAGTCGAGAAGACTAAAGGCCGAGAAGGCCGGGCTTTCAAAGTAATAAGAAGAAAGAATTTCCTATGTCGAAACCGAGGGAGTCGGTGTCCCGATTCGAGGTCGAAATGGACCTAGCGAGTTAAGCAGGCCCCTACTCTTGTAAGCTTGGTTCCCACAAAGGAAAAGAAATTGTTGAAAATGAAAAAAGCGACAAATTCCCAAAGAAGGTGTACACCTTTGATGTGACAAAGTGTGATGAGATTTTGACACCTTGTCAAAGATGGTCATGATTGTGCCATCGAATGTTAAAATACCTCCTTTAGATCAAAGAAAGAAAGAGGATTTTGTAAATATCATAGTTTCTTAGGCCACAAAACCTCACGGTGTTTTCTTTTCGGGGACTTAATTGAATGCAATCAAAGAGACTAAAGTTTCTTGATAAGCCAAAGATGAAGGTAGACGAGGATCCTCGGATATTGCGACACCAACTACTCGAGCTGCGGGCATGGGAGAAATAAATATGGTGGAAGCAGACCAAGGGGTCAATACATTGAAAGATGAAAACGAGAATGAGAGTTGGGGTGATCGGGTCACTAAAGACATCCACCAACAACGGAGGCTTGACTAAGCCAGCGTAGTCATTGGTTTGAAGGACATCCGAGCTGAGGGGCGGGAGAGTCGGGGCAGTGGTGCCTCTTGAAGGTGCGAGGCGCCAATTAGAAAGGTCAATTATAAAGCAACTTTCCCAGAAGAGATGGGATACTTTGGGAGAACCAGGTGGAAGATTCGACTATCTGGTAAAATATTACTGCGGAGAGTGCAAAATCCCATCGAAGCCATCAAACCATCGGGTTGGGGAGATGAGGATGCAAAAGATGGAGAGGTAGAAGGACACAAGCCCAAGAAGGAAGTTTGGGACACTCTGGGGGAGCCTAGTGGCAAATTCGACTACCTGGTGAAATACTGCTTGAGAGGTTCGAAAATACAACTCAAAGACATCGAACCGTCAGGTTGGGGAAATGATGAAAAAGATGGAGAGGTGGATGTTAATATGGTGGACGTGGAGAAACCTTGTTCTGAGATGCAAGAAATGGAGAAATATCTTGAGAAGGAAAAATACAAAATGGAGGAAGGATATGCTGCAGATACCAGTTTAAAAAATTACCTCATGGTGTGCCACAAAGGAAACGCTGAGATGATGCTTTGCCCAGATGCATCATACATGAAGGATTCTTGTAGAGTTCGAAAGGAGCCAAAGGGCTCGAACTGGCGTCAACTGGCGCCAAGACAATCAATTGTTTAGATGCTATCCTCGACCTGGAGAGAGTGTGTTGGAATTCTTAGTACGCTGCCATAAAGGGGCAACGAAGTGTTTGATTTGCCCAAGGTGTTCAGCAGCATATGACCAAAACATGGCAGGGGCATTCGAAACCATTCCTTCGCGCCATCTTTGGAATCACAAGGAGATGGTCGGAAGGTCGGCACCTCCACGGCAATCATAATCAAAGCGATAGTCCTTACCCCAAAGGTGCTCGAGAGTAACATTGAATCCTATTGAAGTACCAGCGATAGATGGTGCCGTCAAAACCAATAAGGGGAAAGATAATTGGAGAAGCAATGAGCGAAATGCGCGTCACGCCATGGTGTACAGGAGACAGTTCAACAACAAAAGAAAAGAAGAGTTGAGGCTGGAAAACTATAAAGGGAAGAATCCCATGTCAAGATCCCAATGGCGAAGGCAACATGTTCGAAAGGAAAATCTTTGGCGATTGAAGAGGTAGTTTCGACCAGCAAGAAAGAGATGTCTAGCACTAACAAACCAACGACAAGCAAGCAGCCCGAAAACAAACCTCCAGTTAGTAGGAGACTTTTTGCTGACACAAAACCAGATGAATCAAAAGAATATACTCCAGGGCCAGAGGAAGATGAGGATATGCTGACAGATAACTTTGAATCAGAAGGAGAATCCTCACTCAACCTAAAGCGCAGCGTGGTGTACGCCTACCTTACGAGTTCGTGCAAGAAACGAAATCGAAGAGCAGAAGAGGATGATACCATTGATATGATGAAACATAGGCGGTTTGCTATTATGTCATGGATAATGGCGCCGTCGAAGAAGCGAGAATGCATTCTTGAACACCGAGCCAATGAAGAATCATTTGAAGCCATTGTTCATTCGAGCAAAGGTTAATGCCCATGGTGTGAATAAGGTCTGGTAGATGGAGCGCGGTTAATCTAATGCCTCATTTATGTTAAAAAGTGGGAATACAAGAAAGTGATGTCAAACCGCATAACATGGTTCTATCAAATTATGAAGGAAAGTTGGTCAAACATTGGGAGTGGTGCAAGTGGAGTTAACCGTTGGTTGATTGCAGGCCACCATGTTCATGGTAATCGAAGCCAAGGCCAACTACAACTTCTTTTTAGGAAGAGAATGGATTCATGGCGTGAGGCGGTTCCTTGTCAATGCACCAAGGTTAGTACTATGGAGAGAGATGGGATAGTGGAGAACATCGAGGCAGATCAGAGTTACTTCATGACTACAGTCAACCTAGTCAACAAAAGAAACTATGACAAGTATCTAGCACGAATAGCCCCTTGTGCTCCAAATGAGGAGATGAACGAAGCCAGAGATGCACAATATTATATGACCCTTCACCATGATGGCATGTATTGGGATAGAAAAATAATTAAAGGAGCGAAGGACTCGAAGGTACTTGAGAGGCGGCCGAAGGCTGGGAGTTCGACAACAGTGCTCATGACTGAGTCCTCCTTCTTCGAAAGGATTTCGGCCTACATGGCTGAGAACAAATGGATAGCAGCTTCAGAGGCTGAAATAGACAGTATAGTTGAAGAAAATAACATGAAAGGGGCTAGTTCGAAAGACTCACCCTGCGAAGAAAATGAAATAGAACAAAGGCTAGATGCCATATATGATGAGAACCCACAGGCTTGAGAAGGATCCTACAAACATAGGTGCTAAGATGTTGGCACAGGATCAACTCGAAGAGGTAAATTTGGGGGATGACAACACAAAAGAATAACCTATATAAGTGCCAGATTGGGTCCAAGTCTCAAGCAAGAGGTGATCGAAATCCTCAAGCAAAATAAAGATTGCTTCGCGTGGGACTACGACGAAATGCAGGTTTGAAAAGAGAGTTAGTAGAGCACAGACTTCCAATTAAGGATGGCAAGAAGCCCATCAAGCAAACTCCTAGGAGGTTCGCGCGTGATGCTCCACGAAGATTAAAGGCGAGGTCGAAAGGTTCTTTGCGTTGCAAGTTCATCGAACCACAAGGTATGTCGAATGGTTAGCTAATATAGTGCACTGTTATTAAGAAAAATGGTTCCACGAGAATATGCATAGACTTTAGGGATTTAAATCACGGCAACCCCAAGACCAATACTCTATGCATGGCGAAATGTTAATAGACTACTGCTGGGGTTGAATCTTAAGCATGCTAGATGGATATTCGGTTATAACGATTTTTATTCTTGAAGAGGATGTTGCCAAGACACATTTCGTTGTCCGAGGCCTTAGGCACCTATGAGTGGGTAGTGATGCCTTTTGGTTTGAAAAATCTTGGGGCCACTTACCAGCGAGCAATGGATTCCATTTTCACGATTTTATTGAGACTTTTATGCGGTGTATATTGATGACATAGTCATCAAGTGCATCTCTTGAAACTCATCTGCACCATCAGGCCAATCATTCGAAAGAATGAGAAAACATGGCGAAAATGAATCCCTTAAATGTGCATTTTTGTGCGGGCGGGGAGACTTCACAGGCTTTGTGGTTCATAAAAAGGGAATCGAAATCAACCAAAATAAGACAAAAGCCATCATGGAGACTAAAGCACCCACATCAAAAAGAGAGTTGCAGTCTCTGCTGGGGAAGATAAATTTTCTTAGAAGATTCATCTCGAATCTAAGTGGAAAGACTCAAGCATTCTCTCCACTACTTCGCTTAAAACAAGGCCAAGCCTTCGAGTGGAGTCAAGTACATCAGGAGGCCTTGACGAAATTAAAGATACCTCTCTCAACCTCCTATCTTGTCTCCACCTTCATGGGAAAGCCCATGAGACATGCATATCTGCTTCGAATTTACTATAGGTAGTATGTTAGCACAAGAAGATAGTAATGGCATCGAAAGAGCTATATACTATTTAAGTAGGGTGCTAAATGATGCAGAAACTAGATATAGTAACATAGAAAAGTTATGCCTATGTTTATACTTCTCTTGTATGAAACTTAAATATTATATAAAGCCTGTTGATGTTTATGTCTCCTCTCATTTCGATGTTATCAAACACATCTTGTCAAAACCAATTATGCATAGTAGAGTGGGTAAATGGGCTTTAGCCCTAACGAATATTCTTTAACCTTCATGCCTTTGAGGAATGTGAAAGGCCAAGTAATTCTTGATTTCATTGTGGATCACTCACTAGTCGAAAAGACCATTATGGGTTATGTTGAGGCCTGACCTTGGAAATTATACTTTGATGGTTCGACTCACAAAGAGGGTAGTGGTGTTGGAGTTCTTATAATTTCTCCTGAAGGAATTCCAACAAAATTCAAGTATAAATTGGATGGCCCTCGTTGCTCAAACAATGAAGCTGAATACGAAGCGCTTATTGTTGGACTTGAAGCTTTGTTGGAATTGGGGGCAACTAAAGTCGAAATTAAAGGTGACTCGAGTTAGTGGTCAAACAAATAACAAAGGAATATAAATGCATAAAGGAAAATTTGATGACATACTTAGTCATAGCTATGATTGATCAAAAATTCGAATACATGAATATCCAACATATACCAAGAATAGAGAATCAAGAAGCAAATGACCTAGCAGTTGGCTTGAGTTATAAAGTCTCTACAAAAACTTTAAAGAGTTGATCGAAATAAGAGGTAGGGTTATGGCTACAGGACTAACACCACAGTTTTAGAAAATATTAAGTTAGGTTGTAGTGGTAAAGATAGATTGAAGTGTTAGCCATAAACAACATGTCGAGATCTGATTAGCGAAGCCCAATTGTAAGCTATCTAAAGGATCAACCTTAAGCGTAGATAGAAAAACGAAATATAGAGCATTATCATATGTCCTTATGGGAAATGAATTGTTCAAAAGACCCAGAAGGTGTATTGCTCAAATGCCTAGGAGAAAGTGAGGCGTATCTAGCATTATCGGAAGTTCATAATGGGGCATGTGGGGCACATCAAGCGAGCCACAAGATGAAGTGGTTGCTATTCGATATGGTATGTCTGGCCTAGCATGCTCAAAGATTGCATAGACTTGCTAAAGGATGTGAAGAATGTCGAAACATGCGAGGATTCAACATGCTCCTGAGTGAGCGCATTCGATCATTAAACCATGGCCCTTTAGGGATGGGCGTTAGATTTAATAGGAGAAATCAATCACTGCCTCGTCTAAAGGTCGAAGTACATCTTGGTAGGAATAGATTATTTTACTAAGTGGATCGAGCGATACCACTAGTAGCTGCGATCGAAGCTATTATTGAATTCATACGAAACAAATAATCTATAGGTTCGGATTGCGGAAAGCATAACTGAGACCAAGGTGCATGTTCTTATAGAAAGATGCAAGAGTTCGCTCGGGAGATGGGATTTAGACTATTGACATCAACACCATATTATGCTCAAGCAAATGGTCGGTCGAGCGACCAACAAAGTAATAATTGGTTTGATCAAAAACACATTGGTAAAAAGCCAAAGTTGGCATAAAACTTTAGACCAAGTACTATGGGCATAGAACATCTCCTAAAGAGCTACCAATACTACACCTTTCCAACTAACATTTGGCCATGATGCGGTCTTGCTGTAGAAATTCATCTGATCGGTTCGAATCCAAAGACAACATGAACTCCCTCGTCATTATATTGGGAAATGATGGTGAATGAGTTAGTTGAGTTAGGCAGTCGAGACTACATGCATTGGAAATCCTAATGAGGCAAAAGGAAAGAGTGGCGGGCATATAACAAAAGAGTAAAAGGTAAGACATTCAACGTTAATGACTTAGTATGGAAAGTCATATTGCCCATGGACAAAAAGAATAAAGCATTGGGTAAATGGTCACCTCATTGGGAAGGCCCTTTTCGAATAGCAAAAACGTTTTCGAACAATGCGTATGAAATAGAAGAAGCGGCGGATGGTAAGCGAATCCTAAAGGTAAATGGGAAGTATTTAAAGTATAAACCATGCTGCGGGAGATTCGAATACTAACGACGTAGTCACAATATTATAATGAAATGCCAAAATGGTAACATAATTGCCAAAATGGCATTGTTCAAGCGTTACGAATAAACATTTAATCAAAATATAAGAGTTACAAAATAATCAAGATTCAAAAATGGGGATTGTTCCTCAGCCGGTCGAAGATATTCTTGAAAGACTCAAGTCTTTGTTGGGTAAGCGCTTGGCACCTTCGAGGATGGCAACTTCACCTTTGAGTTGCTCGGTCGTTTCTGTTTCAAGGCCCTTGTTAAGTTCTTGAATCGATTCCCAAAGGTGTTGGACTCGTGGCAATTTGTTCTTCTTTGGGCCTCTTTGATCTTAGCTGAAGTTCTTGAATCTGTTTCTCCCGAGAGGAGGATGGATTGAGATCGAAGCTCATAGTCGGCTCTAGCTTGCTTAATATCGTGGCTTGCTCTTGACTTCTTTGAAAGCTTGAAGCATGTTCATAAGCAGCATCCATTGAAGCTCTTTTCTCTTGGACTTTATTTGCGGCAGATTCATCACGGAGGAGGCATCCGGTCACATTATCCAACAAAGGCGAAGTTCGAGCAGGATGGTACTAACTTCCGGAGAGCAAGTAGTGAGGTCAACTTGGTTCGATAATCCCTTCATGATGAAGCAGTGGTGCTATCTTGTTTAAGCACTTGAATAGATCCACATCAAGGATTGTTTTCTAATTCTATGAAGAAGTACAACCCTATCATTAGAGGGCATTGCATTAGAGGTCGAACCGAACCGTAGAAAGTGGAATATCCCTTTGAGCCAACTTAGCCTTCATGTACCCAATAGGGTCATTTCTTTTCAAATTGGCTAATTCTTCTTAATTTGTTTGAAATGAGAAGACCGAGGAAGTTCCATACGTAATGGGTAACATCCATTTAAGTCCATTTGCTCATTAACGAAGACCATCACCGTCATTATTGGCGTTTCCATCATCTTGTCCATCATCGGTCAAATCCACCACCTCGATGTCATCATTCGATCACCATCGCATCGGACCACATCCTTCGCTCGAACCTTCTTGGCGTCTTCTCCTTCTTCATCCTCGGACCTTCCCTCGCTAGAATCTTCACTCTCTTGAGAGGCGGTGGTTCTTTCCTCTTGGTTTGAGGTATTTGTTCACGCTCTTGAGAGTTCTGGAGGATTTTGGGTGAAGAGCCTCTGGAGGCACCATGGCGTCTTGAGCATTATTGTATTGGTCTCCTTGAGAGGAGGCGAAGTGCCTTGATCATCGGTCGATCGAAGCTCCGGTTGGGAGTGCCATGTTAGAAGAGCCTCTGTTTTGGATTATTGAATCCCCATGGGAAGAGTGAATCGGAGGCGGATGCTTGCGGAGGAGGTCGAAGTGGTTGGGATGGGTGAATCATCCTACATAGATAAAGAAAGATTAGAAGCGATAACTAAGTACGAATAATCATTTTAAGAATTGAGTAAATTCACATGGGTTATCCGTAGATATATTCTTGTCTATATGTTCCAACATTACGTTGGAGGTCGAAGGTGGAATTTTGGATTGGTGTGAGGAGCAACATCTCTTGAATCAAGTCCGAGGCGTCGGTATCCTTTAGTGCGTTTTTCATTTCTTCTTCAAAGCCGTTGGAGAACTTTCTCGATTTGAGAGTCCTCCCAATGGTGCTAGTTTTCTCTTTTTGGAGTGGTTGGAGGAAGTTTACTCGTGCGAAATGGTACAAAATAATTTAGACTTAAGAGAAAAAATCAGACCTATTTGAAATACCGGGATAAATTACCTTGAATCGGAGCAGTTGTTGTGGGTGGTGTGATTTGAGTAGTTGTTGGAGTGAGTGCTGTTCGTTGTTGTAGTTGCAGGATTGATTGTTGGAGTCACTTGGGCACATCATTTGTCTCGTGGGATTGTTGAGGCTGTTTCCTTCCTTGGTCTTGATCGGTAGTCTTGATCACGAGGGCTGGAAATCGAGCGATTAAAGCGAAAAGTTCAAAGAAAGCAATAAATATTTGGGATTTCCCAAACATTCGCCCTCATTCGAAAGAATCGACATGGCGGAAGGTCATAGCGAAGATGTCTGAAAATTATGAAGCCGATGTCGAGCCCATGTCACGGTCTCGGATGGCTTTGGTTTCTTGTGGGATTTATATTTGAGCATTTATTGCAAATTAACCACCAAGGATATGGAGGAAACCAAGCGAGCCAATTACAAGTAGGTAGTTTTGGAAATCTAGGTGGATGCATTTCGGTGCCAACCTATACCTATCCTCGGTGACAACCACGAAGGAAGTTGGAACTTAGAAATTTTTCTTTAAATTTTCCTTCAAGGTTTGAGCAGCTCGATATCTGATGGTTTGCGGTAGCGTGGGATCATAAGTAGTTTGAAGTAAGTGAAAAGCTTTAATCTCTTGGCGTGGGTCAACATACCTTTCTTTTATGTACACGCACATCAAGCATGGTCGGTTTAGCTTGAATGGTAAGAGTGTCAAACATATAAGATTGATAGAATTTAATCCACCAATCTAGAAAACTCTTTGAAGATAAGGGATTCGAAAGGATTAAGTTGAATTAGGCGAACTCTTGATATTGTTCTTGTTGAAGCTTGGCATCTACGGCTTTAAAAGTTCGACCCGAGGTAATGGCGCTTTGAGTTTGGAACAAGGGTTCGGTATTAATTGACCTGAGACCAAATTGTCTCGAAAGCGAAGTTAGGTTGATAGGAAAATAAGAGGATCGGTTCTTGGTCGGAGTAATTCTTGAGGAGATTAGTCTTGGTAATAAAAGGCCTTCCGGATATCTTGGATTTTAAGCGACCTCGAAAGAGACATAGTGAACCATGATGGTCCATGAGTCCTCGAAGCAAAGGCGCCATAGTTTCTTTAAATTCATGTTGTTTGGAGAGAAGCATAATGTACTTTGAAAATGAAACACGGAAATCGGCCTTGTCATCACTAGGAGTCGATCTCCTCGACCTCGTGCCCTCAGCGTTTCGATCAACTATCTACGGATCTTGCTCATTAATAGTATCTGCGGTGGAGGCGAAGACTCGAACATAGCATTTAGCCATAAGCTGGAGCAACGAGAAGGGACCATTAACAAGATGTTCTTGGAGGTATGAGATTTCAAGCTCGAAGCGGTGATCTCGGGGCTCTCATAAAGGTCAACTAGCGAGTTCACTTAATTTAATCCTCCTGTTCTCATGCAAATCTCTTGCTAGAGGAATGAACCTACTAGCTACACAGTGACTGCTGCGAGCGTATCTTGATAGCCAAAGAGTAAGGAAGGCAATGTGTTCAACATCGGAGACACTATCACCATACGTATGGTAATGACTAATGAATTTGGAGAAGGCTAGTTTGATATCGAAATCAATAATACTTGAATGTTCCTCGACATCAAGAACATATGTTTCCCGGTGTTAGTCGGTGATGGCGATTATGTCGAAGAGTGTGGGTGTGATCATCCCTCAGGGAGGTGGAAGGTATTATAGGTGCTATCCAATACGGGATGCGAATAACAGAGGATATTGTATGTGAAGCTGGTTTGGATAATTTCGAAATTATAGATACCTAATTCCTCCCAGATGTGACTTCTTAACTTTCACTTTGGTGAACCAGTTCTGATATGCTACATCAGCAGTTGGACAGGATCGAAATGGTTTAAAGTTGTTTTTAACATAGTCCAGAATGAAAGGATCTTTTGGGGTAGTCATAGGAGTTTCTCGTCCTTTGGAACAACAGGATCATTGACATTATCGGTTCTACCCTAGGGGTTTCCATTGTATTGAATAAAGGTTTGAAATCGTAACAAGCGGAAATATGGTTCGTGTATCCTTAAGAATCTCAAAAACCGTAAGAGGACCCATTAGGGCAAATCTCTTTCCAGGAGCGTTAGTAGGGATTAATACCTGAGAGGAGTATAAGAGCTCTTGCTCTTTGGAGATTCCTTGGGGTATAAGTATAGATTGACCTTGGTAAGTGCCAACCTTGCTTTCCAAAATTGTTCCGGTGTTCTTATTCTTCTTTTTAGAAATCTTTTTACAGGGTGTTGATGAAGACATTGTTGGGGTTTTGATTAAAGAGATTAGGGTTCTTTACGAAAGAGAGGAAAAGAAGATTGAGTGTGGAAAAAGTGAAAAGACTAAAGTTTGTTTGGTTTTATAGTGAGGAAGTGGAAACACTCATCAACTAATGCCAAATTACGTGGGAGGCGTGGGTTGGATACGGTGAGGTGGCGTGAAGTTAGTATTGGTAATAAGCATGATTAAGGGTGATCATTGCTTTTAATAAATGCACCATACCGTGGTTCTTTGTGTAAGCGGTTCGAAACCGGGGTCATCGTGATTGACATAATGGAAATCTTATGCAGGTCATAATTACTCGAGGTCACATCAAAATCTTGTGGATATATTTAAAATAAGTATTTCTTAAAAGGATTGAAATACATATTTTAAAGGGGCATTTGTTAGTGAAGATTTTGATATCTTGTGATTGAAGAAGGATCATGGAGCTCGAGATGAGATGATGTTAAAGTATTCAAGGGAACATAGTGAATGTCATAGTTTGGAAAGAAAATTAGCCCTTGAATGGATGTATTGAGTTCGGGTGTCGAGCGGAAATAATGGTGATATGTGTAAAACAAGCTTCGATCGGACAATAGAATTGTATCGGAGGAAATGGGTTGAAATCAAAGTGAGTGATACATTTGAAATTCAAAAGCGGCGGGATAAAGGGAGTTGAAAGCAGCTGAAGAAGCGGTTGGCGTGGAAGCAAGAGAAGCATGGTGTCTTGCATGTTCTAAGCGTGGCAAGATCTTATGGGTCGAGACCGTTATGGTGAATTAGTATAAATAGGTCTTAATGTTAGGATTTCGTGTGTCATATCTATTGTACTAAAATTCAGTCACATTCAAAATACCACATGGCTAGGAAGCAGATGCACGAATGATGTACGTATGATTGCACCAAAACTTTATTATTCAACAATGTATCTTTATCCTTCGGTCTAACTTTATCTTGCATCAATGTCTTTTAAGTTTCTTTACTTTCAAAGTCATTTCATTTAAATTTTTCTACCATCGTTGAAGTTCTTTACTTTTCCAAAAACTTTTACATTAATTTGTTATTTCCCGAGCTTTTATACATTTGTTTACATTCTGTCTTTTACGTTTATTGTGATTACTTTGAAAATCTTTTACACTTTAAGAGTTTATTTGAATATTGCTGCATTTATATACTTTCTTGCCATTTCTAATCTGAATGTTCTTGTTTGTTCGAACCAAATATACATTATTTACTTGATCATATCACTAAGTAATCGAAACGTACTTGAACCTATACAAAACATCCAAAAACAAGTCTCAAATATGGATCTCTATCTTAAGTTTATACCAACGGCCGA
Source organism: Vicia sativa (assembly GCA_021764765.1). NCBI lineage: Eukaryota > Viridiplantae > Streptophyta > Magnoliopsida > Fabales > Fabaceae > Vicia > Vicia sativa. The sequence goes on from CM038794.1 coordinate 142,779,545, forward strand.
TACCCCATAGGATCAATCTAGTCGATCCTGCAAGTTACCAGAGGGATTGAATAACATAACAGTTATAACGCTTATTCAATAGTTTGGAAGACTAGCGGTTGTTTCACCAGAAATCACTGTGAATACTTGGTTGGATTGATCCAGGGTGATTCGAAGTGTGCAGACCACTCATACACCTTCCACATAGGTCGTTGGTGCTCAAACAATCATTAGAACTCAACTGGAAACACTCCTCCATCGAATTCGATTCCAGCTTCAACAGGTAAGAGCTCGAACTTCAACTCCATGATTCTTTGATTCATTTTGAAAAAACTCTTGGCCATTTGTTTTTTGCACCCCTCACGATCATTAACCCTCAACCAATTGACAAAATCATCCATCACACATCATTTCAATTAGGATTTTCAGTTCTAGGGTTCTTCGTGTTCATCAGAAATTTAACCATGTTAGACCAAAAATAAATGAAATTAACAAATACCATCATGTTCCTTGTTAAAATTCGTGCAACTTTGATGTTTACATCATCCATTTTCATTGAGAAACGAAGAATTTAGGTTTGAACAAGGATTGAAGAAGATGAGGATGGAGTTAGCGTGTTCTTGTTATTTTCCAAATTCAAAATTTCCAATATAATATTAACACGTGGTTTGACTTCAATACGAATGCATTGTTGCCCGCGGTTGCCAGCTCACTTTTAAGTCACTATGCCACGTATCCACCCATCGGTCACGGGTTCAAGCCTCCCATGGACCAATTTTTCAAACTTTTCATTTTCTTCATATTTTTACAAACTTTAACATTTTTTAACCAATCAAAACTCCTCATTTTGAGGTGATTTTTGTACACTTGTCAATAAATACATCTATTTTATGATAGTGCAAAATTTTCAGAAAAACTTTCATCGATTATGTTTTAATCGGGCAGCGGCTTTGAGCACTTTTCAAAACCACTTTAAAGGTGATTTTTCAAACTTTCGAATCGATTCTTTTCAAAACTTTTCATAAATGAATTTTACATTTCAAAAACACTTTCAAAACCATTTCTTCAAAACTTTTTTCATCAAACTTACATCTTTTTACCATGATCGATCCAATTTAAACGATAAAACCGATTCGTTTTCTCTCGAATTTCTTAATCGATGAGGGGCCTCCCTTACGGTGTAAGTCCCAACATTCTTTTATGTACATAATTATTTCTTTGTCCATATCAAATTATTTCTCATATACATACAAATTTTTATCACATATCTGAGATACTTTTACTCAAACATGGATAAACTTGATCGTTTGTTTTCCGTTTAAATGCGTATATATACTGAATACCATTGGTATTAAAAGGAGCATTATTCCTGTGCGCTTTTAAACCAATGGGCCACCCTTATGGTGTAAGTCCCAACCCTCCTATGTACATCCACATCCTCCTGTACATAAATACCCATTCGTGTACATATTTACTTCCTTGTACACATTCAAACTTGTAAATAATCAAGTTACGCTCGTTTCAAACGTTCGTTTCACAGACACTTGTTTATACTTCATAAACTCCTGTAAATAAACATCATGCATTGTTTATATTTCCTTCATAAACTCCTGTGAATACATATCACACACACACACACTTTTTTATACAACTGTCTAGTTATAACATAACAACTAGTCTAACCAATAGGTTCCCCACAGTTAGCCTCCTCTTGGGCTTCATACAAGATAACTCTCCCCACAGAGTTCAGCCTCCTCTTAGGCTTCATATAAGAAAACTCATTCATCTGAGTTCAGCCTCCTCTTAGGCTTCATATAAGAAAACTCATTCATCTGAGTTTAGCCTCCGCTTAGGCTTCATATAAGAAAACACTCCCCTGTTGAGTCAGCCTCCTCTTGGGCTTCGTTCAAAAGAACTCCTCATTGAGTTTAGCCTTCTCTTGGGCATCATACAATGAAAGAGACAGGAAATCTCTTAACATCCTCCTATTGGTCTTCCAATACAAAGAATCACCAGCTAAGATAGAACCACGAGTATAATTTCTCGGTGAAATTGCTCTTCATTCAAAAGGATGGTTTCGGTGAAATCCTTTTAAAGCCAAAGCCAGCCATACCCTATAGCTTCCTCTTGAGCTTCATACAAGGACCCTCGATGACCCTCGGAATGCCTCCTCTTGGGCTAACAATACAAGGACCCATAGGCTTCTTAAAAGCATCCTCTAATCCAATCAATTTCTCCTAGAGATTTAGACGTTTATCATCTCCATGGAAGAAGTATCTCATCTATCACATCACATACAATCAAAAACTTTTCAAACTTTTTTTCAAACAAAAACAACTCTTAATTGTAAGTGGTAACGCTTGTACACTCAAGCAAAACACCCAATGCTTACAATTAAAAGATTCAATCATCTTTTTTCAAAACATCTTTCTTAAACATGTAAGTGGTAACGCTTGTACACTCAAGCAAAACACCTATAACTTACGATGAAAGATTTTAATCATTCAACTTTTCAAAATGTATGTGATGAAATAGATTAGATACATTTTTCATTAAGATGACATTTGTCTATGTCTCTTACTAACATCCCGTTGCTTTCCACTAGCATAAGTGGGAACTACGATTGCTCGACTTTCTCAACATCCTTTTGAGAATACGTGAGGCACAGGTCTCATCCTTGCCGAGCAAATTTTTCTCCCTCGGACCAAACAAACCATAGATCCCTTTAGATCCGAGCTACAAATGCTCGATTCCCACTAAGGGATATGTGTGCGAAAGATCAAAGATCTTTGCGAGCACAATAATAACAAACTCTAGGATCCCATAATCTACCGTTTCTTAAAACCCAAAGGAGAAACTTTCCCAATCATAGAAATAGCAATTAAAACACACAAACATATCAAACATATTCATATATAAAGCTATAGATAACTATATATATTTAGGGTGCTCCATCTATTCCTTTATATAACAAACCCCTTACTCGAATCTCCCGATGCGTTGCGTCTAGTTTGCGCTAGTCGTTCGCATATCAAAATCAATTGAGGGTATTACTTTTTCCCTTTTCATAATCATTAAATCATCTTTTCTTGTGTTGAAAATAATAAAGCTTGATGCTCATGACATCTTTATAAACAAATCAAAAGAGTAAATCATTTCGAGCGGAGGATCCGAATTGATTCGATTCCTTAGCGACACTTTTATGAGCGCTGGAGAGTATGAAAATGAAAGAATGTGTGTGTCATGATGTATGACATGCAATGCATATGATTTGTTTATTATTTCCTTTTTAATTTTATTCATTATTCAAGGAACTTAATAAATACAATTTAATTTGCAAATATCAAAGTATAACTCAATTGAAATACTGAATAAAACTCACATCATTAATAAAATATTTTGAGGATAACAACTCTTCAATAAAAGTCTTAATGAACCCAAGTACAATAGAGCATAAAATAGTAAATACAAGTCCTAAATAATTAAATCTGTAGAAGACCCTTCATCAGATGACCTCTTCCTCTTGAGCTCCCTGATCCCTTCCTTCGGATGCTCGTTCTCTAACACGTACCTGTCAACATAACCTTTTCAAGCACGGACTCGGGAGAAGTATGAGAATAAGCAGGAACACTAGGCGGGTGAAAATTGGAGGAAAGTAAATCCTCTTGTCTCTCCATCATCTCTAGAACATGACTCTCGAGAATCTCAATTAAATCATCTTTTTCCTTCAACTCTATTGCATGAGACATCTTCAAGGTATGATACTTGTTCTTCCAAGCTTCCTTCTCTTGTTGGATCCTAACCAAAGCAAACTGAAGATCCTCTATGTCATCGAACCACAGTAGCGACCAAGAACAAATCGACAAGAGGCTCCTCTCAAGAATACGGCATCTTCAACTCAATAGCTCTTGCTTAAACCCACAAAAGATAAGGCTCCAAAGAAAAAACTCCTCTCTTCCCTAGGTTCTCTCTTCCTTTCCTATGAATATGACACCAAGCTTTCTCTATATCCTTCATAGCTGTAGTGTAGTCTTCACCCTCTTTAAGAAAGAAGCCACTCATATGTATACTATTTGGTTTATCCCTCAAAGGATAGTCAAGCTGACGACGCACAAGAAGAATATTGTAGCTAATGCATCCCTTTGTACCAACAAGAGGCACATTGGGAAAGCTACCACAACTGTCAATAATCTCAACATCATAATAAACCTGACGATACCACAAAATATTAGAATTAGTGAGAGTCATAATCTTTGGTGCCCAACGAGGTCCCCTCCTAGGATCCCAAAAAGCATTGGATGTAGGTAAATGAGAAGTAAACCAACGGTATAGTAATGGCGTACAATAGATAATCTCTCTTTCTCGACGGAAGTTTCGAAGGTGAATAAAATAATAAGTCTCTGCAAGAAGTGTGGGAACTGGATTCCCAATCATGAAGATCCTGATAACATTAACGTCAACAAAGTTGTCAACGTTAGGAAACAATAATAACCCATAAGCAACGAACACAAAGATGGCTTCAAAAGCCTCTATACTCCTCATCTCAGCAAAATAACGAGCCTTCTTCAAAAGAAATGCAGCCGGTAATCCTCTGATACAACCCTTGGTAGTCATATTGTCTTCAATCTCAGACCTCTTCAGATGGGTAATAGCAGCAATCTCATGATACTTAGGCTCCTCCTCCAAACCAGTAAAAGGAACAAGACTAGTAATAGGTCGACCAAGCAGATAAGAATACTCCTCCAAGGTAGGAACCAACTGATAGTCAGGAAAAGTGAAGCAATGGTATAACGGATCATAGACCTGAACCAAGGTGAAAAGCAAAACATCCTTCATCTTTGTCTTCACCAAAGATATAATAGTCACATACTTCTTCCAGAAATCCTCTAGACTCTCAATCTTATCAATCAAGCTCATTAGTCCCTCAATCTTAGGTTCCTTGAAACTATATTTTTGAGTCCTCCTATGTCAAAAATCCATGGTCAAAGTATAGCTGAGATATTTGGAAAGGTCAATTTTATGTTCTTTGAACAACTATTTGGAAAAAATGCGTATGGGTGCATGAATGCATGGTTATGCCGCAAGCACACACAAAGATCACAAACAAGTGGGGTCCATAGGTTCGACGTCACGAGCGTGGAGACAAAAGGTACTACCCGCAAGGTATTCTAAGCTTTGTCACCTGTAGATCAAGGTTCTAAAGGAATCCTCAGAGTTTTCATTCCTCCATACAATACTACTAACTTCCCGATCGCTCGGTAATCAATAATATCTTCAGGTGATACTCGTCTGAGTGCAGTATCGCGTAGAAACTATCTACGGATGACTCCATAATAGTCCCTAAACTACCCCTAAAAAGGCCAGGATGGGTTAAGGGTTCTCAACTTTCGGCTTCATGGACTCTCAGGTTGAAAGCAGTCATGTCTTCCCGATCACTTGGTAAACAAAATACCACAATCAAGGAGGTCTCCACTGAGTGGGGGATCTCATGCCTCCTTCTTGGGATTACTCCTAAAAGTTAACATGACAATACCTCCCTTCCTATCTTAATTTTTCCAGAGTTCGGGTATAGGAACTCAAAATAGATCACCAAGCACCCCTGAAAACCAGAAAAACAATCCAGAAAAACAAGCATACAATATATACAAACAATAAAGTACATATATACAAAATAAACAAAAATAGGGTCAACCCACTTAGAGATGGTCCAAAAATAGGTCAAACATCCCCAACAGAGTTGCCACTTTTTTGTAGCGCCAAAAACTGCGAGTATAAGCCATTGAATTGACTCAACTCAAAAATTAACAAAAGAGTTGCCACCGCACTTTAATTTTATCCAAAGGACTAGGAAAAAGAGCGAATAAAATACTAAAAAAAGATCAGAGATCTAGGACCGGGGTTGGTTATGCAAATGGAAGGTGTTAGGCACCCAAGCACCTCGATACTCCATAAGAACCTTTTGAAAATTTGTATATATGTGCTAAAAAAAGTTTGTATAAAAATGGATGGTAGGGGGGAGAAAAGAAGTAATTTTTTTTTAGTTTTGGTTTGATAGAACTTCCAATGAGGTCCAGGCCTACATACCAACAATGTGAAATATTGAAATCAAAACTAAGTAGTTCGGCTAAAAAAGACCAAAGTTGTGTGTTGGTTGATTTTAAGAAAATGTTAGTTTAGAAAAGCTACAAAGAGCTAAATTTTTTTTTGAATGAGGTTAGGTGTCTTTTAGTCTTATGAAAAGAAAAGTCAAAGTATTATTAAATGGATTGGAAGTTGATTAAGAAAACAAGTTTGAAAAATTCATGGACCTAAGTCCAAGTTTTGTATGAAAGTGGTTCGAGTTTTGAAAACAAGAATCCTTTGAAAAAGAGGGAAGATTTTGAAAATTAAAGAATGGGGAGAAGATGAAGAGGCTAACCTAAGTGCATAAAGTAAAAGGTAAGGGTAAACAAAGATCTAACCGGGTGAGAAGATTAGTACTTGAAATCAAGAGCCAATACCACATCTCATCCTTTGGACAACCACATAAACAACAAATAACCAGACAATAAAACCAAGCTTTGGATGAGTCAATGCTTTTAGGTGAACTTCTTGTCTCAAGAAAACGGGCAGAGTAACGGTTGTATTTCAAGAAATCCACTCTTAATTGAGTATAACGGAATAACCTACGTACAAAGATAATAACTTGAGACAAAGGCAGAATAACACCAAGAGCACAAAAATCTCTCAAGATGAGGTAAAGGTCCAAATCTTAAGTCCAAAGATCAAGCTCCAGGTACAAGGATAGTAACCAAGTCCAATTAGAAGTTTTATGTTTAAGTTGAATTATTAAGTGTTTTGGAAAAAAGAAAACAAAACACAGGTGAGCAAATTCAAAATGACAAGAAAATAAAATGCGCAAATGAGCAAAAGAAAATGAAATGAAATGTAAATGCTAAAAATAAAGTGCATAAAAATAAAGATCATAAAAGTAAATACGAAAAAATAAAGAGCGGAAAATAAAAAGGCATAAAATAAATGGTAATTAATAAAGGTTAGAAAGATGACCATCTTGAAACTTGTCAAGTATATCAACGAATTGTTAATTGTTAGTCGTCAGCAAGGTGACCATCTTGAAACTTACGCATGAAGACTTTCCGAAGCTTGATAGAATCAACGACGACCACGACAAGTTTCAATTGTTTTTTGTCAAGTATATCACCGGTTTTTGAATTATCATATCACTTGATCAAAAATGATTAAGAATTTCAAATGGTCAAAGTTAGTGGAAACTTGTCAGAAGCTTGATTAGAAATCAATGCGACCACATGACAAGCACCACAAGTGTTGAACCAAGATCAAAGCTCAAATCATCTTTTAGGGCTTATGTTTGAACTTTGAAGTTCATGCCACCAATTGATCACTTTCTTCGAATCGGGACAAAAGAAAAATAAGATGGAGAAGAAGAAAACATTTTCAAATTTATTTTGCATTAGATGAATTTTATTGGTCTAACCGCAAAATCAATCAACATTCTTGGTGGATTTGGTCAAGAAACCTATGAACACCCAAATTCCATTGATGTTGGGGAAATTTGTGACTCCAAATTAAATTCAAAAATTAACAAAATAAAATGAAAATAAAAGTAAAAATACAAAGGTTTTTAAAAAATGTTGAAATTAGGTTATTTAATTGGACTTTATTGACAAAATACATAAATAGTATTTTTTCATCAAAATAAAATTCCAAGAAAATTCCCCAAAGTCAATCAGAGGTCAACAAATGTTGACAAATTTTTTTAGAATTTTTAAAAGTCAAAAACTATTTTAAAATAAAAAATAAAAAATGATGAAATAAACCAAAAATATAAAAAAATAGTAAAATCAAAAATAAAAATAAAATGAGGTCACCAATATTAGTCAAATGATCATTGGATCCTTCCATAATTTTTTTCAGAATTTTTAAATGTCAAAAAGTATTTTATAACAATTAAAATCATCAAATAAAAGAAAAACCATAAAAAATATCAAATCTGAAAATAAAATTATGAAAAAATAAAATTCAGAAAGATAATATTCCAAAATATTTTTGTGAATTTTTTCATAATTTTTGGACCAGAAATGACTTTTATATGATTTTTTGAATTTTAAAACATAAAAAATATAAAATCAGAAAATAAAATAAAAGCAGAAAAAATGTGGACCATCTGATCATAGTCAAAAATGTGTTAGTAAGCTAATCCAATGGATCAGACGCGCTGTGCTTGATATGGACCTCTTTGGAAATCACATTGGATCACCAATTAAATTAAAATTTAAAAAATAAAATCAGTATTAATGTGGCGCGTAGGATGGAGTCTGACTCACAAAAGTAATCAGATCCAAGGGATCATGTCACGCGCATATGGTAGAATCAAAATACCGGATCTAATTCGAAAAAATTACATGTCACTCCTTCATTGGTTGAAGACAGACACGTAGGTACCCTCGCGAAAAATTTATTTCACCTTTATCATGAACAATTTGGAAAAACCAGGAATAATAGTGAGCACTTGTTTTCAGAAATTCGCAGTCAATTCTTAATAAAAATGCAAATGGTGAAGATCACAATTATCAGGGAGATGAGTGTTGCACCCCAAATTTTACCCTGCTATTTTTCTACTTGCATTGTATTTATATTAAAAAGAACAGTCATTCACTCATTGCATTTGCATCCTTTCTCACTTTAATTTTTATTTTTTAATATTTAATTAATTCTAATTATTTGGTGAGGTTTACTAAATAATTTCTATTAGTTAAATAATAAAATAAAATTAAAATAATTTTATTATTTTCCTAAATAACAATGTTTTGTTAATAATTATGTTTGTATTTATAGATTATTTCATGCTTGATTTTTGCAATTTTTTATTAGAGCTTTGAATTAAATATAATCTTTCCTTTTTGAAATATTTTCTATTATTACATATTTGAATTTTAGTTAGTAATCAACTGTAGATTTTCCATTTTGTTTGATTTTAATAATCATCGTTAATTACATTTTATTTCTTATAAAATTTCTAACACATCTTTAATTTTTTAGAATGATTTTTTATTGCACTTTTATTATCTTTATTTTTTAGGATCTATTTTATTTTAATAAATAAGTTGATTCTTAGTAAAAATTGTGTTTTATTTTCAATTTGAATTAATTTTTCTATTATTATCCAATATTCATTATATCTATTTTATTTTTACGATATATTATTTAATTGAGTTTTATTGTAATAAAAAATTAAGTTAATTATAGTTCAATATATATGCACTTTTATGTTATTAGTATAATTTACAGAAAAAAAATATATAAAGAGCATCCAAGGTTGGTTGTTGTCATACCCCAAAATTTGCCCTCCATCTTCTCAAGACATTCCATACATCCATACTCAAGGATTCCTCAAAGGTTGATCAGACAAACCCTCTCCTAGACAATCAACCCAAATTAGGGTTTGGCAATTCTCAGCTCCAGATGGACTTCCAACATCTCCAATGTTCATCATGTCTCCTCATATGCTTCAAATGTTCTCCATGTCAAGTTTCAAGCCTTACAAGTCAAGTTTCCTCAGACAATTGCTCAGATGGTTGAAAATCAGTTGTATTGGACAAAAAGTCAACTGTGGTCAACATGCAGTCAAACTTCATGATTTTTGGTCAACATCCTCATTTTGAAGTTACATTCATCATTTGATCAAGGGTTGATCATGATTCATCAAGAAAACTCAAGATTTGCTCAAAAGTCAAACTTTCTAAATTAGGGTTTCTAGGTGAAAAGTCAACCAAACTTTGACTGATCATAACTTCTTCATACTTTATCAAATTTTTCCACCTCTTGTTTTGAAGGAAATTCAATTCTCTACAACTTCATGTCTCACAAGATTGTTCAAAAAATGCTTCATTTGAGAGGTATGGATCAAAATATTACAGGTCCTTTTCAAAGTCAACAAAAAGTCAACATTTTGTTTTGAATATATATTGAGCATGGAAACTCCAATTGAGATGAGACCAAAAGGTTGGTTAGAGGACTCATAGAGCTTGCCAAAAGTCCAAGAACACTCAAAAATGTGGAAAATTGAGCAAGATACACTATTCACAAGTTGGGAAATTTTGAAGAAGTGCACAAAGAAATACTTCTAAAAATAAAAACTTTGCAAATGGGCTTACTTTTCTTCATCCAAACTTGTTCCTTATACAATTAGGAATATCCAAGCCCAATGCCACGAATTTTATTTTATTTTTCTATTTAATTTGGAATTTATTCATTTAAATACAAATTAAATTTAAAAATAAGGTATAAAATCAAAATTAAATGCAAACTTGATTTTCTCTCTTCCTTGGGATCCAAGTAACTCAATAAAGCCGACAAATTTGAAATTTGGTTGGATATGGCAAGATTGGATTGAAAATTGATCAAAAGATGAAAATTTGATTTTGTACAAAATCAAATATGATTTACATTGATTATTGATTGATTCTTCCTCAAATCAACTCAAATTCATCTACTATATATATTTAACGGATGCCACAAATTAGGGTAGAATTTTTGTTGGAGAAACCCTTATTGATGCTCAAAATCCGTGGCATACAAGCAACAACGACCTTGGATTTAGGTGGTTTCAAGCAATTCTGAGCATTCCATCTTGTTCCTTGTGTCATTCAGAATCGGTCCAGACCCTTACATCATCAAAAAGCATCCAGAATCAAGAAATCACGAATCGGTTTGTTCATCCTTTTTCCAAAATCGTGTTTCATTATTCATGCATTATTAACAAGTTTTGATGTTTGTTTCATGTTTAGAACAAAGTTTGCAAGCGATGCAGGCGGGTTAATTGCGTTTCCATGGCCTGAAACGTGTTATGCCATAACTAGGTTCTTGAACTCGATTTAGGGCTTTGCTTATTAGGATAAATTGGACCACGAGACTGTTACCAATGCATTCGGAATGACGTCCTGAATCGAACCATGGTCTTAGAATTCATTTATATTATGTGTTGATTTTGAATTAGCGGGGTTGTAGCGTCGAACAATGGCCGACGCTGAATTTTCAAAAATTCAAATCGGAGAAGATAAAGTATGGCGCGTGATGGAGGCAGTCAGGGAGCGACACTTGTTTTTCTTCTACTCGCTCCGGTTTCCAAACAGTAAAACACGTTGGCTCAGTTGGTCAAGGCAAGGGAACTCAAAGTTTGAAAGCAAGGTCTCCAGTTCGAATCCTGGCAAGACCCATGTTTTTCTTCTTTTACAAATTTTCATATTTTCTTACAATTTTCTATTTTCATATTATTTAATATTTTTACATTCATTTTAATTCTTTTTCATAATTTTTCTCATGCATTAAAAATCATCAAAAATATTTTTCCTTTTGCATTTATTTTCATAAAATGTTTCTTTAATTTATAAAATAAAAAAATATTATTTTGCATGCATATTTATTTTTATTCATAATTTATCATTTAAATCACTTTTAATTAGTTTTTAATTATTAAATTGCATCCAAAAAATCCCAAAAAATTATTTTAGCATATTAATGTTATTTCCAGCATGAGATATTTTTCTCATTCAAAAATTTGCATTTTTGCTAACATTTTTCTCTTATTCGATTTCTCTCGTATTTTCCGATTTCTTATCTTTTCACAGGTTATCCCGTTTCAGACAATTTCTTTTATCATTTTTCTTTTTTCAATAATGTAATTGCTTATGGGATGTAATAGTTTTAATTAGGGCTTTTATTTTCCGCAAGTTTAAATTATGTATCTGCCCCAAAGCCATGTAATAGCGTAGGATCTATCTTTCCGCATCTTTACATTTCCGCATTTTAATTTCCGCACCTATAAACTGCTAGTAATTAGGCGTGTATGGCAAGATAAAATTGAACATAGCTCACTCATAATACCAAGATAATATACCTGAAATCAACACACTCTTTTCACACATGCACCCCTTAGGGTAATTCTCTCTCGTTGCCTTACGAATTCAAATGGTCATGTCCCTCGAACGTAGAGGTATTCTAGCACCGTTGCCTTCAAACAAATCATCATAGTCCCTTCGATACAAAGATCATAAGACCCACGATGTCGCCTCCGAATACATGATCTTGACCCTCGATTGTCGCCTCGAAAAATGATGATAGTCCTTGAATGTGCTAGGATACTTCCTACAAGTTGCTTTCTATGACCATCCGATGTCCCCGAATGTCCTTTTACATCCAACAAATAGAGTTACCACCAACTAATGGTATGGATAGCGCTATTCTAAAGGGCGTAAAATAACAGCGACCAATTCGAGTAGGTAATAAGACTTTTAGTTGCTTGCTTTATCAAAATACTTTTCACCTCACACTTTTTCAAAGTTCAAACTCTTTTCAAAGCGAAACATTTCCGAACACTTTGTATACATTCCTACATGAATCATTACAAAGTCAAAGCGAAATGCCTTTTCAAAACATTTTGTCAAACACACGAAAGCACAATTTTAAAGTGATCTAAGAGCAACTAAGAGCAACTAAGAGCCGTAGATAACTACGGATGGAAAGGGTGCTAATACCTTCCCTTTTCATAACCTTCTCCCTTACTCGAGAATCTAACGAAGGTCTTTTGTACTTTTACCTTCCCTTAATTGGATAAAAGAAAAGTCGGTGGCGACTCTTGCTATCCGCACATTTGCGATACAAAAACCTACAAAGTCAGTTCACCGTATTACAGAACTGGCGACTCTGCCGGGGAGACACCCTAAAGAGAGAATGCCTTAAGGATTTCTAAATCACCTTTATTGCTTTCTGTTTGACTTGTATGCTTTATCTTTAAGGGTTGCTTGGGTATTATATTTGTGGGGGATCCTACACCCGGATCCGGGTTTCCTTTTAGGTAAGTAGCAATAAATCGTCGCGACCGTTAGACGTATATCAAAATGGTCAACATGATGGCTACGTTAGCGTGACACTTTGGATGTCCTGATACTCTTCATTCCCAAGTTGAGGATAGTATTTGGCTTCTGCGTGGTGTCATCAAGCGCTAACTAAACTTTTAGAACCTTAATTGACCCATCTTGGCCATTAGAAGGTAGTGAGATGGTAGGCTTTCGTGCAGACTAAAGTTGGTTGATACTCGATGCTACGCTCATTGGGATCAGACTTTTGGGATATTTTCGGTCGACCACTTGGCAGTCGTATTGAAATAAACGCCTACGAGAAAGATCAATGATGTGAGATTCCTAGAACCCGGTTACTATTATAGGACAGGATGAACCAACTCAAACTTTTGGTGGGGTAATCACCTATACCTCATGCAAGCCTTAACCTTAGGCTCATTGTGTGAATTGTTTGTGTGTGCTAAACATGACATCATGACATCATCTGCATTGCATATCATTTCTAACTATTTCAAGGACCTAGGGATTTATCTTTGCTCTGTTTTGTAGGGATTATGGCTTCTAGAAAGACTATCGAATCAACTTCATGGGTATACCTTCTCGGCTCAAAAATTGGTTTAGAAATTCCGACCATGCCAGTTCATCAAAAGACATGGTTATTTGCTTGACTTGGTTATCTCGGTTTTGAAGAAGATATGATCCATGTCTATTCGGTTCTTGATCAAAACACCATTGCTTTATATTCCCAGTTATCGAGTTAGTTTCTACCTTGGAAGAGTTCTCTAAGCTACTTGGGGTACCTATTCTTGACCAAATGCCATTCACGGTTTAGAAAAGGTTCCTAAATGCGAAGACATTACATCGACCTTACATCTTAAGCGCTCGGACATTGAAGCCAATTGGGAAACTAGAAGTGGAGTTAAGGGTTTACTTGCCAAGTTCACGATTAAGAAGAGAATTCCTCAAAGTTATGAGTTTCCATGCATTCGAAGACATTGTGGCCCTTCTAATCTATGGTTTGGTTCTATTTCCTAACTCGGATCAATTCATAGATGTCAACGCCATCAAGTTGTTCCTTACCCGCAATCCTGTGCCTACCTTGCTTGGAGATATTTTGCGTTCTCTCCACACTCGTACTACTAAGAGACAAGGAACTCTCATGTGTTGTATACCGTTACTATCCAGGTGGTTTATTTCGCACCTTCCTCCATCAGTTTTGAAGAATGAACAAAGGTTGAAGTGGTCTCAAAGGTTAATGGCACTCTCTCATTCAGATATCCGTTGGAATCTTTTCTCTCAAAAGGATTTCACATTCATTGAGCGTTGTGGAGAATTCCCTAATGTACCACTACTTGGTATAAGGGGAGGTATTACTTACAACCCTTCTCTAGCTCTACGTCAGTTTGGTTTTGCTCGAAGATATGGTCCACATGATATGCTTCTCCAAGATATTGTGTTCGACTACAACCACGATCTCGAATTAAAGCGAAGGTTCATACATGCTTGGGGCATGGTAAAGAAGGCGATACCAAGACTTTGGGGCACGAACTCCATTCCTTGGGAACCTTACCTCAAATGGGTGCGAGCTCGAGCTCAAAACCTCATGATGCCATTCACTTTGTTTTACCAATAATTATGGAACTGTTGCTATGGTGGCGTACCTATCTTGTTCTCCATCGACATGCCTCACGATTTTGAAGACTTGAAGAGATCACGGTTCACTCAAAGAAGAAAGGGATGCCTTTGAAGCTCGATGTTATGCAAGTGAGAAGAAGGTGCTAGAGTTGACCAAGCTACTTCACGAGGCGAAACATCAGCGCCTACATCGGCACCAAGAGGCGCCCATGGGAGACTTAGAGCTTTAGGATTTATATGTTTTCTTTTATTTGTTTGAACTATCTTTTGTACTTAAAAGAAAAAGAATAAAAAGAGTACTAATAAATGTTTGTTCATTGCTTGTCTAACAAATTTAAATCTCTAAGGTCCTTGAAAACATTGCATTGCATTCGCATAAACATTGCATATCATAGCATAACATTTGCATCACAGGTACATTGGAGATTGGTTTTCTCATTCTCTCGCTATTTATTTTAGCAGAAATGGCTCTTGAACAGTCTGTCAAAGATCTCCAAGCTCAGAATGCTCAGTTTTAGCAGATGTTCACCAACTTGGTCCAAGGCCAAGAAGATCTGAAGAAGCTCATCAACAGAAAGAAGAAGGTTGTTGGTCTCCTCAACATGGGCAGACGCTACAAAGGTGGTCCTAGAGTGGTTAGTCGAATTGAGCTCTCTGAAGGAAGTGTCAAGAAGGAGGATGAGCAAAGTAACAAGGGTGATGGTGAAGCAACGGCATGAGCACGAAAAGTCTATGATGATGGCCAATACTCTGATGAAGATGACAAGTACAAACAACTTGAAGACCGTCTGAATGCTGTGGAAAACTTGAAAATGTCCGGGCTGAATTTTCATGATCTGAGTCTTGTCCCTGGTGTTGTGATTCCTCCCAAATTCAAAGTTCCAACTTTTGCTAAGTATGATGGCATGTCTTGTCCTAAGCTGAATTTGAAGTCCTATGTTCGGAAGATCAATCCCCACACTAATGACAGAAAGTTGTGGATGCACTATTTTCAAGAGAGTTTGTCCGGAACTCAGTTAGAGTGGTATTATCAGCTAGAGAATGACCATATCCGTACTTGGAATGACTTAGCAGATGCTTTCTACAGACAGTATGAGTACAATGCTGAATTGACACCCACTCGCATGCAACTACAAAGCATGTCTATGGGTCGTGATGAGAAGTTCAAGGGTATGCTCGAAAATGGAGAGATCTAGCGGTGAGTTCACCACCCTTGTCCAATAGGAAATTGGTTGATATGTTTATGGGAACACTGACAGGCCCTTTCTTCAATCATCTGATTGGAAACTCTTCAGCCGGATTCACCGAGTTGATATTGACAGGCGAACATATTGAACCTGGCATCAAGAGTGGAAAAATTCAGGTAGAGTCATCTTCCAATGCTGCGAAGAGATCTTTTGGTGGTAAGAAAGAAGTCAATCTTGTGTATGGTCGGAAAAGAGCCAAGGCCCCGGCGCTCAATATGTAGAGGCGGTTGTGATCTCGATCCTACATCGGCACAACCTCGGTGAGACAACGTGCGTGTCGAGCAGCCACGAAGGCGGTTCTGAAGATCAACATGCCATTGTCGCAAGCCTTGCAACACATATTGAAAGCGAGATGATTACCTTGAGGATCCTCCTCAAAATGTCAACACTTCCTCTCAGAGATACAATCCTAATGCTAAGTGTGCTTACCATTCCAATAGCCGGGACATAATCTTGATGATTGTTGGGCTTTGAAGAATAAGATTCAAGATATGATTGAAGCTAAGCGATTGAGTTTGACCCTCTGTTGAGACTCGAATGTGATCAACGCTCCTATGCCTAACCATGACAAAAGTTCCAACTGTGTGGCGAGGATACTTATGTTTTCAACATAGATGACTTGACCATTCCTCGATGGTGTTAAAAGAATTTGCTACAAGCCGGTGTCAATCAGGATGCCGGAGAATTGTCGTTGGTGCCCGTCCGCTGATGGATGTGCTTGGTTGAGAAGGCGTGTTCGGTGCATGATGGATAACCGTGAGATACTATTTACGAAACCACATGCGAAGTGTGAAGATATGTCTAAGTTGAAGATTGACAATGCAAATGAAGTCGCACCATCATGTGGGATACTTTGGGGCAGCCAGTGGAAAGTATGATTACATGGTGAAGTACACTTTGTTTAGAGCTACAAGATCCTATTGAAGATGTTAAGGCGACGGATGGGGTGACAATTTCGAAGACTATCTTGATGTTAACACCATAAGGATTTCCTCTGCGATGTGCCTAGTGGCACCTCTCATTATTACTTCTCAAGACCGGTTCCATATTCCTCTAACAAGGCTATCCCTTGGAACTATGGGTGATGTTTATATCATGGTGTCAAGCAAGACCCTCGACCATTGAAGATCTTACGATTGAAGCTACCATTCACGACATTGCCAACATCACGGATCAAGTAAGGTGACGAGCAGGAAGGGTATTCTCTCGAGATATCTCTCCTCCAAAAGACACGCGACTCAGCTCGCATTCCATTATTCAACCCATTCCCAGGCTAGAGGAAAGAACCGGTGACTCATCCCTTTCGACGAAGTACCAAAGGTTCTTGAAGACACCTCAAACAAGAAATGGAGGAAATTAGAAGATTATCAAGAAGAGTGACTACAATATTGTGGAGCAGTTGGGACGAGACTCCGTCCAAGGTGATGCTTGCTACGCTCTTGTGCTCGAGGCTCATACTAATGCCTTGGTGAAGTTTACGAAGAATGCTCATGTACCGCGAACACGACTCTTGACCGGTTTGAAGTTTGTATTGCTAGCTTTGGCTGCCAACAACGGCCTAGGCTTCTACGATCTTGATTTGACTCTGGGAAAGAAACACAACAAAGCCTTGCACATCTACAGCGAATGCAAGGGCACTACATTATCTCATGTTTTGGTGGATCTGGTTACGCTCTAAACATCCTACCAAAAGCTTTTGATCGACTTGATGTCGAAGGTTGATCGAGACCGGTGACATTATTGTGAGAGCTTTTGATGGTTTTAAGCGAGCGGTGCTTGGAAAGCTCACCACACTGTTAAAGTCGGTTCCCATACTTTTGACTCCACTTTCTTTGTCATGGACATCCGTCCGACTTACTCTTGCCTACTTGGGCGCTTGGATACATGGGGCGGTATACCTCTACCTTGCATCAGTGAAATATCCGGTGAAAGGGAAGGTTGTTACGGTATGTGGTGAAGAAGAATATATGGTCGATCATCTGACATTCCGATACCTCGAGGTGGAGGGTGAATTCTTGAAACTCCTGTCAAGCTTTTGAAGCAGTCCCAGTCATGCTGTTGACTCTCCTGTCACCCTGAGTGGCCAAGTCCGCCTAGGATGGCCTCGTTGAAGGATGCTCAAGTGGTTGAAGAAGGTAGTACTATTTGGGGTCGGCTCCTAATCTTCCTTTCAAGTATGACAAGGCTGGTTTAGGCTTGACTACCAGGTCGAGATGATACGCCCGACGTGCCGCCTTCCTTTCGCATCGGCGGGCGGAATCCATGCTATGAAGGCAGCGACCACGACTTGACATCGGCAAGATGGATCTTCTCAACTCGGACAAAGGGCTCGGCAATTGGAAGGCGAAGGCGTCATACCAATCTCCTTTAGCCGGGAGTAATCACTCTTGATTTGTTTTGCTTTTCGTATTTTCTATGTTTTGAACAATAAACTCTAAAGCCTAGTGCCTTGCGGGGCATCATGGCTCGTTGTGAGGTTATTATCATCATTTGCATATTTTCATTCAATAAAATCGTTGGACTTTTGCATTCAATTGTTTTCTTTTACTTTATCACCCTTCAAAAGCTATGTGTTTCTTACACACCCGTGATACAACTGCGAGAATCACTCGAATCTAGTTGATATGACTATGCTATTGCTAAATATGACTTGATAATCCGATCTACCAAGCGAAGGCAGTGAGGAAGATTATGAAGTGCCGGAGAACTTGTCGCTCTGACAAGAAGAAAGTTATCTGACCACACGAAAACGAGTTGAGGTTGTGAATTTGAGTCTGATGAAGACGAGAAAAGATCAAGATTGGAGAGGTCTTGAGAGAGTGTTAAAGAAAGGTTGGTTCGGATGCTACGAGACTATATTGAGGTTTTGCTTGGTCCTACGAAGACATGCGGGGTTGGACATTGATATTGTGGTACACGGTTGCCAACAAAGAGGTTTCTCGGTGAAAGCGAAGGTTAAATCGCATCGTCACGAGATGTCGAGAAAATCAAAGCCGAAGTTATGAAGCGATTCAACACGGTTTCTTATTTACTTCCCTATCCACGTGGGTAGCTAATGTGGTGCATGCCTAAGAAGGATGGCAAAGTTCGAATGTGTGTGGATTATAGAGATCGAACAAAGCGAGTCAGAAGCGATTTCCCACTTCCTCATATTGATGTTACGGTTGACAACATCGCTCACATAAGGTTTTCTCCTTCATGGATGGTTTCTCCGGTTACAATCGGATCAAAATGGCTCCGAAGACATGGAAGACTACTTTCGTTACGGTGGGGCACTACGCTACAAGGTTATGTCGTTCGGATGAAGCGGGCGCCACTTATCGATGCTATGGTAACATTATTTTATGACATGATTCATCACGAGATGAGGTCTACATCGGCGACATGATAGCTCGATCCGGTGAAGAAGAACATCTCGATCATTTGCGACTGTTTGATAGGTTGAAGAAGTGAGACTTAGTCTAACAAGTGCACTTTTGGAGTCGGATCAGGAAAACTCCTAGGGTTTGTTGTCGATGGTAAAGGTATTGAGGTTGATCCGCCAAGGTTAAAGCTATTCAAGAGATGCGACTCCCGTGCAGAAAGTCGGAGGTTTCTTGGGCGATTGAACTACATTGCAGATTCATTGCACACCTAGCGCTACTTGTGAGCCAATCTTCAAGTTACTTAAGAAAGATCAAGTGGTAGAATGGAATGGCGATTGCGGATCGCTTTTGACAAAATCAAGGAGTACCTTCAAAATCCTCTATCCGATGCACTTTGAAGGAAGACCTCTTATCATGTACTTGGCGGTGTTAGAGAACTCAATGGGGTGTGGGTTGGGGCAACATGAGTGCAGTCGAAAAGAGCATGCAATATACTACCTTAGCAAAAGTTTACCGGTGTGAAACAAGATACTCACGGCTCGAGAAAACTTGCAACTTTAACTGGGCTTTCATGAGCTAAGGCATATATGTTGACTCATACTACCTTGTTGATTTCCAAGATGGATCCGATAAAATACATATTTGAAAACCGACTCTCTCGGAAGAATAGTAAGATGGTAGATGATCTTGGCGAGTATGACATCGGTTACACTTCTCGGATGGCGATCAAAGGAAGTGTAGTATCGATCATTTGGCTCATCAAGCCGTAGATGACTATCGGTCTATCTGATTCAATTTCGAGACGAAGATGTTACTAGTCGATTGTGAAGAGCCGAGGCCAGACGAAGGACACGAACAAGGATCCCGATGGACCATGGTCTTTGATGGAGCCTCAAGCGCTTGGCAATGGCATTGGCGCCATCATTACATCCCTACAGTGGACATCGCCTTTCACCGCCAGATTATGTTTGGTTGCACGAACAACATGGCGAATCTGAGCGTGCATCATGGGTATTAAAGGCGCTATTAACTTAAGAATCAAGTTCTTACAAGTGTATGGAGACTCGACTTTAGTGATCGGTCGATTAAGGCGAGTGGGATCTGAAGCATCGAATCTCATTCCGTATCAAGAGCATGTTTTGAGTTTGATCCCTACTTGAAGAGATCACTTTCAATCATATTCCACGAGAAGAGAATCGGTTGGCGGGCGCATTGGCTACTATGTCGCCTATGTTCAAGGTTAGATGGGACAACGAGGCACCCCAATCATCATCGAGAAGTTTGGCGAACCCGTATTGCTATGAGCTTGATACAAAGAGAAACCTTGGTACTATGGCGTGAAAAGGTATCTTGAGACTCGGGAATATCCGGAGTCTGTCAATAATAAAGTTCATGAGAAGATTTGCATCAAATTCTTCCTCAACAGCATCTTATACAAAGCGCAACCACGACTTGTGCTTACTCCATTGTGTAGATCGAGCGATGCGTATCATGGAAGAGTTACGAAGGCACATTTGGTACCCACTCCGTGGACATACAATGGCTAAGAAGATTTTGAGAGCAGTTACTATTGGTCCACCATGGAAGGCGATTGTCACACGCTCGATCTTGTCACAAGTGCGGTTATGCGGACAAAGTGCCGTACCTCCGGTACCTCACAATGTTCTAATAGCTCCTTGGCCTTTTGCAATGTGGGGCATTGACATGATCGGAGAAATCAAGCCCACCGCTTCCAATGGACATTGTTTCATCCTTGTGGCAATTGACTATTTCACCAAGTGGGTAGAAGCGACCTCGTTTGCATCATTACCAAGAATGTTGTGGCCCGATTCATCAAACATAATCTTATCATCGATATGGCACTCTGAAAGGATTATCACGGATAATGGCTCTAATCTCAACAATAAGATGATCACCGAACTCGCCATGATTCAAAATCAAGCATCGACTCTTCTCCATATCGGCCTAAGATGAATGGCGCGATGGAAGCCGCCAACAAGAACATTAAGAAGATTATACAAAAGATAGCGGTGACTTACAAGGATTGGCATGAGATGTTACCATTTTCTCTTCATGGTTATCGCTTTCTGACACGAACATCAGCGGGCAACCCCTTCTCTCTTGTATACGGTATGGGCAGTTCTACCCCGAGTTCGATACCCTCAACGAGTCCTCGGGGCGCGAGTTGGCGAGCGATTGGGTCGAGACCCGCCTTAGATCAACGATTGATGAGAAGCGACTCGCATCCATCGCCATGGGCAGATCTATCGAAGCGAATGATCGAGCATTTAACAAGAAGGTCGAGCACCGAGTCTACCAAGTCGGTGATCGGTAGTCAGCGCATCATTCTTCCACAAGGTGATCGAGGGCAAATGGACTCCCACCTCGAGGACCGTTTGTAGTCAAGGCGGTATTTTTCGGCGGAGCTATGATACTTAGCACCATGGATGGTGAAGACTTCCCACACCACAATGAGCGAGACATAGTCAAAAATACTACGCATGAGCGAGACCCGCTAGGTCGGTGACCTAGGCAAAAATAAGGGCATCTGGCGAACCAAAGGGTTCGGGTAAAGTTAAGGATATATACAAAACATGTACACGCAAGTCGAAAACACGAAAAGGCAACTTGGGCAAAAAGGGTATCGGTGGTGAAAACACGAAAGGCGGTCTAGGCAAAAGTTAGGGATTTAAGCGTGCGACTATGTCTCGTCCGGATCACCCATGTCGGACTACTATCGGCATTCAAGATTCAAATGGCGAAGATCAATCCACTCACTTTCTCTGGACAAGGAGATGAGATAGTTGAAATATATGAGTACTAGCATAGTTGAAACTTAACGAGATTGTTTCGCATAGCATTTTACCTTTCTTGTGTACAAACTATTTGGCCATCGCCACATTTCAAATAAATACAAGTTTCTTTCTCTTTACAATTTTCTGTTGTTGTTGTTTGCATAAGTCCAACGTTTGCTTTGAATGATTATATACATTTGACAATAAAAATCTATTCACAAACATGCGAAAGTGAGCGTGAAAAGTAATTACTACGAGACTCGAGGAATTGAGATGACGAAAGTCACCAAATATTCCCCGAACATGATCCCAGGTGTCACTCACCACAAACCTTCCCCAGCGGAGTAAAAATGAATCCCCAAGCAGTGATTCCACTCAACATCTTCAAACAATAACACTTCATCCCCAGCTAAGATATTTATCCCCAGCGGATATTTCAAAGCTGTATACCGTAACTTAGGATAACAATAGATCAATTTATAGTCTCTGTGGGTTCGATATCTTTTTAAAACTACGAGATAGGACTGTGCACTTGCAGTCTCCCGATTAATAGACGATAAAGTCCTACGATCAGCTAATACCTTCCCCTTGCATAACCAACTCCCGAACCTACAACTCTTAATTTCGTAGACCGTCTTATCCTTATCTCTCGTGGGTTTTATCTATATTTTCCCGTTCTTTTTTAGAATAAATAAAATTAGGTGGGGATTTCACTATTTGTGAAAATTAAATGATTTTTGAAAAACGAGTTGCTTCAGTTGGCGACTTCACTGGGGAACGTTTTCTCAAGCGAGTTAACCCTAGTTTAGTCCATTGGGTGGTTGTGTGTTTATTGTTTTACTTTTTTCTTTGTATTTTATCTTATTTCTATGCTTCAGTCATTTATTTCCTTTTCTTTATTTATTATCATGTTTATATATCCTTTGTGTGGGAATTCTTGATGGGATTATTGATTCATAGATAAGCCCACTACCCAGGCTTCTAGGTAACATTCAGGATAAAGGGGTTGCGTAGCCTAGGTCCCCTGACGTCAATGTCTTGTGGACCGAAGCAAAGACTCCGGCTTAGAGTTGGTCGTTTTAAGGAGGTTGTTGACCCACATGATAGTGCAGGACATCAATTTCTAGACAAATGACCTATAACTCTAAGTTTGTTTAAGATATCCAAACCTGGACCGACCGCTCAAAAGATTTTGTGTATCCCATTAAGATTCGTTTCTTGGGGTATACTTTTTCAAATACTGTTACCATGTAGGTCTCTCGCAAGATGATAATGTTTGTTAAAAGGGGATCTGAGACTCCGAGAAACACTTAGCAAAATCCTTAGAACTATCCCATGGGGAATTATTTGGGTAGAAAACTTAAAGCCATCCTATCATAGGATCCGACCTGAATAAGTTGTTCTGATTACTTGTATCATCCCTGTTTCACGTTTCTGTGAACCTATACTATCCTTATGTTGCATTCCATTTATGTATGTGACATTACATTTCATCACATCTTTTGCATTAATAACATTACATTTCATTGCATAATCTTCATATTTCATACATTCAAGTTGTCGGAAGATTCATTTTGTCTATCTCTGTCTTCAGTTGTTGATTTACTGTCAAGCTGATTCCTCTGCACAAGTATGGAACTAGAGCCAACATCAAGAGAAGAATGGAATACCAAGAGCAACACAATGCAGAAGTCCGAACGGAAATCGATGAGTTGAAGTCAGGCATGACTAAACTTACTAAAATGATGCAAGTTTGATCGCCAGAGGTGAGCAACCTCAAAGGACTATAATTTCCGAAGCCTCGGCTGCTGTTGTTGATCCTCAGTCTTCTTAGATGCCAGTTACTACTTGGTCAGAATTTGGGTTACCCCGAAATTACGTTCCACCTACTGTAACTACTCCAATGGTTGGCGAATCTTCCCAACCACTTTTCCAGGCTCCAGTCTTCACTAAGTCTCAACCGATCATTCATACTGCTCCTCATCGACCTTTTGTGCATCAACCTACTACACCAGCTTCTTATGAGAACCCTCTCTTTGATTACCGTGCTGACACTCCACAAAGTGTGAGTCAAGAAGATTTTGATGAACTTGAAGAAGTCCACGAGCAATATCAGACTCTGGAAAGAAGGATGAGAGCTATGGAAGACAACGATGTCTTTGGTATTGCTCTGAGAGAACATGTGCACAGTTTGATTTGGTTATGCCTCGTAAGTTCAAGACTCGATTTTGAGAAATACAAGGGGCACACTTGTCCAAAATTCATTCTTGATGTAGTTCGGGAAAATGTGCGCTTATCTGAGGAATGACAAGCTTCTTATCAATTTTCCATGACAACTTGGTGGAGCTTCATTGAAATGGTATATGGGACTTGAGAAAGGCCGTATTCAATGCTTCGGATCGATTAATGCTTTCATGAAACAATACCACTACAATCTCGACATGGCTCACGATGGTAAATCAATTGCAAAACATGTCTCGAGAATGATAAGGAATCTTTTAAGAATGCGCTCGATGTTGGAGGCGGCCTCATGAGTTGAACCACCTCTGGCGAGAAAGAGCTCACTAGTTTGTTTATGGATACCTTGTCCCCTTTCTATTAGGAGAAAATGATTGGTAGTGTGTCCTTCCTTCCAGATTTGGTGACTATTGGCCAAAGGCTAGAAGAGGGAATCAAGAGAGGAAAAGTGTCTGTTGCTGGTGAATCCTCTGGTAGTGCCAAGAAATCCTTCGAAAACTTCCAGAAGAAGAAAGAAGTTGAAGCTAATGTTGTCTCAATTGAGAAAAGAGGACCTCGCCGTAGGCCTCGATATTATGACCAACCACATGTAGATGCTGTCACTCCTGCAGTCAAGGCTCAACCAATCCAGATTCCCCAACGCCAAGCTGTTGGGAAAAATCAGAACCATAATGCAAGGAATAGGGGTCACTTTGACCCTATTCCAATGACTTACACTGAATTGTATCCTCATTTGGTTGAACTAGGTCTAATCACAACTAGGCCTCTGACTCCTCCAGATCCTATCCCAGTCAGATTCAAGACAAATCTTCTTTGTGAGTTCCATCAGGGAGCTGCTGGTCACGATTTGGAACGCTTCTTTGCGTTGAAGGCTAGAGTTCAAGAGCTAATCAGAAGCAAGGAGATAAATTTTGGAGATCCTCCACCAAATGTTATCAACAATCCGTTTCCTGGGAAAAATGGTTGAATACGGGTCAGAGTATCTCAAGTCACCTCCTAAAGCCAGTGTTTCAGACAAGATAGCTCATCCTTGTAACTGATTAGTCACTAGGCCATGTTTCTTTTTTGTTTGCATTTTTCCTTGTTTATGTTAAAATGTCGCTTTCAAATCTTGTTTGTAATTTCATTTTAATTTTAATGAAATGAGCATTGTACTGTTTTGATCATCTATATTTATCAATTTCAAAAATATATATCTTCCTGTTTAATTTCTTTAGAAGTTTTGTTTTGCAAAGATTGGAGGAGGATGATAAAAACAAGATACCCATAATTGATGTTGGTATGCTTTGAATAAAACTTTCTTGATGATATGAAGGCATTGTTTCAATTCCCAAACACTGGAGAAATAAGGAAGTTAAACCTTTGTCAACCCCTTCGACCCTAGAAGTTGGAGTTTCTTTCTATACGAAAAAACCCACAATTTTAACCTGAGACAGGGTAGTTTTCAGTTAATTCGAATGTGCATTCATTCAAGACGCCTTTCAATGGAGGTTGTATTCAATCAGCTTTCCTTCACACATCAAATAAGTGTTGAAGATGTCATCCAAGTCAAAGAGTGATGATGATGGTTCCCCGTAATTATGAAAGTCAAACAGTCACTGTCTTTCCAAAAAGTATATATCAAAATAAAAAAGCCGCCAAGTTAAAATTAAAAAGGCAACTTAGGCAAAAATTTGGGGCATCCCGCCGACCGTAATCTCCAACGGAATGGTTCACGCAAAATTTAGGGATGACAAATTCAAAAAAAGAGTTGGCAAAAGTCCTCAAACAGCAAAATGTGGCAAAAAAAGAAGAAGTGACTGCTATCTCAAGAATATATCAGTTTCTAAGCCATCATCACTATCATTGTACAATTTCAAATTCTATTGGAACCTGAATGCACAATCTAATTTAACTGAGCATAGGGATGAAGAACATCACGAAGATCGGTTTGGGTACAAATAAATTTTGAGCCTTTATCCTTTGTTTCTTAAACCGTGAACCAGACCACGTTACAACCCTCAAAAGACCTAATTGAAGCCAGGTTTCTTTTGAAAGCATACTACAACAAGGTTGTGTAATATGACTCCTAATGTCTTTTGCAAATCAATTGTCTTGGTATATTCATACCTTTGTCTTTTCTTTCACTCTTAAATTATTAAACTGTTGTGTTTTAACCAGTGATTCATTTCTTATACAACAACTACATCATTCCAAAAATGATTTTATTTCAAAACTTTTGCATGAACTTTGCATTAAATTTACCATTGTTTAAATGAACAATTTTTGCTTACAAATAAGCTTTCCTCATCAAGGAAGTCCAAACTATTGAGAAACTTGGTCAGTGATCCTAATCAGGGGCAAGTATTTTTCGAATCCTGTTGCGAATCAGTTCGAGATTTGTTGCTCAGTGCAAATCGTGCTCAGAATCGTTTTAATCAGAAGATCACTTTCAAGACTTATACCGGGGCACTCCTTTCCCCTCAGTCATTTCAAGAATTGAAGCCATGATCGGTTTATCCTCAACAATCAGCTAATCCAGGGAAATCCGAGCAACACTTCACTCCTTCCTCCAAGGACCATCATTTCAATACAATTCACAAGTGTGTTAGAAGTGTTTCTCAAGATATTTTCTCTCTAAGAAGAGTTGGCAGTGTTCCCCGTGTTGAGGAATCAGAGTTCCCATCTTACCTCCATAAAAGAGTCAAGCTTTGTTGTCATAAATGTCTTGCATTACATACTACATGCATATATCATTCATATATCATGCATCACAAAATCATGCATAGCAAGAGTGTTTTATCCTCATTTGCATTTCCCAAGGTCTTGTTGCAGTCAATGTCTTACCTTGCAGTCAAAATCCAACTTACTTGGTAACTACCACTCGATGCCATTCACGGATGTACTGCTATTTTACTCGGTGCCATTCACGGATGTACTGTCTATTTTCACTCGGTGCAATTCACGGATGTCATCTATTTTCACTCCGTGCCATTCCGGATGTACGCCTATTTTACTCCAATGCCATTCACGAATATGTCATCTATTTTCACTCGTGCCATTCTTGGATATCATCTATTTTCACTCGGTCTATTCACGGATATACTGTCTCTTTTCTTCGATGCCATTCACGGATGTCATCTATTTTTAATCCAGTGCCATTCCTGGATGTCTATCTATTTCCACTCCAGTGCTATTCCTGGATGTCTATCTCTTTTCTTCTCCAGTGCCATTCTTGGATGTCTGTCTATTTTTACTCCAGTGCCATTCCTAGATATCAATCTATTTCCACTCCAGTGCCATTCCTGGATGTCTGTCTATTTTCACTCCAGTGCCGTTCCTGGATGTCTATCACTCTAGTGCCATTCCTTGATGCCTTGTTTCACCCTTCATCTAAAGCCATTATTAGATGTCGAGCCTTTTTTTCATCCAAAGCCATTATTGGGTATTTTTTCTTTCTCTATCTAAATCCATTATTAGATGTAAAGTCCTTTTTCATCCAAAGCCATTATTGGGTGTTATGTATTTCTCACTTTATTCAAAGCCATTATTGGATATTGTGATCTTTCTCCATCTAAAGCCATTTTTAGATGTCGAGACTCTTTTTCATCCAAAGCCATTATTGGGTGTTTTGTCTTCCATGTTGTATCAGTCAATCTACCACAGATTTCTAATTTCGAGTCTATCCGTATTCTGTAATTACATCTCATATCATGCATCATTCAAAAAACAAATGTCAAAAACATTGCATTCAGCGCTTTCTCGTTATATTTTATTCATAACAGGGCAAAATTTTGGGTTTTTGATATTTAATTATCTCCCACTGCGATAATATGAAGCTTGATCATCTTCATATCATCGGTTGAAGATATTTAAATAGGCAGTTGCACCCAAATTTACCTGCTATTTTTCTACTTGCATTCTATTTATATTAAAAAGAACAGTCATTCACTCATTGTGTAACGCCCTATTTAATTAATATTATATTATATTAATATTTTCGAGTTACCGATCGATATTTGTTTTGCGACGAGAATGTTTGTGTTAATTTATATATCTATTAATATATTTGGCGACGTTTCGTTAGGATCCGATATTTAATTCCCCGGAATTATTTGCATGAATGGAATTAATGATATAATTAGATGTTATTAGTGTTTTAAGAATAGTTAGGGGTGTGAGGAGCAAGTGTTGAGGATTGGGTTTTCACCCTTGGCTTACTAGTAGAAATACCTTTATAAACCAATTTTCCTCATTTTCTTTCCATTCATAAAACACTTCTCTTTGGTTTCTTTCCATTCATACACACCAAAACCAAACATAGGAACTTAGGCTTGCTAGTAGAAAAACAACTTATAAAATCAATTTTCCTTCCCATTCTTTCCATTCTTACAAACGAAAACCAAACTTGGTCTTAGAGAGAAGTCGAGAGGGTTTTAGGAGAAGGAGAGAAAGAGAAGAAGGAGAGGAAGATCATGAGCAAGCTTGTGGATTAAGCTTTGTAGAATCATCATGGATCATCCAACTAGAGGTAAGGGGTTTGATTTCTCTATCTCATATGATTAGGTTTTGATAGTTGTATTTTGAATTTGGGGAAAATTTATAGTGGGATTATAGGGTTGGTTGGTTGTTGAATGAAATAGATTAGAAGAGTTGGAATAGGAGTATGGATTATGGGTTTTGATGATCATTAGAATGAATCGAACCGTTAGAAATCTCGTTTGAGAATAAAAAAGATGAAGTTTTCACGCATGTCCATCAACACGGGCCGTGTTGATTAACATGGCCGTGTTGCCCTCTGATATTGGAATTTTGGTTACTGCAGGCCAATAACCACGGGCCGTGTTGATGCACACGGGGCCCGTGTTGCTGCATCTGTAGCCTCCAAAATTCTGATTTTTCACATTTCCTTTGGAACCCGATTATGTTCCGATTTTCTAATTTCGGTAAATTCGACGACGGAGCAAGTTGCTCCGAATTCAACGAAAATTGACGTGCTAGCTAAGTTTGACGTGTAGAACTTAGTGGTGAGGTTAGTTTTCAGAAGTTGCGATTTTTTACGAGATGACCAGAAATAGGCTTCATTACGGTTTAATTGAATCAAATTTCATTTTAGGGGATTTAAGACACGTATGGACAATCCGATTGCGATGTTGACGATTAGGAGTAATGCCGGTTATTAGGGATGGCTTTTGCGACGATGATATGTGTTTAACTATCTTTCCGTATGTAGGATTTAGTGAACGAATCGATAATGAGGTGGGGTAAATAATGTGATACGGTGAACTGACTTTGTAGGATTTTTGTATCCAAATGTGCGGATAGCAAGAGTCGCCACCGACTTTTATTTTTATCCAATTAAGGGAAGGTAAAAGTAACAGAAAAAGACCTTCGTTAGATTACGAGTTCGGAGAATGGTTATGAAAAGGGAAGGTATTAGCACCCTTTCCATCCGTAGTTATCTCGGGCTCTTAGTTGCTCTAGATCACTTTTAAAATTGCTTTACGTGTGTTTGACAAAGAATGTTTTGAAAAGGCATTTCGCTTTGACTTTGTAATGACTCATGTAGGAGTGTATACAAAGTGTTGGAAATTTTTTTGTTTTGAAAAGAATTTGAACTTTGAAAAAGTGTGTGGTGTGAAAAGCATTTGATAGAGCAAGCAACTAAAGACTTATTTACCCACTCGAATTGGTCGTTTTGTTGTACTTCTACATTCCTTTAGAATAGCGCTAGCCATACCATTAGTTAGTAGGTAGCTCCATTCGTTGGATGTAAGCGGGACATTCGAAGGACATCGGATGGTCATAAAAGGCAACTTGTAGGAAGTATCCTAGCACATTCGAAGGACTATCATCATTTTCGTGGCGACAATCGAGGTCAAGATCATGTATTCGGAGGCGACATCGTGGGTCTTATGATCTTTGTATCGAAGGGACTATGATGATTTGTTTGGAAGGCAGCGGTGCTAGAATACCTCGTTCGGGGACATGACCATTTTGAATCGGAAAGGCATCGAAAGAGAATTACCCTAAGGGGTGCGTGTGTGAAAGAAGTGTGTCAAATTCAGATATTTTATCTTGAAATTAGTGTGAGCTATGTCCAATTATTATCTTGCCATACACGCCTAATTACTAACAGTTTATAGGGTGCGGAAATTAAAATGCGGAATGTAAAGATGCGGAAAGATAAACCTACGCTATTACATGGCTTTGGGGCAGATACATAATTTAACTTGCGGAAAATAAAAGCCTAATTAACTATTACATCCCATGAGCAGTTACATTATTGGAAAAATAAAACAGTAAAAGAAACCGTCCGAATCGGAACAACCTGTGAAAGAATGAGAAAAACGGAAAATATGATAAAATCGAAATAAGAGAAAATGTTAGAAAAAATGCCAATTTTAATATGAGAAAATTTATGCATGCTGGAAATAAGATAAATATATTAAAATAATTTTTTGGGATTTTTTGGAAAAGATTTAATAATTAAAATGCAATTTATAATGATTTAAATGCAAAAATAAAAATAAAATATGTATGCATGCAAAAATTATATTTTTTAATTTATTAAATTAAATAAACACTTTTATGAAAATAATGTAAAAAGAAAAATGTTTTTTGGTAATTTTTTAATGCAGAATAAAAAAATATGAAAAGAATTAAAATTGAATGAAAATATTAAAAAATGAAAATAGAAAAATATGAAAACTTTGAAAGTTTGGAAAAAGAAAACAGATCCGGTCTTTGGAAAGGATCGAACCGAGGTCTTGGAGGAGTATCGTGAATAGGAAGTGACTTAACCACCACGCCATGTGTGCAATGTTATGGATCGAGCGTGGGATGATGAGCAACCGCGTCGCCATCTGGAGAGGTCAATGCACAATCACGGTGGGGTCCTCATTGGATGAGAGAGCGAATCGAGCTCAATGCGCCACGCCATCCCTTGCGGTCCAAGTGGGTCGGCCGCAGACCCTAGCTCCGTCGTCTTCTCCGGCGACACAAAATCAAAACATGGAAAATCGACGGATAAATGGAAAAGGGGACCCTACCCCCCCTAAATCGGCCATGGCGAATCCAATGGTGGCATTGGTTTGGCTTAAAAATGGCTGTATCGTTCAGTTCGAAGAAGAAACACAAAACTGCCCTAACAATGGCATTTCGGATTTTACACGTCCATGCTCACATGTAATGCATCTAATGCGTTCTAATGAACCTCCTGATTACGAATAAACACACAAAAAACAGTTAATAATGCATGATGAATACAAATCGAAATTTGAAAAAATCCAAACCGGTGAGTGTTCAAGCACGCGATCCGGGTGGTTAAGGCACAGTGGTGATGCTTTGGCTTCTGGAATCTCAGAGTGTAATGGAATGGTTTTTTGAGGCTGAATATGGCTGGAAATTCAAACACGATTTTTCAAGAACCTTAAAAAATTTGCAAGAGTTTGGGTGTGCTCTTAGGTTAGGGTTTCGTCCTCAGGCTTGTGTGTATTGCTGGCAATTTATAGAAGAGGTTGGGATGGCAAAAGCAAGCAAAAAAGATTGAGTAATCAATGTGCAAATATTTTCTCTTTAAAACAAATCAAATATTTGCAAAAAATTGATTTTCTCATGAATACCATAGCTAGCCAATTTGGCAAGAGTCTTGGGCTTTCTTGGTCTTTAAGAAAGATATAAATCCATTCCTTTTGAAAAATACTTAATTTTCATATTTTATATAATTTATTTTTGAATTAAATGTTATAAAATTCAAATATAAATCATAAAAATAGAAAAATACCAAGGCCAAGCATTTATGGGTCAAGAATAATGTCATGAACAAGTTTGGATCAAAAGATTTTAGGCCCATTTGGAAAATTTTGCATTTTGACCAAAATGTCCTTTTGTGCAATTGTCCAAAATTGCCCAACTTCTGAATAGTGTATCTTGCTCAATTTTCCACATTTTTTAGTGTTCTTGGACTTTTTGGAAAGCTCTAAGAGTCCTCTAAACAATGTCTTTGGTCTCATCTCAATTGGAGTTACCATGCTCAAAATATCTTCAAAACAAAAGTTGACTTTTGTTGACTTTGAAAATGACACATAATGTTTTGAGCTATACCTCTCAAATGAAGCATTTTTGGACATTCTTGTGAGACATGAAGTTGTAGAAATTGAATTTCCTTCAAAACAAGAGGTGGTGGAAAAATTTACGAGAAAGTATGAGAAAGTTATGATCAGTCAAAGTTGATTGACTTTTCATCTAGAAACCCTAATTTAGAAAGTTTGACTTTTGAGCAAATCTTGAGTTTTCTTGATGAATCATGATCAACCCTTGATCAAATGATGAATGTAACTTCAAAATGAGGATGTTGACCAAAAATCAAGTTTTGGTGTATGTTGACCACAGTTGACTTTTGTCCAATACACGATTTTCAACCATTTGAGCAATTGCGAGGAAACTTGACTTGTGAGGCTTGAAACTTGACATGGAGAATATTTGAAGCATATGAGGAGGCATGAATACCATTGGAGATGTTGGAAATCCATCTTGGCTTGAGAGATACCAAACCCTAGTTTGGGTTGATTGTCTAGGAGAGTTTCTCGATCGACTCTTGAGGAATCCTTGAGTATGGATGTATGAAATCTCTTGAGTAGATGGAGGGCAAATTTTGGGGTATGACAGCTGCCCTGTTCAATCTTCTTGTCTTGGAAGGTTAGATTGACACGTTTGTCTTCGTGACACAGGTAGAAGATGATTGAACAAAGTACTGAAAATTTGCACTCATGTTGGTGGATGATGCGGGA
Organism: Vicia sativa; assembly: GCA_021764765.1. Lineage (NCBI taxonomy): Eukaryota > Viridiplantae > Streptophyta > Magnoliopsida > Fabales > Fabaceae > Vicia > Vicia sativa. Next base: position 142,812,453 of record CM038794.1, read on the forward strand.
ATGGGCTTACAGATGCCATTTGGAGAAGTTGGAGACTTATTTGAGGAGCAGTCGTCGCTAGACTCGAGGTTGTTAATAGGAGAGCTGAGAGATGGGCTTAAGATGCCATCTAGAAAGGTCGATCTTTGGAGGGTGAGTCGTCGTTAGACTCAGATGTTCTGGAATGGAGAGGAGATGGGCTTAAGATGCCATCCGAAGGAGTCGTCGTTAGACTTCGTGTTCACTTTAAATGAAGTTATTGGTATTGATTTTTAACCATATATGCGATTCGATAGTGAAGAGATGTTGACAAATAGTCGGAGATGGGCTTAAGATGCCATCCAAGCAAGAGGTCGTCGCTAGACTCTGTAGTTCTTGTTGATAATCGAGAATAAATCTTGCGATTACTGGAGAGATTGTAGTTGGCGAATGTGGATAGCTTCTGTTGTGCATCGGTGTTGATCCATTGCACATTATCGGAGGATAACCGGTGGTCTTTGGATAGTTTTCCGTCGGTTCGGGGCTTAATCTGGACCGATCGTCGGAGGCGGTCTTTCGAGATAGTTTTCCGTCGGCTCGGGGCTTAATCTGGACTGTTGGCGTCGAAATGGTTACTTTTGGAGAAATCAAGAAAACTTTGATGAGAATATTTGTTAGTCTTATGCAAGTATGATGCATGACGGTGTATATGAATGACATATGCATGAATTACGACTTTATGAGAAATGTATGAATGATGAATGTTGTGATATTTCAAAACATATCCATCTTGAAGAAGATGCGGATATTACGTTTGAAGATTTCTAACACACGGGGAATTGAGTAGGTGAGAACCACCTTTTGAAGGAGAAGAAAGATATCTTGGATTCCTCCGATGCACTATCGACCAAGTCTTGGGCCTAGGCGTTGTTGAGGAAGGTAGAGATTTGAGAGGCTCGTTGTCGGAGATCTTCATATATAGACCTGTGAGGAGAGTCGGGAGGCGATCTGTTGAGGACCTTGTATGTAGATCCTGCGAGGAAATTTAAGAGACGCTCTTGGGGATTCAGTGTAGATCTCATTGGAGAACATTTGATGGTTCTTTGAGAGACCGGGCTTGAAGAGTCTAGAGTCCGTTGTAATCTCTGGGAATAAAGGTGTATGCTTCCTCCATGCACTATCGACCAAGTTTTGAGTCGGATACATTGCGGGAGAAGGGGAGGATTGAGAAATATCCAGGGGATGAAGTGTTCTTGCTTAGAGGCGATGTAACGTTGCTCGATTGAGTGGAATTGCTCGTGGATTCCCTTATACTCCATGGGGAAGGTGTGTTGTGGGTGACACCTTTATGCTCTGTGGGAACTATTCGTTGACTTCGTCGTCATCCCAATTCCGGAACCTAGTAAGTACTTTTGCATATTCACTTTTATATGTTTGTGATCGATTCTTATTGTCAAATGCGTATAGTCATTCAAAGCAAGCGTTGGACTTATTGCAACGACAACAACAAAAATTGTAAAGAGAAAGAAACTTGCGTTCATTTGAAAGGTGGCGTATGGCCAAGTAGTTTGTACACAAGAAAGGTAAAAAGCTATCGGAAACAATCTCGTTAAGTCCCACTATGCTAGTACTCATATATTTCAACTATCTCATCTCCTTCATCGGTAGAAAGTGAGTAGGTGATCTTCGCCATTTGAATCTTGAATGTTGATAGTATGCAGGCGGTGATCTGGAAGAGACATAGTCGTGCGCTTAAATCCTAATTTTGCCTAGACCGCCTTTCGGGTTTTTCTCTGGGATACCCTTTTTGCCCAACGCCTTTTCGGTTTTCGACTTGCGGGTGTACATGTTTTGTATATATCCTTAACTTTTGCGAACCCTTTTGGTTCGAGATGCCCTTATTTTTGCCTAGGCGATCGACCTAGCGGGTCTCTTTATCGTAGTATTTTTGACTATGTCGCGTTCACGGTGTGGGAAGTCTTCACCATCCATGGTGCTAAGTATCATAGCTCCGCCGGAAAATCTTCTTGACTACAAATGGTCCCTCATGGGTGGGAGTCCATTTGCCCACAGGATCACCTTGTGGAAGAATGATGCGCTTGACTACTAGATCACCGACTTGGTAGACTCGGTGCTTGACCTTCTTGTTAAATGCTCGATCATTCGTTTACGATAAATCATCCATGGCGGATGGATGCGAGTCGTTTCTCATCAACCAAATTAATCTGGTCAAGCCGAGTCGGACCCATCGTCTTCGCAACTCGCCTCGGAGGACTCGGTTGAGGGTATCCGAACCTCGATGGGTAAGACAGCTTCCATACTGTATACAAGAGAAGGGTTGCCCTGTGGATGTTCGTAAAGTCGATAACCATAAAAGCAAATGGTAACATCTCATGCCAATCTTTGTAAGTCATGTCATCTTACATATAATCTTCTTAATGTTCTTATTGGCGGCTTCCTGCGCCATTCATCTTAGGACGATATGGAGAAGAGTTGTGATGTTTGACTTTGAGCTGCGTGCGAGTTCGGTGATCATCTTGTTGTTGAGATTGGAACCGTTATACGTGATAATCCTTTCGGAGTGCCATACCGACGGATAAGATTATGTTTGATGAATCGAGCCACAACATTCTTGGTATGATCGACGAGTGCTTCTACCCACTTGGTGAAATAGTCAATTGCCACAAGGATGAAGCGATGTCCATTGGAAGCCGTGGGCTTGATTTCTCCGATCATGTCAATGCCCACATTGCAAAGGCCAAGGAGAAGTTAAAACATTGAGTCTTGGAGGTGCGTGCACTTTGTCGGCATAAATCGGCACTTGTGACAAGATCGAGCATAAGCGGTGACAATCGACTTCCATGGTAGACCAATAGTAACTTTCTCAAAATCTTCTTAGCCATAGTGTGTCCTTTGGAGTGGGTACCAAATTAAGCCCAAATCTTCCATGATCGCATTGCTATTTTACGGTCTACGGTAGATAAACACAAGTCGTGGTTGCGCTTGTATAAGATGCCGTTCTTTGAGAAAGAATTTGGAAGCAAATCTTCTCATGAACTTCTTATCATTAAGATGCCCTGCGGGATATTCACGAGTCTCAAGATACCTCTTCACGTCATAGTACCAAGGTTTCTCTTACGTATCAAGCTCATAACAATCTGTGGTTCGTCAAACTTCTCAATGATGATCAGGGAGCCTCGTTGTCCCATCTAACCTTGAACATAGGCGACATAGTAGCCAATCGTCGCCAACTGATTCTCTTCTCGTGGAATGTGATCAAAGTAATCTCTTGAGTAGGGATCAAACTCAAAACACTGCTCTCGATCTGGAATGAGGTTCGGATGCTTCGTATCCCACTCGCCCATCGGTGATCACTAAAGTGAGTCTCCATACACTTGTAAGAACTTGATTCTTAAGTCAATAGCGACTTTGATACCCATGATGCATGCTTCGTGCTCGGCCATGTTGTTAGTGCAAGTGAAACATAATCTGGCGGTGAAAGGAGTATGTCCTTTGTAGGGGCGTAATGATGGCGCCAATGCCATTGCCAAGTGCGTTTGAGGCTCCATCAAAACCATAGTCCATCGGGATCCTTGTTCGGGTCCTTAAATGCGGGCACAGTTCCTCATGATCTGTAACTAGTAAAACATCTTAATCGGAAATTGAACTGCATAGATTGATAGTCGTCTGACTTGATGAGCCAAATGATCGGCTACTACACTTCCTTTGATCGCTTTAGAAGTGTCTTGGATGTCATATTCGGTCAAGATCATTTGCCATCTTGCTATTCTTAGGAGAAAGTGGTTTCTCAAAGATGTATTTTATCGGATCCATCTTAGAAATCAACAAGGTAGTGTGAGTCAACATATCTTGTCTTAGTCGTGAGCAAACCAAAGCGTTGCAAGTTTTCTCGTTGTGAGTATCTTGTTTCACGATCGGTAAACTTTTGCTAAGGTAGTATATTGCATGCTCTTTTCGACCGAGACTCGTCATGTTGCCCCAACACACCCCCATTGAGTTCTCTAACAACGAAGTACATGATAAGAGGTCTTCCTTGGTGGGCGGCATCGGGATAGGAGGATTTTGTAGGTACTCCTTGATTTTGTCAAAAGCGATCTGGCAATCGTCGTTCCATTCCACTACTTGATCTTTCTTTAATAACTTGAAGATCGGCTCACAAGTAGCGATTAGGTGTGCAATGAATCGCAATGTAGTTCAATCGGCCCGAAACCTCGACCTCCTTCTCGGTGCGGGGGCGGCATCTCTTGAATAGCTTTAACCTTGGCGGGATCAACCTCAATACCTCTTCCACGACTACAAACCCTAGGAGTTTTCGGATCGACTCAAAGGTGCACTTGTTGGGATTAAGTCTCGTCTGCTTCTTCACCTATCAAACAATTTACGCAAATGATCGAGGTGTTCTTCTTGATGCGTGATCGAGCTATCATATCGTCGGCGTAGACCTCTATCTCGTGATGAATCATGTCATGAAATAATGTTACCATAGCGATAAGTGGCGCCGCGTTCTTCATCCGAGCGGCATAACCTTGTAGCGAAAGTGCCTTTGTGTAACAAAGTAGTCTTTTCCATGTCTTGAGGCCATTTTGATTTGATTGTAGGAGAAACCATCCATGAAGGAGAAAACCTTATCTTTGGCGGTATTGTCAACCAAACATCAATATGAGGAAGTGGAAATCGTCTTTCGGCTCGCTTTGTTCGGATCTCGTAATCCACACATTCATACCTTACCATCCTTCTTAGGCACGGGTACCACATTTGCAACCTTGGGATAGGAGGTGACACTAAGAAACCGGCGTTGAGCCTTCATAACTTGGCTTTGATTTTCTCGACATCTCGGGCATCGATGAACCTTCTTTCAGGAGAAAACCTTCCTTTGTCGGCAATCGATGTACCACAATATCAATGTCTAAACCCGACATGTCTTCGTATGACCAAGCAAAACCTCAACATAATCTCGTAGCATCGAACCAATCTTTCTTTAACACTGTTCTCAAGACCCGCTCTATCTTGATCTCTTTCTTCGTCGGTACAAATTCACAACCTCGACTTGCTCTTCGTGTGGTGTATAACTCGCTCTTCTTCTTGTGCAGATCGGCAAGTTCTCACGGCACTTCACAATCTTCCTCACTTTCGTCTTCGGCTTGGTAGATCGGATTATCGAGTCATATTTAGCACTAGCATAGTGTTATTAACGAGATTCGTGATTACTGCGATGTATCACGTGGGTGTGTAAGAACACATAGCTTTTGAAGGGGTGATAAAGTAAAGAAAGAAAACAAACAATTGAATGCAAAGTCCAGCGATTTATTGAATGAAAATCGCAAGCGACGGATAATAACCCTCATGAAGCGAACCATGATGCCGGGCAAGGCACTAGGCTTTCAAAGTTTATTGTTCAAACATAAAGAAATACGAAAAGCAAAACAAAACAAGAGCAATTACTCACGGCTAAAGGAGATTGGTATAGCGTCTTGATCTTCCAATTCTTGAGCCCATGATCGGAGTTAGGAAGATCCACTTGCGATGTCGAAGCCGTTGTCGTCGTCTTCATAGCATGGATTCCACTCGGGCGATGCGGAAAGGAAGTTGGCGGCACGTTCGCGTATCATCTTCGACCCTTGATGGTGAAGCCTAAACCGGTCTTGTCGGTTTGAAAGGAAGATCGGGGCTGTCCCCAAATAGAACTACCTTCTTCAACGGCTTGAGCATCTTTCAATGAGGCCATTCTAGGTGGAGCTTGTGTAACCGGGAGTGGAGTCAGGCATGACTGGTATTGTTTCAAAAGCTTGCGAGTCTCGAAGAATTCACCCTCCATCTCGAGATAAGCGGAATGAAGATGGTGACCATATACTCTTCTTCACCACACTTAACAACTTTCCTTTCACGGGTACTTGATTTCGATGCAAAGTAGAGGTGTTGCCCATGTATCCAGGCGTCCAAGTAGGCAAGAATAAGTGGACGGATGTCCATGACAAAAGTGGAATCAAAAGTCAGGAACCGACTTTATGATGATGAGCTCTCCAAACGTGCGCTTAGAACCATCAAAAGCTCTCACGATAATGTCACCGGGTCTCGAACCAACCCTTCGACATCAAGTCGATCAAAAGCGATCTTGGAAGGATATTCGAGGCGGTATCCACCAAAACATGAGACAAGGTAGTGCCCTTGCATTCAATGGAGATGTGCAAGGCCTTGTTATGTTTCTTTCGGAAGAGTCAAATCGACATCGAGAAGCCTAGGCCGTTGTTGGCAGCCAGGCAATACAAACTTGAATTGATCGGTAGTAGTGTCTTGCGGCACATGAGCATTCTTGAAACTTCACCAAGGCGTTAGCATGAGCCTCGGAGCATAAGAGCGAGCAAGCATGGAGATCTTGGACGGAATCATCCCATTGTTCCACAACATTGTAGTCACTCTTCTTGATAATTTTCAATTTCCTCCATTTCTTGTTTGGAGGTGTCTTGACAACTTCCTTTGGTACTTCTAGTGAGGGATGAGTTCTGGTTCTTTCCCTAGTGGGATATTGATTGAGTAGTGGAATGCGGGAGTCGATGTCTTTTGGAGGAGAGATATGGAGAGAATACCCTTCGGTTCGGTCACCTTCTGGATCCGGTGATGTTGTCAATGTCGGGAATAGAAACTTGTAAGATCTTCAATTGTCGGAGGATCTTGCTTGGCACCATGATAGTAAACATCGACTCCATAGTTCCAAGGATAGCTTTGTCGGAGGAATATGGGCCGCCTTGGAGAAGTGATAATGAGAGGTGCCACTCTAGGCACGGAATCGCAGAGGAAATCCTTATAGTGTTAACATCGGCATAGTCTTCGGAAATCGTCACCCCATCCGGTCGCCTTAACATCTTCAATAGGAATTTTGTAGCTATCGGACGTGTACTTCACCATGTAATCATACTTTCCACTTGGCTGTCCCAAGGTATCCCACACAGATGATACAGTTTCATTCGCATTGTCAATCTTCAACTTAGACATTTCTTCACACAACTTCTGCACAGGTGGTTTTAGGAATAGTATCTCACGGTTATCCATCATGCACTGAACACGTCTTCTCAACCAAGCACAACCATCAGGTGCAGATGGGCACCAACGACAATTCTCCGGGCATCCTGGATTGACACCGGCTTGTAGCAAATTCTTCTTAACAGTCATCAGAGGAATGGTCAAGTCATCTATGTTGAAAATGTAAGTATCGTCACCAACAGCGTTGGAACTCTTGTCATAGTTAGGCATGGGTGCGTTGATCACATTCGGAGTCTCAACAGGAGGGTCGAACTCAATCTGCTTATCTTCAATCATGTCTTGAATCTTGTTCTTCAGAGCCCAACAATCATCAGTGTTATGTCCAGGGCTATTGGAATGGTAAGCACACTTAGCATTAGGATTGTATCTCAGAGAGGAAGTGTTGATATTTTGAGGAGGATCCCTCAAGGTTATCAGCTCTGCTTTCAACATGTGTTGCAAAGCTTGCGACAATGGCATGTTGATCTTCGTAAACTGTCTTCGTGGCGTGTTCTGGCTACGCGTTGTCTCGTGAGGTTGTCTTGATGTAGGATTGGTGATTACAACGCCCAGTTGAGCACGGTCGGTCTTGGCTCGGCTTTTCGACCATACACATTAGCTTCTTTCTTAGCACCAAAGGATCTCTTGACATTCGAAGATGTCTCTATGAATCTTCCCACTCTTGATACCGGCTTCAATGCGCTGCTTTGTCAATATCAACTCGGTGAATCCGGATGAAGAATTTCCAATCGGATGATTGAAGAATGGGCTGTCGGTGTTCCCATGAACATATCAACCAACTCCCTATTGGACAAGGGTGGTTGAACTCGCTGCTAGATCTCTCCACTTCGAGCATACTCCTTGAACTTCTCGTCACGACCCATAGACATGCTTTGTAGTTGCATGCGAGTGGGTGTCAATTGACATTGTACTCATATTATGCAGAAAGCATCATTAAGTCACTCCAAGTGCGGATCGGTCATTCTCTAGGCGATAGTACCATTCCAAGCGAGTTCGGACAAACTCTCTTGAAAATAGTGCATCCTGACTTTCATCATCGGTGTGGGGTTGATCTTACGGACATAGGACTTCAAATGCGACTTAGGGCAAGACATGCCATCATACTTAGCAGGAACTTTGAACTTGGGAGGAATCACAACACGGAACAAGACTCGGATCATCAAAGTTCAGCCCGGACATCTTGGTTTTCCACTGCATTCGAGACGGTCTTGAGTTGCTTGTACTTGTCATCTTCATCAGTGTTGGCTATAATCGAATGATCCTCTCCTCCTTTCTTTGGCTCACGCTGTCACCTTCATCACCCTTGGTACTCCCTCGGTATGGACACTTCCTTGAGAGCTCGATCCGATGACCACTTTAGGACCCCTTTGAAGCGTCTACCCATGTTGAGGAGACCAACAACCTTCTTCTTCTTGTTGATGAGCTTCTTCAAATCTTCTTGGCCTTGGACCAAGTGGTAAACATCTCTGAGCATTACGAGCACGGAGATCTTTGTGATCTGTTCAAGAGCCATTTGCTAAAATAAATAGCGAGCAAATGAGAAAACCAATCTCCAATGTACCTGTGATGCAATGTTATGATATGCTATGCGATGTTTATGCAAATGCAATGCAATGTTTTCAAGGACCTAAGAGATTTAAATTTGTTAAACAAGTAATGAACGAACATTTATTAGTACTTCTCATTATTCTTTTTTCTTTTTTTTTTTTTTTAAAGTACAAGAGATAGTTCAAAGAAAATAAAAGAAAACATAAACATCCTAAAGCTCTAAGTCTCCCATGGGCGCTTCCTCTTGGTTCCGATGTAAACGTTGATGCTTCGCTCCTCGTGAAGTAGCTTGGTCAACTCTAGAACTTTCTTCTCACTTGCATAGCATTGAGCTTCAAAGGTATCCCTTTCTTCCTTAAGCTGAATCCAGGCTCTCTTCAAGTCTTCAAAATCAGTAGGCATGTCAGGATGGAGAACAGCATAGGGTACGTCACCTATAGCAACAGGTTCCATAATTACTGGTAAAACAAGCGTGAATGGCATCATGAGGTTTTGAGCTCGAGCTCGCACCCATTTGAGGTAAGGTTCCCAAGGAATGGAGTTCGGGTGCCCCAAAGTCTTGGTATCAGTCTTCTTTACCATGCCCCAAGCATGTATAAACCTTCGGTAATTCGGAGATCGTGATTGTAGTCGAACACAATATCTTGGAGAAGCATATCATGTGGACCATCTCTTGAGCAAAACCAAGCGTAGAGCTAGAGAAGGGTTATAAGTAATACCTCCCCTTATACCAAGTAGCGGTACATTAGGGAATTCTCCACAACGCTCGATGAATGTGAAGTCCTTTTGAGAGAAAAGACTCCAACGGATATCTGAATGAGAGAGTGACATTAGTCTTTGAGACCATCTCAACCTTTGTTCGTTCTTCAAAACTGATGGAGGAAGGTGCGAAATAAACCACCTTGAAAGTAACGGTATACAACACATGAGAGTTCCTTGTCGCTTAGTAGTACGAGTGTGGAGAGAATGTAGAATGTCTCCAAGTAAGGTAGGCACTGGATTGCGGGTAAGAAACAACTTGATGGCATTGACATCTATGAATTGATCCGAGTTAGGGAATAGAACCAAACCATAAATTAGCAAGGCCACAATGTTCTCAAATGCATGGAAACTCATAACTTTGAGGAATTCTCGGGCTTTCTTGATTAAGAACTTGGAAAGTAAACCCTTAACTCCACTTCTAGTTTCCCAATTGGCTTCAATGTCTGAGCGCTTAAGATGTAAGGCGGATGCAATGTCTTCGAACTTAGGGACCTTTTCTAAACCGTGAATGGCATTTGGTTGAGAATAGGTATCCCAAGTAGCAGAGAATTCTTCAAGGTAGGAACCAACGATAATCTGAAATGTAAAGCAATGGTGTTTGGTCGAAGGAATAGGACATGCATCATATCTTCTTCAAAACCGAGATAACCAAATCAAGTAGATAACCATGTCTTTTGATGAACCGAGCATGGTCGGAAATTTCGAAGCCAAATCTTTGAGTTGAGAAGGGATACCCATGAAGTTGATTCGGATAGTCTTTCTAGAAGCCATAATCCTACAAAACAGAGCAAAGATAAATCCTAGGTCCTTGAAATAGTTAGAAATGATATGCAATGCGAATGATGTCATGATGTCATGTTTAGCACACACAACAATTCACACAATGAGCCTAGGGTTAAGGCTTGCATGAGGTATAGGTGATTACCCCACCAAAAGTTTGAGTTGGTTCATCCGTCCTATAATAGTAAGGGTTCTAGGAATCTCATATCACGATCTTTCTCGTAGGCGCTTATTTCAATCTGACGGCCAAGTGGTCGATCGAAAATGTCCCAAAAGTCGATCTCAATGAGCGTAGCATCGAGTATCAACCAACCTCGGTCTACACCAAAGCCGCCATCTCACTACCTTCTAATGGCCAAGATGGGTCAATTAAGGTTCTAAAAGTTTAGTTAGCGCTTGATGACACCACGAAGCCAAATACTTTCTTCAACTTGGGAATGAAGAGTATCGGGACAACCAAAGTGTCACGCTAACGTAGCCATCATGTTGACCGCGTAGTTATCGTCTAACGGTCGCGATGATCTAATGCTACTTACCTAAAAGGAAACCGGATCGGGTGTAGGATCCCCAACAATATAATACCCAAGCAACCCTTAAAGATAAAGCATACAAGTCAAACAAAAAGCAATAAAGGTTATCTAGAAATCCCTAAGGCAATTCTCTCTTTTGGGTGTCACTCCCCAGCAGAGTCGCCAGTTCTGTGATACGGTGAACTGACTTTGTAGGATTTTTGTATCCAAATGTGCGGATAGCAAGAGTCGCCACCGACTTTTATTTTTATCCAATTAAGGGAAGGTAAAAGTAATGAAAAAGACCTTCGTTAGATTACGAGTTCGGAGAATGGTTATGAAAAGGGAAGGTATTAGCACCCCTTTCCATCCGTAGTTATCTACGGGCTCTTAGTTGCTCTAGATCACTTTTTAAAATTGCTTTCTGTGTGTTTGACAAAGAATGTTTTGAAAAGGCATTTCGCTTTGACTTTGTAATGACTCATGTAGGAGTGTATACAAAGTGTTCGGAAATGTTTTTTTTGTTTTGAAAAGAATTTGAACTTTGAAAAAGTGTGTGGTGTGAAAAGCATTTGATAGAGCAAGCAACTAAAAGACTTATTTACCCACTCAGAATTGGTCGTTTTGTTGTACTTCTACATTCCTTTAGAATAGCGCTAGCCATACCATTAGTTAGTAGGTAGCTCCATTCGTTGGATGTAAGCGGGACATTCGAAGGGACATCGGATGGTCATAAAAGGCAACTTGTAGGAAGTATCCTAGCACATTCGAAGGGACTATCATCATTTTCGTGGCGACAATCGAGGGTCAAGATCATGTATTCGGAGGCGACATCGTGGGTCTTATGATCTTTGTATCAAAGGGACTATGATGATTTGTTTGGAAGGCAACGGTGCTAGAATACCTCTACGTTCGAGGGACATGACCATTTTGAATCGGAAAGGCATCGAAAGAGAATTACCCTAAGGGGTGCGTGTGTGAAAGAAGTGTGTCAAATTCAGATATTTTATCTTGAAATTAGTGTGAGCTATGTCCAATTATTATCTTGCCATACACGCCTAATTACTAACAGTTTATAGGGTGCGGAAATTAAAATGCGGAATGTAAAGATGCGGAAAGATAAACCTACGCTATTACATGGCTTTGGGGCAGATACATAATTTAACTTGCGGAAAATAAAATCCTAATTAACTATTACATCCCATGAGCAGTTACATTATTGGAAAAATAAAACAGTAAAAGAAACCGTCCGAATCGGAACAACCTGTGAAAGAATGAGAAAAACGGAAAATATGATAAAATCGAAATAAGAGAAAATGTTAGAAAAAATGCCAATTTTAATATGAGAAAATTTATGCATGCTGGAAATAAGATAAATATATTAAAATAATTTTTTGGGATTTTTTGGAAAAGATTTAATAATTAAAATGCAATTTATAATGATTTAAATGCAAAAATAAAAATAAAATATGTATGCATGCAAAAATTATATTTTTTAATTTATTAAATTAAATAAACACTTTTATGAAAATAATGTAAAAAGAAAAATGTTTTTTGGTAATTTTTTAATGCAGAATAAAAAAATATGAAAAGAATTAAAATTGAATGAAAATATTAAAAAAATAGAAAAATAGAAAAAATATGAAAAGTTTGAAAGTTTGGAAAAAGAAAACAGATCCGGTGCTGGAAAGGATCGAACCGAGGTCTTGGAGGAGTATCTGTGAATAGGAAGTGACTTAACCACCACGCCATGTGTGCAAGCGTGTTATGGATCAGAAGCGTGGGATGATGAGCAACACGCGTCGCCATCTGGAGAGGTCAATGCACAATCAGCACGGTGGGGTCCTCGCTGGATGAGAGAGCGAATCAGAAAGCTCCAATGCGCCACGCCATCCCTTGTCGGTCCAAGTGGAGTCGGCGAGCAGCTCGGTCGTCTTCTCCGGCAACCTGAAAATCAAAACATGGAAAATACGACGGATAAATGGAAAAGGGGACCCTACCCCCCCTAAATCGGCCATGGCGAATCCAATGGTGGCATTGGTTTGGCTTAAAAATGGCTGTATCGTTCAGTTCGAAGAAACACAAAACTGCCCTAACAATGGCATTTCGGATTTTACACGTCCATGCTCACATGTAATGCATCTAATGCGTTCTAATGAACCTCCTGATTACGAATAAACACACAAAAAACAGTTAATAATGCATGATGAATACAAATCGAAATTTGAAAAAATCCAAACCGGTGAGTGTTCAAGCACGCGATCTGGGTGGTTCTGGGCACAAGTGAGTGATGCTTTGGCTTGCTGGGAATCTCCTGAGTGTAATGGAATGGTTTTTTGAGGCTGAATATGGCTGGAAATTCAAACACGATTTTTCAAGAACCTTAAAAAATTTGCAAGAGTTTGGGTGTGCTCTTAGGTTAGGGTTTCGTCCTCAGGCTTGTGTGTATTGCTGGCAATTTATAGAAGAGGTTGGGATGGCAAAAGCAAGCAAAAAAGATTGAATAATCAATATGCAAATATTTTCTCTTTAAAACAAATCAAATATTTGCAAAAAATTGATTTTCTCATGAATGCCATGGCTAGCACGAATTTGGCAAGAGTCTTGGGCTTTCTTGGTCTTTAAGAAAGATATAAATCCATTCCTTTTGAAAAAATACTTAATTTTCATATTTTATATAATTTATTTTTGAATTAAATGTTATAAAATTCAAATATAAATCATAAAAATAGAAAAATACCAAGGCCAAGCATTTATGGGTCAAGAATAATGTCATGAACAAGTTTGGATCAAAAGATTTTAGGCCCATTTGGAAAATTTTGCATTTTGACCAAAATGTCCTTTTGCAATTGTCCAAAATTGCCCAACTTGAATAGTGTATCTTGCTCAATTTTCCACATTTTGAGTGTTCTTGGACTTTTGAAAGCTCTAAGAGTCCTCTAAACAATGTCTTTGGTCTCATCTCAATTGGAGTTACCATGCTCAAAATATCTTCAAAACAAAAGTTGACTTTTGTTGACTTTGAAAATGACCGTAATGTTTTGAGCTATACCTCTCAAATGAAGCATTTTTGGACATTCTTGTGAGACATGAAGTTGTAGAGAATTGAATTTCCTTCAAAACAAGATGTGGTGGAAAAATTTCGAGAAAGTATGAGAAAGTTATGATCATCAAAGTTCGATTGACTTTTCATCTAGAAACCCTAATTTAGAAAGTTTGACTTTTGAGCAAATCTTGAGTTTTCTTGATGAATCATGATCAACCCTTGATCAAATGATGAATGTAACTTCAAAATGAGGATGTTGACCAAAAATCAGAAGTTTTGACTGTATGTTGACCACAGTTGACTTTTTGTCCAATACACCCGATTTTCAACCATTTGAGCAATTGCCTGAGGAAACTTGACTTGTGAGGCTTGAAACTTGACATGGAGAATATTTGAAGCATATGAGGAGGCATGAATACCATTGGAGATGTTGGAAATCCATCTTGGCTTGAGAGATACCAAACCCTAGTTTGGGTTGATTGTCTAGGAGAGAGTTTGTCTGATCAACTCTTGAGGAATCCTTGAGTATGGATGTATGAAATCTCTTGAGTAGATGGAGGGCAAATTTTGGGGTATGACAAATAAACATAATGTTTGCGACGACGTATTAGTTAGTAAATACTTGTTGATATGCGATGCGATGATATATTTATCTTGATTTGGATAAATTATGGTGATGTGGGCTTTATGCCAATTTTGATAAGCGACGATGATGTTTTTTTGTTGTGTTGTTTAATGTCAAGTCACATACATCGCATTGGCAGCGATGGGCTTTTATGCCAAGCGACGAGGCTTTTATGCCAAGCGACGAGGCTTTTATGCCAAGCGACGAGGCTTTTATGCCAAGTGTCCCTAATTATGGACAAAGCGACGGGTACCACATGCATTACATAGTCGTGTCTCATGGAGTCGGTTATGTTTATGTTGAGTTGTTTGGCGTTGGGTTTTAAGTGATGAATGATGATTGAATTGCGATGATTTATGATGCTTTGTTTGGTGATGAGTATAAATAATGAGTTTTGCGATGATTTAACTTTGATGAAATGCTTCATGCAAATAGGATGTGATGATGTTTGTGATGATGGGCTTTATGCCAAAAAGTGACGATGGGCTTTAGCCATTTTGCGATGATTTTGTTTATGTTGCTTATGTTATTAGTATTGTTTAATGTTGTTCTTTGATGTTGTTGTTCATGATTGTCGTGTTAATTAGCGATGTATTAGCTGTGACGATTTCGTGGTGACGGAGGTTTATGTGTTGTTGTGATGAATTGTGCCGATGAGGCTAAGGCGATTAAGTGTAGATTATACACTTTAGAATGACAATAAGAGTAAGTGAGATTTAGATAGGCGTTGGAATGCACTTACTAATTTATATCGTTTATAATTCCAAAACTATATATATATTTATCATGCATTTAATTATATGTTTTGGAGTATCTCACCCTTTACTTGTTTCGCCATTACTTTTATATTGGTAACGTGCAGGTTATGAAGACGGAGTTTATAGCTACTGTTAGTCGAGTCGGTGTCGCTGTGATACGTAGCACTCGAGGGGAATATTTATGTCGTCTTGTTGTTGTTCTCTTATTATTATTCCTTTTGTGAATAAGAACCATAAATTATGAAAACATGATTTTATGAGAGAGTTTAATAAAGAAGATGTTTTGATTTTTAAGAATCAATTTATGATTTCCGACGATGCTATATATCTGCGATTTATACTTTAAAGCAAACTGTTTAAAGTGATTTGGTTTGATGAGGTGACGCCTCAGTATTTAATTTATGAAATTTTAAATTACTCTGATTTTCGTATATAAAACCTTGGGTAAATTTGGGGTGTTACATTAGTGGTATCAGAGCAGGTCGGTCTGTCGACCAAGTTATTAGTGTGTTTAACCCTGTTGTATGCGACATGTGTGTGAAACACTGTGGGTACTTGCTTGTTTCTATTTGTTGTCTGCAGAGATGAGTTTGAAACAAGTGGGGGAGAAGTTTTACTTCTTGGTGGCGCTTGCGGCTTAGGTTGGAGCCTCAAGCAATGTTACGCTTGGTAACTTGAAGAGTAGGTTTGAAGACGCTATTGTAGTTTTGTAGAGATGGTTTATGTCACCATCATGATTGTCGACTGTCTATTGACAAATTGAGGGATTGATCATCCTTAATCTCTTGTTGATAGTAGTCAGGAATTATGTTGGTTGGGATAGACTTATCTTGCCAACTTAATAGTGTATGAAACTGATGTGTTTGCACAAGGTGGTTCATGGTTACTTGAGTTGGGGGCGAATTTGGATTTTGGTGAGAAACAAGATTTTGTCAAGCGAGCTTCTTATTGTGATTCTTCCGAGGCCTTTTGTGGAGATGTGATTGAGTTACCGCAGTAGTGCGAAGTGAAGTTTTGATGGATTTAGTTTCCGGAATTAGTTGTCATTCGAAGTATTCTTAAGGGATGGTTGCTTCTGGATTAGAGTTAAAGAGTCAACTTGAGGATTGGTTTGAGCAGAGTTGTTTATTCGAGCGGGTCACCGTGGAGTGCTACCGTTGTGTTGTTCGAGAAGAGCAAAGGTTGCCCGAGTCGGTGTGTCGTTTGTAGTCAAGGAATGAAATGGATGTTGATGACAAGTGTCTACTTCCGAGACTTGATATTTAAGTGAAGCTGTCATTTGGAGTTTATGTGTTTAGAGAGGTCGATGTGAAGTCTGGCTGTCTACGGGTTAGTTTGATGGGTGAAGATGTTTAGACAATGCTTTACAAGATAGTGTATGGTTCGCGCGAGTGTTTGTTGATGTCATTAGTGTGACTGATGCGTCAGGTATGATTTTGGGATGTTCAGACAGTACTCTCATGAGTAGCTGTAAGAGTTATTTCGGGTTCATGGATATTATTTGGTTCACATAAAGTTAAGGAATCGTAGCAAGCATCCAAGCTTTGCATTGTTTGTAGTGAAGTTAGACCGGTGTATGTCGAGTAATCTAAGGATAGAATTTTGAACTGTTGGATGACCTTAAGTAAGCAACTTAGACAGTGATATTTTGGACAGTTCCGCGAAGATTTATTTTGTGTCTTGTAGATGACTTTAAGGGGTTAATTCAGAGTTTAGAAGTTCTTTTGTTTTGGATGGTTAGCTTTGTGATTTGATGGAAGATCTTTTTACAAGTTGGTATTGATCGTGAGTATTTTGGACTCGAGATGGTTGAGTCGCTATTGGGACTTCACAATGGGAAGCGAATTTGTTTCAGCCAGTGAAAAGTTTAGCGAATGCTTCGATTTTGGTCTTGTTTTGTACTAAAGAACCTTGTGCGGTGTACTGTGGTAGTTCATTTTGTACTTAAGATGTATTTCGACATAGAGTTGGAAAAGTGCATTGCTACCTTGGAACGATTTAATTTTCATAAGGAAAAAAATTGTCGGACGTGTGAGTTAGAGGTTGATGCGGTTGTGCTCATTGGAACCTTATAGGTGCAGATGTTAGCGACGAGGAGATTGGAATTGTTGAAGATAATTCAAGTTGGGTACGATCTATAAAGAGACATCGTCTGTTGTTGAGTTTAGTAAGTTGATATTGAGGATAACCCAAGAATATTTGATTTGGGATTTATTATTTTGAAAGAATGTTGCATGTTTGTTTTGAGACGCTTGTTGAGAATAAGCTCAGAAGGTTATTAAGGATTTGTTCACTACTACCATATGGATTTCGTCGGATACTAATAGTCGTAGTGGATTATTAGATTGCGACTAAGATAAGTCTTGATGGTGAGAATTTGGTGGTGGTTTGGTAACCACAAGTACTTTAAGATGATTGATGTTTTATAAAGGAAGGTGTTCTTTTGTGACTAAAGTCGGTCGCGACGGTGTTCATGATTGAATTCCATAGAAATTGATGTTATAGCTCTAAGTCTGACCTGTGTTGTAAGTCAGGAGTATAAGACGATACTGATGGGTTGAGTTCTTGAGAGAGTGTTTTGGTCTAAGTTACCACTTTGAAGGATTGAAAGTTGTGAAGGTGTTTCGAATAAGAAACCTATGTATTTATTGTTGCAACGATGCGATGATGGTGAGTACGTATTACAAACTTTGGGAATTGAATTGCTATAAGGGACGACTTCGTTGAAGTCAAGTGTATACGTCGAAGTTTCACAAGTGAATATTTGGACGAATGCATAGGCATGTCCCGATTTGTTCGTTTTGGTCGAAATTTCGAGGACGAAAAGTTCATAAGTGGGGGAGAGTTGTAACGCCCTGTTTAATTAATATTATATTATATTAATATTTCCAGTTACCGATCGATATTTATTTTGCGACGAGAATGTTTGTGTTAATTTATATATCTATTAATATATTTGGCGACGTTTCGTTAGGATCCGATATTTAATTCCCCGGAATTATTTGCATGAATGGAATTAATGATATAATTAGATGTTATTAGTGTTTTAAGAATAGTTAGGGGTGTGAGGAGCAAGTGTTGAGGATTGGGTTTTCACCATTGGCTTACTAGTAGAAATACCTTTATAAACCAATTTTCCTCATTTTCTTTACATTCATAAAACACTTCTCTTTGTTTTCTTTCCATTCATACACACCAAAACCAAACATAGGAACTTAGGCTTGCTAGTAGAAAAACAACTTATAAAATCAATTTTCCTTCCCATTCTTTCCATTCTTACAAACCAAAGCCAAACTTGGTCTTAGAGAGAAGTCGAGAGGGTTTTAGGAGAAGGAGAGCAAGAGAAGAAGGAGAGGAAGATCACGAGCAAGCTTGTGGATTAAGCTTTGTAGAATCATCATGGATCATCTAACTAGAGGTAAGGGGTTTGATTTCTCTATCTCATATGATTAGGTTTTGATAGTTGTATTTTGAATTTGGAGAAAATTGATAATGGGATTATAGGGTTGGTTGGTTGTTGAATGAAATAGATTAGAAGAGTTGGAATAGGAGTATGGATTATGGGTTTTGATGATCATTAGAACGAATCGAACCGTTAGAAATCTCGTTTGGGAATGAAAAAGATGAAGTTTTCACGCAAGTCCATCAACACGGGCCGTGTTGATTAACACGGCCGTGTTGCCCTCTCATATTGGAATTTTGGTCACTGCAGGCCAATAACCACGGGCCGTGTTGATGCACACGGGGCCCGTGTTGATGCATCTGTAGCCTCCAAAATTTTGATTTTTCACATTTCCTATGGAACCCGATTATGTTCCGATTTTCCGATTTCGATAAATTCGACGACGGAGTAAGTTGCTCTGAATTCAACGAAAATTGACGTGCTAGCTAAGTTTGACGTGTAGAACTTAGTGGTGAGGTTAGTTTTTAGAAGTTGCGAGTTTTTACGAGACGACCTGAAATAGGCTTAATTACGGTTTAATTGAATCAGATTTCATTTTAGGGGATTTAAGACACGTATGGACAATCCGATTGCGATGTTGACGATTAGGAGTAATGCCAGTTATTAGGGATGGCTTTTGCGACGATGATATGTGTTTAACTATCTTTCCGTATGAAGGATTTAGTGAAATAATCGATAATGAGGTGGGGTAAATAAACATAATGTTTGCGACGACGTATTAGTTAGTGAATACTTGTTGATATGCGATGCGATGATATATTTATCTTGATTTGGATAAATTATGGTGATGTGGGCTTTATGCCAATTTTGATAAGCGACGATGATGTTTTTTTGTTGTGTTGTTTATTGTCGAGTCACATACATCGCATTGGCGACAATGGGCTTTTATACCAAGCGACGAGGCTTTTATGCCAAGTATCCCTAATTATGGACAAAGCGACGGGTACCACATGCATAACATAGTCGTGTCTCATGGAGTCGGTTATGTTTATGTTGAGTTGTTTGGCGTTGGGTTTTAAGTGACGAATGATGATTGAATTGCGATGATTTATGATGCTTTGTTTGGTGATGAGAATAAATAATGAGTTTTGCGATGATTTAACTTTGATGAAATGCTTCATGCAAATAGGATGTGATGATGTTTGTGATGATGGTCTTTATGCCAAAAAGACCGATGGGCTTTAACCATTTTGCGTTGATTTTGTTTATGTTGCTTATATTATTAGTATTATTTAATGTTGTTGTTTGATGTTGTTGTTCATGATTGTCGTGTTAATTAGCGATGTATTAGCTGTGACGATTTCGTGGTGACGGAGGTTTATGTGTTGTTGTGATGAATTATGCCGATGAGGCTTAGGCGATTAAGTGTAGATTATACACTTTAGAATGACGATAAGAGTAAGTGAGATTTAGATAGGCGTTGGAATGCACTTACTAATTTATATCGTTTATAATTCCAAAACTATATATATATTTATCATGCCTTTAATTATATGTTTTGGAGTACCTCACCCTTTACTTGTTTCGCCGTTACCTTTATATTGGTAACGTGCAGGTTATGAAGACATAGTTTATAGCTGCTGTTAGTCGAGTCGGTGTCGCTCTGATACGTAGCACTCGGGGGGAATATTTATGTCGTCTTGTTATTGTTCTTTTATTATTATTCCTTTTGTGAATAAGAACCATAAATTATGAAAACATGATTTTATGAGGGAGTTTAATAAAGAAGATGTTTTGATTTTTAAGAATCAATTTATGATTTCCGACGATGCTATGTATCCGCGATTTATACTTTAAAGCAAACTGTTTAAAGTGATTTGGTTTGATGATGTGACACCTCAGTATTTAATTTATGAAATTTTAAATTACTCTAATTTTCGTATATAAAACCTTGGGTAAATTTGGGGTGTTACACATTGCATTTGCATCCTTTCTCACTTTAATTTTTATTTTTTAATATTTAATTAATTCTAATTATTTGGTGAGGTTTACTAAATAATTTCTATTAGTTAAATAATGAAATAAGAATTAAAAGGAATTTTATTGTTTTTTCTAAATAACAATGTTTTGTTAGTAATTATGTTTGTATTTATAGATTATTTCATGCTTGATTTTTGCATTTTTTTTATTAGAGCTTTGAGTTAAATAAAATCTTTCCTTTTTTGAAATATTTTCTATTATTACATATTTGAATTTTAGTTAGTAATCAACTGAAGATTTTTCATTTTTGTTTGATTTTAATAATCATCGTTAATTACATTTTTATTTCTTATAAAATTTATAACACATCTTTAATTTTTTTAGAATGATTTTTTTATTGCACTTTTATTATCTTTATTTTTTAGGATCTATTTTATTTTAATAAATAAGTTGATTCTTAGTAAAAATTGTGTTTTATTTTCAATTTGAATTAATTTTTTCTGTTATTATCCAATATTCATTATATCTATTTTATTTTTTCTGATATATTATTTAATTGAGTTTTATTGTAATAAAAAAATTAAGTTAATTATAGTTCAATATATATGCACTTTTTTGTTATTAGTATAATTTACAGAAAAAAATATATAAAGAGCATCCAAGGTTGGTTGTACTTTCTGTTTGTATTTTCAAGCCATATTCAACATAGCTCCACCACTCTTGTACTACCTGCATAATCACAAAAAAGAAAACAAATATCAGTACCTCAAATTCATCCCATTCTCAATTCAAATTCCTCCACAAGCATCTCCAGTACCTTCACTCCTCTCCACTACCCTGCAGATTGTACAATTCATCCTTTCACTCTCCATTCCACTAATTTTTACAGCTACCATTGTACAATCTGTCCCCTTTCATTCTTATCCTTGGTTCATATTCAAAATTTCCTCAAATACCATTCTACCCTCACCTTGTTGTCCTATAAGACAGACCCTCCAATCTCTCATTCAAGGGAGGCAAAACGTAAAGAAAACAACACAAAATCTTCATATACTTCAACCTCACTATACCCTTGAATGTTCTTCCTCACCACATCAACCCCTCATAAAATCCCTCCTTAACCAACTCTGCCAAACCATAACAAACTTCCAGATTCACAAACACCTTCAACCGTATCACCCATTCAACTCCAAACCTCCACCTCTCTAAACCGCTACTATCAATCCTCTGTCTTCATATTCCAACATACACAGATCAAAAAGCATAAACCAGAAATCAGAAAACTCAAAACGCAGAATAACAAATCCAAATCTCAGAAACCGAAGGAAGAATCGGAAACAAAGTATTCATACCTTTTGTTACTTTTCATTTATGATCTGCAATATATTGTAATCTGTGGCATTCATCCGGATATTCAAGAATCGGGTTTGTTTGGGATTTCAATTTGGGAATAGATGGTAGTTTCGATTTATGTTGTTGTTTGGTATACATCTGTGGGAGAGGAGAATGTTGGAATGTGTAGAAGCAGAGAGGCATAGCTGAGGAAACAAGGAAGATAGAACAAAGAAGCGTGAGAGAGTGAGGAGCGTGTTTTTGTTGTTTTGTATATTATTATTACTAGTAATTAAAAAAATAATAATTAACTTATGTTGTTGAGGATGTTTAGGAAGTAGAAGCGGCGACCACATTCCAAGCCTAGGGTTCCTCTAATTTTCTTTGGGCCTAGTATGTTGACCCGATTTCCCAAGTCCACGAGTCTGTTTTACTTATCACACCCTGTTTCCGAATCTACACCCCCTCCAACCCCAATTCATTTTTAGTTACTATTATTTCTATTCTGTTTTAATTAGATTTAGAAAATAATACTTAGTAATTTTTTACTTCTATTTTTATTCTTTTATATACTTTAAAACATACAAAAAAATATAGTTTACTAAACTAATTTTCTTTAACAGTCAAAAATATTTTCTACTTCTAGGTATTTTAGCCTTTTTTATTTTGATTTAGATTTAGTTTAGTAAATTTTAGGATTTTATTTTATTTAGATTTAATGTAGTAACTTTAAAGTTTTATTCAATTTAGATTCAATTAAGTAAATTTAGGATTTTATTTAGTTTATATTTAATTTAGTAAACTTTAGAATATTTATTTGATTTAGATTTAATTTACTAACTTTAGAATCATTATATATTTTATATTTAATTGTTTAATAAATTTTATTTGATTTAGCTTTAGTTTTATCCACTTTAGAATTTTTATTTATTTTAGATTTAATTTTGTAAGTTTAGAATTTTAATCTAGTTTAGATTTTGTTTAATAATTTTAAAATTATTTTTACAACCTTAGACTTTGTAGATGGTTTAGAATTACTTTAGTATCTTTATATTTTTTTTTAATTAGGATTAATTTAATGATCTTAAATTCTTAATAGTTATCATTTTCTTATGAATTTAATTCTTTTTTTTCTTATACATTTGTTTGAACTTGTAATTATTCCATACATCCCTATTTGTAAATTTGTACCTCCATTCCCCATAGGATGTAATAATTGGTAAATATTTTTATCGCTTTATTTTAATCATTCATTCACAAAGCACAAAACCATTTTCAAAATAACTAATACTCGTGCGAGACATTTTTATCCTTGAGTTGACAAAGCTTTGAAGCGTCACAACGCCCACGCATTTGTGCACACACCACGCTTACTCCTGGGCTTACAATGAGACCTTAATTGATTAGTTAAATATTATTTAATTATCTAATTAGGTTATTTAAAATTGATTAGTCCATCTAATTAATTTTATTAAACTAATTACTCGATTAAATTTTGTTTAATTAGTTGATTAAATTTATTTCGTGCATGCACCTACACAATGTAAATCGCCTTATCGTTTGTGTTGGCCACCTTGTATGGGCTTTGTCGATTTTATTTGTTATTTACAATTATTTAGATTCTCTTCTCATCTCCATAAAGGTTCAATGGTAGGGAATAGGCTTGGCTATTCTCTCGAGATTGATCAAGTCTTTTGGCTTGATTGATCATAACCTAATTCTTTCTCCATTCACCAAGCATTTAAACAAATTTGAAGTCTTTAAATTGTTGGATGATAGCCCAACAAGATAAAACTTCTATCCATGACAAAATACTAGAGCGTTATTTAATTAAATTGTTGGATGATAGCCCGACGATTTAATTGAATTGGAAGTCTTTAGGTTGTTCGATGATAGCCCAATAGACTAAATACTTCTATCCGCATAAAAATAGTGAAGTGACATTCGTTTAAATTGTTGGATGATAGCCCGACGATTTAATCGAATTTAAAGTCTTTAGATTGTTGGATGATAGCCCAATAATTTAAATATTTTACCTCACTCGAAACACTTATTTCATAATAAATTTTTTGGAATGAGAGATGATTGGTTGAGCTCACTCACCAATTTCTAGTATTCGGATCATTAGATGATAGCCTAATGTTTCAATACTTGTCATCCCCAACTTAAAATCAATCCCAACTCATACAATATCTTTTGTGCGCTCCAAACACCTTTTACTTTTAAACCCTTTTCAAGATTAGACATGATTCATTTATAATTGAGATGTTCTTTCCTCTATTCGCAAGGTTTTCGACTTCTCCACTTGAGTACTAGAGGCATTCTCATACCCTCCCTCATGTTGGTGCGTAGTCCTTTATTCTTTATCACACCTTGTGGACATTAGACGAGTCTTCTCCTTTAAAAATGACGACTTGTCTTTTCATTTAAAATCAATCAACAAACAATCATTTTCTAGCTGAACTACGGCGTTCTGACTTTCCCATTGCACGAGGGAGTACGTAGGCACTAAGTCTTACGACCAAAGGCGAGCAAAAATAATAAAAACATTTCTTCTCCCTTTCGTTCTCTTTTCAAAACATAGAAGATCGTAAAATTTTATACTAACACACAAATACACTTTGAACTAAATGGGTACCATCGAGTACGATGGATGTAAGGGGTGCTAATACCTTCCCCTTGCATAACCAACTCCCGAACCTACAACTCTTAATTTCGTAGACCGTCTTATCCTTATCTCTCGTGGGTTTTATCTATATTTTCCTGTTCTTTTTTAGAACAAATAAAATTAGGTGGCGATTTCACTATTTTCGAAAATTAAATGATTTTTGAAAAACGAGTTGCTTCAATGAGGAAAGTGAAATGATATTTTATTTTCCAAGGTTTGATGGAGATTTCTACCTGAACGAAGTTCACTTTCAAATCCCTGAAAGTGGACTTGGATAGCACGATTTAGGAAGCTTCAAGGCATGATTCTTGTTCGGTTAGCTTCAGTGAGGTTCAAGGAAGAAGAATGAATGGTTAATTTCAAACTGGAAGTGGTCTAAACACAAGTTCAAAGTTACAGAAAATCTGGTTATGGATGAAGTTTGACAGAGGTTTTCTGGCTACCAAAGCTTGAGGAAATGAGTGAGGAATGATCCCCTTTTTATAGGAGAGTGAGTGGTGATGAAAATGAGAAGGAATTGTGTTGAATTCGTACAAAAAGATAAGGAATTGTAATCCAAGTTTACATGTTGAATTTTTCTGATTCGAAGCAAAAATTGGATGACATGAAGCCTCTTTCAAACTTGTATAACTCATTGCGCAGGGACCTTTATGATGCAACATTGGGCTCTTTGGAAAGCTGATATTACAAGCTTTACAATGCACATGGAAAGGTATCATTTGGAAACTTGAGCTGAAAGTTGTGGTCACTTGAAATCACCAAAAATCATCTGAAATTTTCACACTTAGAAATTTTTTTAAGTTAGGCCAAAAATGACCTATAATGTTTTTAATCCAAACATGGTCTTCCATCCAAAATTTGCTCTTGATTTATAAAGATGAAATGAAGTAGATATTTCAAAGAACATTTTTCTAAAAGAACCAACCAAAAACTCCAAAAATTGAGCAAGTTATGGCCTTGTGAAGTTGAGGAAAATCATGAAATGACCTATAATCTTTTGATCTTTTAAAGCAACTTCCAAACACTATGAATCTTCAAATCATATATGGATATAAAGTTCACATCTTCAAGATTTTTGTGCAAAAATAATGACCTCAAAAAGATAAATGATTATCAAGATATGTTCATTTGAAGTTGATTGTCCAAAACTTGAGGAATTCATGAAGGACTTGTAATATTTTGACCTCATAGGCAAACTTCTAAGCATTTTATTTTCTCACCAATTAAACTAAGTTGTTATAGACACCCTTAGGTTCATTATGAAATAAAAATGAGCTCAAGGAGGCAAGGGATGACCAAGATATGATCCTTTGAAGTCGTACAAGGTGGATGAAGCATCAATCTAGAGAGTAAGCAATCATAGGGCTTCAAACCAAACTTCTTGTCACTTAAAATTCTTGAATTAAAGCATATATATATATATATATATATATATATATATATATATATATATATTAGAATTCCTTTAAGGATCAAATGATCTTGAATTCATCCACAAACTTCACACACACATCAAGATATGGACCTCAGAAGTGCAAAACCCTAATTTCAAGAGAGATGGCCATGGGATGGAGGTATTTTTGAATTTGATGATATTTTTCAAGCATGAAGCACATATTCAAGATAAGAGAGCATATTTGATGATATAAGAAGTATTCAAACAAAGACAACACTTTCAAAATCTTGAGAATTGATGAGAGAATGCATGAAAATAAACACATGACCCTATCAACTCTTTGAGGAAGTTGTGCACCATTCACCTACAACATTTGGAGAAAAGTATGCACATCAGGGTTAATCAAATATCAATAATCACACACAAACAATAATCACTTACACAAGGTTCTTAGTGATCTCCCAAAGGGAAAACCCTAAAGATAAGAGAGAGAGAGAGAGAGAGAGAGAGAGAGAGAGAGAGAACCAATTTGTTATCTTTGTGCAATGAAATTGTATGAAGTATGAGAGAATCTTAGGGGAAAAACTTAGGGTACAACAGTTCAACCCTGATATTTTCAAATTCTCCACAGTATTCAGGCGGTTTTTAAGTTGCTTGTACTTTTCTTCGTTATGATACTGCTCGTTCATATAGTCTTTCTCTTCATTTTAAGACTCATGATGGCTCCCTTCATTGTTTTTGACGCTTCCTTCAGTTTCGCCGCTCTTGTTTGAGAAATCAAGCTGTCTGAATACCTTGACTGGACCTCTGTACCTTTTCCCCATGTTGAGAATGCCAATGATCTTCTTCTTTTTGATGATGAGTTTCTTCGAATCTTTCTGACCTTGGGAAAAATTGGTAAACATCTCCTGGAACTGAACATTCTGAGCCTGGAGATCTTTGACAGTTTGTTCGAGAGTCATTTCTGCTGAAATAAATAGTGAGAGAATGAGAAAACCGATCATCAGAGTACCTGTTATGAATTGATATGCAATGCAATGTTTTCAAGGACCTTAGGAATTTAAATTTGGTAAACAAGCAAGAACAGACTTTTTATTAGTTGACTTAGCAAGTACAAATGAAAGTTCAAGTACAAAAAATGGAATTCCTAGTGCTCAGGCCTCCCATGGACGCTTCCTCTTTGTGTTGAAGTAGGTGTTGATACCTTACTCCTTCTGAATAAGCTTTGCCAGCTCGAATACTCTTTTCTCGCTTGCATAGCACTGGGCTTCGAATGTATCCCTTTCTTCTTTGAGTTGAATCTAGGATCTCTTTAATTCTTCAATATCAGTTGGCATGTCTGGATGAAGAATGGTATAGGGTTCGTCACCTACAGCAACAGGTTTTATAATTACTTGTAAGATAGTAGCATATGGCATCATAAGGTTTTTAGTGCGAGCTCGTACCCATTTAAGGTAAGGTTCCCAAGGAATAGAATTTGTATGCCCCAAGGTCTTGGTATCAGTTTTCTTCACCATGTTCCAAGCATGCACAAATGTTCGACGTTAACCATAGAGATTGTTGTCGTAGTCAAATATGATGTCTTGAATAAGTATATCATGAGGACCATCTTTTCGAGCATGACCAAACTGTTGTAAGGCTACAGAAGGGTTATAAGTGATACCTCATATTATGCCAAGGAGTGGTACATTAGGGAATTCTCCACAACGCTCAATTAAAGTGAAGTCCTTTTGAAAGTAGAGACACCAACGGATATATGAATGAGAGAGTGACATCAACCTTTGAGACCATTTCAACCTTTGTTCGTTCTTCATTCCTAATTGAGGAAGGTGCGAAATAAACCACCTGGATAATAACGATACACAACACATGAGCGTTCCTTGTCTTTTCATAGTGTGAGTGTGGAGAAAATGCAGAGTATCTCCAAGCAAAGTAGGCACAGGATTACAAGTGAGGAAAATTTTGACGGCGTTCACGAATTGATCTAGATTAGGAAATAACACCAAAACATAGATTAGCAAAGCCAAAACGTCTTCGAAAGCGTGGAAACTCATAGCCTTTAGGAATTCTCAAGCTTTCTTTATCAGAAACTTAGTAAGAAAGCCCTTAACTCTACTTCTCGTCTCCCAATTGTCTTTAATGTATGATCGCTTTAGATGTAACGTTGATGCGATGTCTTCGAACTTCGGAATTTTTTATGAACCGGTGAATGGTATTTGATCTAGAATGGGTATCTCGGGTAGCTTAGAGAACTCTTCCAATGTATGTACCAACTGATAGTCTGGGAAAGTAAAACAGTCATGCTTCAGATCAAAGAATTGGAATACGACGCTCATCATATCTTCTTCAAAACCTGAGGTAACCAAGTCGTGTAGATAACCATGTCTTTTGATAAACTAAAAGTGATCGGGAATTTTTGAGACTAACTCCTTGAGTAGAGAAGGTATACCCACAAAGTTGATTCAAATAGTCTTCCTGGAAGCCATAACCCTACAATATAGAGCAAAGATAAATCCCTAGGTCCTTGAAATGGTTAGAAATTATATGATGTTATGATGTTGTGATGTTGTGATGTCATGTTTAAATAGCAAGCCCAAGTAATTCACACAATACTCCTAGATTTAAGGCTCACATGAGGTATAGGTGTCTACCCTACCAGAGTTTTAGTGGGTTCAACTTGTCCTATAATAGTAACCATGTTGTAGGAATCTCACATCACAGATCTTTCTCGCAATCTTTATTTCAGTACGACTACCAAATGGTCGACCGAAACATCCCGAAAGTCGAATCTTAATGAGCGTAGCGTCGAGTATCAACCAACCTTAGTCTACACTGAAGTCGGCTATCTCACTACCTTCTAATGGCCAAGATGGGTCGATTATGGTTCTAAAGTTGAGTTAGTGCTTATGACACCACGCAGGCTCCAAATACTTCCTCAACTGAACATGAGGAGCATCTAGACTTCCAAAGTGTAACACTAACCGTAGCCATCATTTTGACTGTTTCGTTTTACGCCTAACAGTCACGATGATCTATTGCTACTTACCTAAGGAAACCTGGATCCGGGTGTAGGATCATCCACATATATAATACCCAAGCATCCCTTAAAAATAAAGCAAACAAAGCAAAAAGAAAGCAATAAAGTGATCTTATAGCCCTAAGGTAGCCTATCTTTAAGTAGTCCCCAGCAGAGTCGCCAGTTCTGTAACACGGTGGGAGAACTGACTTGTTTGTTTTGCTTTTTATCGCAAATGTTGCGGATAGCAAGAGTTGCCAGTTCTGTAACACGGTGGGAGAACTTACTTGTTTTTTTTGCTTTTTATCGCAAATGTTGTGGATAGCAAGAGTTGCCACCGACTTCTTTTATCCAATAAAGGGAAGGTGAAAAGAACAGGAAAAGACATTCGTTAGATTCTGAGTACGGGAGGCAATTATGAAAAGGGAAGGTGTTAGCACCCTTTTCATCCGTAGTTATCTACAGGATCTTAGTTTCTTAGTTCACTTTGAAAATATTGCTTTCTGTGTTTGTGTAGTTTGAAAAGTATTTTGAAAATACATTTTGCTTTAACTTCGTAATGATTCTCGTTGGAATGTATACGAAGTGTTCGGAAATGTTTGTTTGGAAAATGTTTAACTTTGTAATGATTCTCGTTGGAATGTATACAAAGTGTTTGAAAAGTGTGAGGTGTGAAAAGTATTTGTTGATTGGAGCAAGCAATAGAGTCTTATTTACCTACTCAGAATGGTCGATTCTTGTTATTTGGTAAGTAACTTTATCCATACCATTAGTTGGTAGGTAATTTTATCCTTTTGGATGTGAAGGGACAATCGAAGGGTCATCGTATGGTCATAGAAGGCAACATGTAAGGATACCTTAGCAATTTCGTAGGGACGATCATCACTTATTCGTATGCAACAATCGAGGGACGAGATCATATATTCGTAGGCAACCTCGAGGGTCATCGAGGGACTATGATCTTTGTATCGAAGGGACTATGATGATGTTATTCGTAAGCGTCTTTGCTAATGGTATCCCTACATTCGAGGGACATGACCATTATATTCAAAAGGCAACAAGAGAGGATACCCTAAGGAGGGTGCAAGTGTGATAAGTGTGTTTGATTCAGATATTTGTCTTTGAGTTAGGGTGATTTAGGATTGCTTTTAGTCTTTCCATACAAACTCTAGTTACTAGAAATTAGATGTATATGTACAGGAAGTAAAGTGCAGAATGTAAAAGTGTAGAAAGTAAAGTCCTACGCTATTATATTGCTTTGGGGCAGATACATAATAGGTGCGGAAAGTAAAGGCAGAAAGTATAAATCTATGCTATTACAGAATAAACCTTGCGACATATACATCGTTTTCTAGAATTTTAAATGCGAAATAGTAAACAAATAATCAGAATAATAAGAAAAATGTTAGTGAAAATATTTTGGAAATTAGTAAAAATGTTTTTAGCGTTAGTACACCTAATTACAAGAAAGAAAACATTTTTTTTGGAATTTTGTGGATTGATTTTAATTAGGAAAACCTAATTCTAATTAATTAGTATTTAATTAGAAAAATAATTTAAAATGCAAAGAAAAATTAAATGTTTTTGTGTTAAAAATTAAATAAAGGTTTTTGAAACTTAAATCTAAAATTAAAACATTTTTTAGAATTTTAGAAAATAGTTAAATTAATTTGAAAAGAAATTAAATTGGTTAGAAAATTGAAAATAAATAAGAAAAATGTAAGAAAACCATGTGTTAAAAAAATAAGGTGAGGCTACCGAGGATCGAACTCAAGATCTGAAGGTTGTAACCCCAAAATCTGACCACTGAACCATGTGGCTAGGATGTTATGATAACGCCCTAGAAAATATATGTGTGATACCTGCAAAAAATCAGAATTTGGTGAAAAAAGGCAAAAGGCAGGGATTGAACCCGTGCCATACGAGAGGTAATGACTAAGTGTGCGCTCTTGACCGCTGGGGTGGTAATACATCCATTAGTCTAGATGCATTGATAAATAAATGAGTGAATTTGTTTTCTAAAAAATCAACCAAAATGCAAACATGCGCTAGTGGGCCCCTGGGTTTTTAAACGAGCCAATAATGCTCTCTCTCTCCGCCACGTTTCTTTCAACGTCGGTCAAGCCACCTTGGGTGGTGGCTCCGATCATCTTCTCTAATCGGGGAGGAATTGAAAACCTGCAAAAAACAATCAAAAACAAAACCAAGAATAATCCAGATCCACTAATTGAAGGGCTGTGAATCTAATGATAGCATTGTTTCAGTCTGAAACGGACTGAAACACCAGGTTCGAAGCTCACAACTTCATATGCCCTAACAATGGTGTTGGATGATTTAAGCCTTAAAGCTTGCATCTAAAACGTTGTACTTGTTCTAACTAGTATCCCGAATACGAATAAACGCATCAAATATATTAATAATGTATTAGAATCGAAATCGAAATCAAACAACCTTACCAAACCGGTGTACTTGAGGAGGTGACTTCTGGGCATGGTTGGCTTTGCAATCTATTGGAATCAACTCCTGGAAACCTCAGGAAGGTGATGGAATGTTTAAATCACCTTGAGAAAGGTTGGAATATTGACTTTGAACTTGCCCTAGGTTTTCAATTTTTTTGGAATTTTCGTGTAGGGTTTTGAGTGGAGCAAACTTTGTTCTTTGTATCTAGCCTTGTCGTGTATATATAGAGCATGAGATTAGGTCAAGAATTAAGTGAAAATATATTGCATTCAATGAAAGATATTTGATTGAAGTTTTTGAATAAAATATTTCTTTTTCTTGCTCAATCTTCCTCTAATGCTTGTCATGCGTTTTTGCCAGCTTGTGTGAGCTACCTTGGACATCAAGATACTTGGAAAATAAGCCCAACATGCCCTGACTTCATTCTTTGCATTTTAATTTATTAAATTGAATTTAAATGATTTAATTCCAAAATAAATTAAATGAATGAGAGGAGGGCATGTAATTGAGCTTGTAGGTCATGGGCCACCATAAGAATAAGTTTAAATCATAAAAACCATGGCCCATTTGAAGAAAATTTGAATTTTCTAAGTATTCTCTTCATGCACCTCTTCAAAAAATGTTGCACAACTTGTATTTTGCTCAATATTCAATATTTTTAAGTGTTCTTGGACTTTTTTGAAAGCTCAAGATGTCCTCCAAACACTCTTTTTGGTTTCATCTTCATTGAAGTTTCCATGTTTATGTACACTTCTTGGCAAAAAAATGATTGTTTGTTGACTTTTAGAAGGACCTATAATATCTTGATCCATAACTCTCAAATGAAGCATTTTTGGCCAAAGCTTGTGAGACATGAAGTTGTAGAGAATTGAATTCTCTTCAAGATGAGATTTGGTGGAAATTTTTTTGATAAAGTATGTGAAAGTTATGTCTGGTCAAAGTTGTCTCTGAAATAATGTATCTCGCAATAATGTTGTCTCTGAAACAATGTCAGGTATCGGTAGAAACTCATCCAGTTCTAATGCAACATCAATCGATACTTTCAGATGTCCATCAGGGAGCGGTATATGGTGAAGTAAATCACCCAAAGTGTTATGAACTTTTCCCTTGCCAACTAGGTGATAAGTCGGTGACGATAATATAGCTCACAAGATGAAATTCCCTAAACCAATAATAATTATGTTACTGTTAATGTGTATATATGTCAATTAAAATAAATGTGCTATTTTAATTTCATAATAACATATATAATTACCTTGGGAAATTTATTTTGACAATTGATACTATCTTTGTCACTAGTTTCTTTCAACTCTGAACTGCATTTTTCCGCCATATATCTCTCTTTATCCTTTTACAATTCACGGACTTGTGCCTTTAATTCCTCCAACGTTTGCGTAACTTCTTGATTGCTAGGATTTTTTTCCTTGGGTTCTTCTACAAGGAAGTTGGAGTTACACCATGTCCTTTACCCCTCACCCTACCAGGATACTCAACAACATTTAGTGCTCGACTAAGTACGCTCCTGTTATCCTGGTCCTCACTTGTGGTTACCGATTGAGATAGAGTCTCCTGAAATTCATTTACGCATCAAAAATTATAAGTGGAGATAAAAAAATAATTATATATTAATAAAATTTTGATTTAATTAAATACACAATGTTATACTTACACATTCATCATAAATATGTTGAACATCATCCCTAACAACTCAATCTTTTCCCACACGAGCTTCCTTCCACAAAACATGTGCTGAAAGTGATGTTCCGTCAGTTTTCGTCTCGTCTAACTACGCATTGACACAAATAATAATATCATCAATTATAACACATTGAGATAATTAATAAGATCATAGAATTTATATATACTTACAATTTTTTATTTTAAGCGTGCATATCCCAAATGCCCTAATTTGTATGGATACGTGGGTTTTGATGCTCTCTAGCGATTTGTGTCACTCACTTTCTCGAAATTTTTGTCTCTTATTTGGCCTACAAAAGCATCCCATTCTTCAGGTGTTATGAAGTTCGCATACTTCATTGGACGTTCCGCTTCAACAAAATTTCTTTCCTCCACCTTAAGAAACTTGTTTGTTAAAAAAGATCTCCACCATTTGTGTTTTTCTCCGACCAATTGAAGACAATACTTTTTTTGTTTATCTTCAATCTTAAAAGACCTCTACGAAAAACCATACCATAGAGTGTGTTAGTATAAGTAATTTAAACACATTATCGCAAAAAAAAGCAAATAACAACAATCATATATGGTACCTGTATCTCAGTCCAAATTTTCTCTTTATTGGAATCCACCTCTTCTCTAGTCCATCTATCAGCGGTGATTGGAATGTGCATATGAACAAGTGTACCAATGTAGCTTGTCAACTTTGCACCATTAGGCTCAATTAGTTGCTTCTCATCATTCCAATTTACATTAAATTTTACTCCTATATCTCTATCACGAATGATTCCCTTCATAATAGTTATGCCTCGTGTAATTTCTTTTTCTGAAGTCTGATGTGGAGCATTTGTATCTTGTGAGTTTTCTTGGTTACTAGCCATTTTACCTCTAATAAAGAAAAAAATAAAAATGAAATGACAAATATAAAAATCCATAATCCATAATCCATATATTGAATGATATAGGCTATAATTATACTATTACCTTTTTCACTATAATCGAGCCACCACATTCTTAGTAACACATGCGAACGAGGATGCTTCTACCTATTTCATAAAGTAATCAATATCAACGAGGATGAAACGATGTCCATTAGAAGCGGTAGGTTTGATTTCTCCAATCATGTCAATGCCCCACATCACGAAAGGCCACAGAGCGGTTAGAACATTCAATGGAACTGGAGGTACATGTACTTTATTTGTGTATATCTGACATTTGTGACAAGATCGGGAATAATGATAACAATCAGCTTCCATAATGGACCAATAGTAACCTGATCTTAGAATCTTCTTAGCCATTGTATGTCCTTTGGAATGAGTACCAAATGCACATTCATGTAACTCTTCCATAAGTCGTTCGATTGTCTTCTGATCTACACACCGGAGTAAGGCCAAGTCATGGTTGCATTTGTATAAAATGTTGTTACTTAGAAAGAACTTGGCAGAAAATCTTCTTAAAAACTTCTTATCATTGATTGATGCCCCCTCAGGGTATTCTTGATCCTCGAGATACCTCTTCACATTGTAGAACCAAGGTTTCTCTTCTACTCCTTCGGTATCAAGTTCACAACAATATGCTTGTTCGTCTAGCCTTTCAATGGTAATCTATAAAGCTTCGTTTCCCCATCTAACTTTGAACATAGATGACATGGTAGCTAACGCGTCTGCCAACTGATTCTCTTCTCTTTGGATGTTCTTGAAAGTGACTTCTTCGAAGTAGGGGATCAGATTCAACACATGTTCTTGATATGGAATGAGATTTGGATGCTTTGTGTCCCATTCGCCCTTATTCTGGATAATCACCAAATCTGGGTCTCCGTATACTTGCAAGAATTTGATCCACAAGTCAATAGCAGATTTGATACCCATATGAATGCCTTGTATTCAGCCATATTGTAGGTGCCGAGGGAATCGAATCGGAATTCGGATTCTCTGGCTCGAAATGATTTACTCTTTTGATTTGTTTATAAAGATGCCACGAGCATCAAGCTTTATTATTTTCAACACAAGAAAAATGATTATGAAAAAGAGGAAAGCTACAATACCCTCAATTGATATGATATGCATTACGACTAGCGCGAACTAGACGCAACGCATTGGGGAGATTCTGGGAAAGGGGGTTTGCTATATAAAGGGAATAGATGTGGCACCCTAAATATATATAGTTATCTATAGCTTTATATATGAATAGTTTGATATGTTTGTGTGTTTTAAATTGCTATTTCTATTGTTGGGAAAGTTTCTCCATTGGATTTTAAGAAAGGTAGTTTATGTGGGATCCTAGGTTTTGTTATTATTGTGCTCGCAAAGTTCATTGGGATCTTCTGCATACATATCCCTTAATGGGAATCAGAGCATTTGTAGCTCGGATCTAATGGGAGCTATGGTTTTGTTTGGTTTGAGGGAGAAAGAAGTTTTGCTCGCCAAGGATGAGACCTTGTGCCTACGTATTCTCAAAGGGATGTTGAGAAAGTCAGAGCAATCGTAGTTCCCACTTATTCTAGTGGAAGCAACGGGATGTTATTAAGAGACAAAGACGAATGTCATCTTAATGAAAAATGTATCTAATCTATTTCATCACATAAATTTTGAAAGGTTTGATTGATTTAATCTTTCATCGTAAGTTATAGGTGTTTTGCTTGAGTGTACAAGCGTTACCACTTATGAGTTAAGAAAGATGTTTCAAAAATGATTGAATCTTTTAAATTTTAAGCATTGGGTGTTTTGCTTGAGTGTACAAGCATTAACACTTACGATTAAGAGTTGTTTTTGTTTTGAAAAAAGAGTTTGAAAAACATTTGATTGTATGTGATGTGATAGATGAGATACCTCTTCCATAGAGATGATAAATGTCTAAATCTCGAGGAGAAATTGATTGGATTAGGGGGATGCTTTTAAGAAGCCCATGGGTCCTTGTATTGTAAGCCCAAGAGGAGGCATTCCGAGGGTCATCGAGGGACCTTGTATTGTTAGCCCAAGAGAAGGAATTCCGAGGGTCATCGAGGGTCCTTGTATGAAGCTCAAGAGGAAGCTATAGGGTATGGCTAGCTTTTGCTTTAAGAGTGGTTTCATCAAGAAACCATCCTCTTAGGACTTAAGAGTGATTTCACCGAGAAATCATCCTCTCAGGGTTCTATCCTAGCGTGGGTGATTTTTTGTATTGGAAGCCCAATAGGAGGCTGTTAAGAGATTTCCTGGTCTCTTTCTTGTTTGATGCCCAAGAGAAGGCTAAACTCAAGGAGGTGTTCTTTTGAACGAAGCCCAAGAGGAGGTTGTCTCAACAGGGGAGTGTTGTCTTATATGAAGCCTAAGCGGAGGCTAAACTCAGTAAATGAGTTTTCTTATATGAAGCCTAAGACGAGGCTAAACTCAGATGAATGAGTTATCTTATACGAAGCCTAAGCGGAGGCTAAACTCAGTAAATGAGTTTTCTTATATGAAGCCTAAGAGGAGGCTAAACTTAGATGAATGAGTTTTCTTATATGAAGCCTAAGAGGAGGCTAACTCAGTAAATGAGTTATCTTGTACAAACCCAAGGAGGAGGCTAAAGGGGAACCTAGTTGTTAGGCTAATTATTATGTTATAACTGAACAGTTATATATATAAGTGTGATGTGTATTCACAGGAGTTTATGAAGGAGATACAAACAAGTGTATAAAACGAGCGTTTAAAATAAGTGTAACTTGATTATTTACAAGTTTGAATGTGTGTACAAGGGAATGAATAGGTACACGAAGGGGTGTTTATGTACAAGGAAATAAATATGTACATAGGAGGGTTGAGACTTACACCGTGAGGGAGGCCCATTGGTTTGGGAGGAGTTTCACCGAGAATAATGCTTCTCTTAATACCAATGGATTTGGTGTATAAACCAGCGAATGAAAACAAACGAACAAAGTTTTTTTATGCTTGATTATTTTTGAAGATGATTGAATATGTACAAAGAAAGTTTTAATATGTACATAAAACGATTGGGACTTACACTGTGAGGGAGGACCATGATCAATCGAGGAAAAAACTGGTTCGGTTTTATCTTCAAATCGAATCGATCATGGAAAAAGGTGTGTAAGTTTGTTAAAACGTTTTGAAAAAGGTTTTGAAAATGATTTTGAAAAGTGAAGTATATTCACAAGAATTTTTGAAAAGATTTAAGTTTGAAAGAAAACATCTTTGAAAAGTATTAAGAAATACTTAAAATGTTTCATTTTTGACTTAATAAAAATATAATCAAAAGAAAATATTTTTGGATTTTTTTGACATAATCATAAAATAGGTATATTAAATGATAAGTGTGCAAAAAATCATCTCAAAATGAGAAGTTTTGATTGGTTTTTGAAAATGTTGAACTTTGATAGAAAAGGTGAAGAAAACAAGTAGTAAAAAATTGATTTTGGTCCTAAGGAGGTTTGAACTCAAGACCTTTGGCTTAGAAGTGAAAAGTTATACCACTGAGCCAAGTGTTTATCTTGTTATTTACACGCTTCCATTTAATTATATTTAAAAACAAGTCTTTGAAAATGTTTAAAAATGAAGGAAAGTGGAACAAATGACAAAATGGTCTCAGGGGGATTCGAACCCTAGACCATATGCAAGGCAAAGTGAAATTGAAAGATGTAAACATGAAACTTGCTCGATTTTTAACCAGGAACACGATGGTGATGATTAATTTTATTTATTTTCAGTTTAAGATGATTAATTTCAAACGTGACCAGATGAACCCTAATTCTAAGAATCAACATGAAATCGTGTATGGATCATGATTTATGAAATTGATTGAGGGTTAATGATCAGCATAAGTGCAGAAACAAAATGGCCAAGCAATTTTTGAAATGGAATGCATGAATCCTAGAGTTCAAAGTATGAGTGGCTTACCTCTTCTAACTAAAATTGAAATCTTGTTTAGAGTGTTTCCAGTTGTTGTTTGATGATTGCTACAACACCACTGGACCTTATGGAAGGTGTTTGAATGCTATGCTTGCTTTGAAATGGTCTGGAACTCTCTACCCAAGTCCAATTGCAGCCACTTGCTATGAATTTCGATTTTGAGGTTGGAGATGTTACAGGTCAGGGATGATGATTTGGATCACTCATATGAAGTATATGGAAGGTTTTTGAAGTATTAAATCTCAGCTAGCTCGAGCAAATTAAGAGATGGCAAGTTAAGGCATCATTTGCAAGCTTTTGGATTTTTGAAAATGATTCTGAGTTTGGGCAGTTTTTTTGGTGATTTTATGTTTTGAACAACTTCTAATTGATGTTTAGAACATGTTAGAAACCTAAACTCTCTCAGATTTTGCAAGGCTTGAAGATTGCAAAAATTCTCTCTTGAAACTTTGAAACTTGGGATTTAAGCAAGAAATAAGGAAAGCTTGAATATGATAGCTTTGGTGTGATTTGAATTTGAGGAAATGACCTCTATTTATAGGCCAAGAAATCTGAATGATATGGCATGGCTATCATTGAGGGAAACTTACAACTTGCTTAAGAGGTAAGAAGGAATCTTTTGCATTTAATGCAAAAGTTACTTTCCTAACAATGGTTAAGTTTTTCTCTTTGATTCAATACTTTCCTCAATCATTCAAACTGATATTTATCAGTTATAATCTACCTTTAGCTAATGACAAGGCTTCTAGAAGGGAGATTTGTGAAAAATGACTTATAATTTAGAAGCATATACTTGAAATTCCATGGTTTTGGAGCTCTATGTTTCAAAATCAAAAGTATAGCTAGACAAAGTGTTTTTGCAAGTTATTGGACATTTTAGAAAGCTTGTAACAAGGGCTACAACTTTCATGCTTTGAGTTTTTTCTGAATCCAAATGGATCTAGGTGAAAAATGGCCATGAAAGTAAGAAAAAACCCTGTTTCTTAACACTTGAAACTTTTTCTAAGTGTTAGAAATTTTTCATTTCAAATCTTGATTTTTTATGATCATGATGGATCATTTGAAATTTTTTTATGATTGAAAAAGTTTGGTCTTGAAAAAGTTGACCAAAAGTCAAAGTTTGACTTTTTTGAGCAGATGAATTTTCATCAGATGATTTAGAATTTGTCAGATGAAGAAACATGGACTTTTGAAATGTTTTGAATCAAGAAATTAGGTCAAGATGTTGCATTGAAGATGTTAATATCAATCTCCAAGCAAATAGGTCATTCATTGAGCAGAAAGTCAATGATTCACTATCTTCGATCAATACCCTAATTGGTCGATTCATGGTAGATCATGAGAAAAAGTTGGGAATCTGAAGATCAAATGCTGATGATTGATTAAGATAGATCAATTGAGGTGAGTGGAAACTCAAACCTTAATTGATTAGATCTTGAACAGATGAAATTTTGAAGAAACCCTGATTTTGACTTCTAGAAGCCACGCACGATCTATTCTATTCTGAAATTGTTAGTGATGCAGTGATGCATATGTAAGGTGGTATCTTAGGTCAAAAATTGGGGTATCACAGATGCCCCTATTTAAGTTTCTTTAACTTGAGATATGAAGATGAAGATCTTCGTCTTGATAGGTGTGAAGAGACTTAAATATCAGAATACGCATATTTTGGACCTAAGATACCAAAAAATGCGAGTGATGCAAAATGATTGCAAAAAGTTCACCCAGGAGATATCAAAAAATGATATGCCGGGGGAATGATTGTGAGGATGACTCAATCTGTCTAAGAAAGGAGAATCCTGTTTGTTGGGAAACAAGCAATATGTTTCACTAGGAAAATAGATTCACAGTGTAAGTGAATATCTGTTTCGCTTTGGGAAACGAGGAGATTACCTTCTGCCAGCCTTGTGACAATGTTTAAGGTAATTGAAAATGATATTACCAATTATCAGCCTTGTGATAGTTTATGGTAATGAGTTCTGAAGATATTACAAATTATCAGCAAAGTGATAACTATAACAAGGTAATTCTTGAGAAATTTACTGAGTATTCAGCCTTGCGAATAACAGACAATGACGGAAACAGATCTCAAATGAGTTTCTATTTTCATAGCTACAACCTTGCCAGGGATCTCTCTCTTGAGAAGATGTGGGCATTTCGATTGACACGACACAGGTTTTTCTTTAGATAGAAAGACAACTGCGGAGATTTCTTGAACTTTCATGATTGAACTTGCTGAGAAGAACAATTGTTTTATGATAAGTTGCAAGATAAAAAGGAAATAAGCAGCTTGGATGACGAGGCCATTGCTTATTGTTTGTAGGTATATATTTTTTTTGTGAAATCTAATCCTAAGTTGATTAGAGACGAGATTCTATCCAAGAAGGAACTGGAAATAAATGGTCATTCAAAACTTTGTTCCCAATGAGGAATGATCTCAGTTGGGGAACATGATAGGAAAAATGTATTTTTCTGCTTAGGGATAATCTACTGGAGAGATGACACACCCACACTTGTTTTTTTTTTTTTTGGAATAAATGCAACCTAAAAAAAGTGATATTGAAGCAAACATTGAGAAATGCAGGAATGCATTAATGATGCTATTATGTATGAATGATGAATGTCATATGCATGCTGACGATACTTGACAAGACAATAAAAGGGATATTTGGGAAAAGGACTACGTCACAGTTCGAACAAATACTCAGCAAAATCTGCAGTTATGGTGTAGACGTTACTGATGATGAATCTGAGTTGCATGCTTTAAACTTTTCTGGAAAACGCATTTCATTGGCAACCTTGTTGGGGATTCTTTTTCGGATAAGAATTTCGTCCTTTGATGATCTCTTTCAAGGAGAAGAAGACTTCATAGTAGTTGTTTTATCTATCAGAGGTCGAAACACTCATGGAGAAAACTATTGAAGCTCTTTCTGTGTTCATAGTTCAAAGGAAAATTTGCTTTTATTTCAAAATTTTGAAATAAAATTCATTTAAAACTTTTTTTTTTTAGTTTCAAAAGTGATTTTCACAAGAAAAAGCGTTATTTAGCAAAACAGAGTAAATCAAGAATTGCAATTAAATGGGCACAAGGCTAAAATTTTATTGATAGAATGGTAATCAGCCAAAGGCGTGATTCCTTGAACTATTTACAAAAGTTGGAAATGATGGAAAAGTCTATATTGAAAGCAATAACCACTATTATCCCTAACAACTTTGAATTCCAACTGTGCTGGCTGCTTTAGAAGATTTGATTGAAGATCCGTTGATGGAAGATTCCTCAGATTAACGAAGTACGGATTGATGCAATTACTTTGTCATTTTGATCCTTAATTTTTGCCTAGATTGCCTTTTGAGATTTTCAATCTATCAGGATATTTTCTGTTTATTGTCTCTGATTTTTTCCTGGACCGCCTTTTCAGGTTTTCAGTCCACCGAGACGCTCATTTTTGCCTAAGCCTCCCTTTTCAGGTTTTCGACTTACCGAGCTGTTCTTTTGTTTTTTTAGACAAATTATTTCTTGACTGCATCAGCATTTACAGGACGAGGGAGTTCATCACCGTACATGGTTGTGAGAGTCATAGCACCGTCAGAAAAGCTTCTTTTGACAATGTATGGGCCTTTGTAATTAGGAGTCCATTTGACCCTAGAATCTGGTTGAAAAGACAGAATCTTTTTAAGCACGAGGTCGCCTTCTTGGAATTCACGAGGTTGAACCTTTTTGTCGAAGGCTTTCTTCATCCTTCTTTGTTATAATTGTCCATGGCACAGAGCGGTCAGGCACTTTTCTTCGATTAAGTTCAGCTGGTCGTATCTGCTTTGACACCATTCAGCCTCAGATAACTTAGCTTCCATGAGAACTCTCATTGACGGAATCTCAACTTCTACGGGAAGCAAATGGCAGCATTTCGTGCCAGTCTTTGTAGGTGATGACCATCTTCTGGACGATCTTTTTGATGTTCTTGTTGGCAGCTTCAACTGCGCTGTTCATCTTTTGCCGGTAAGGAGATGAGTTATGATGCTCAATCTTGAATTCCTCACACCGTTCTTTCATCATTTTGTTGTTCAAGTTCGATCCATTGTCTATAATGATCTTACTTGGAACTCCATATCGGCAAATGAGGTTGTTCTTGATGAACCTCACAACCACTTGTCTTGTGACGTTGGCGTAAGATGCTGCTTCGACCCATTTGGTGAAGTAATCAATAGCCACTAGAATGAAGCGATGTCCATTGGACGCTTTTGTTTCGATCATCCCAATCATGTCGATGCCCCACATGGAGAAAGGCAACGAAGAAGAGAGAACGTTGAGTAGAGTCGGTGGCACATGGATCTTATCTGCGTAGATTTGGCACTTGTGACATCTCTTGACGTGTTTACAGCAATCGGATTCCATCGTTATCCAATAGTATCCTTCTCTGAAGATTTTTCTGGACATTGCATGCCCATTTGAATGGGTTCCAAAGGACCCTTCATGCACTTCATGAATTATCGTGTCTCCTTCGTGACTATCCACGCATCTGAGCAGGACCATGTCGAAGTTTCTTTTGTATAGCACATCTTCATTCAGGAAGAAATTTCTAGAAAGCCTCCTTAGAGTTTTCCTATCTTTGTGCGATGCCCCGAATGGGTACTCCTGAGTTTGAAGGAAGCGTTTGATGTCGTGGAACCACGGTTTATCATCGAAGACTGCTTCAGTTGCAAACACATATGCAGGTCTTTCAAGGCGTCTGATACGGATCTTAGGCATATCATTCCAATGGTTGACTTTGAACATGGAAGATAGAGTAGCCAAGGCGTCTGCCATTCGATTCTGATCTCGAGGGATATGATGCAGTTCAACTTTGTTGAAGAAAGTTAACAAACGTCTTGCATAATCTCTGTAGGGAATCAAACCAAGATGATGAGTTTCATACTTGTCTTTGATTTGATTGATCACAAGGGCTGAATCTCCATATATGTCAAGGATCTTGATCCTCAAGTCGATGGCTTATTCGATACCCATGATACAAGCTTCATATTCTGCGATGTTGTTGGTGCAATCAAATAGCAATCTGGCGGAAAACGGGATATGAGAACCCTCGGGAGTAATGATGGTTGCCCCAATTCCATTGCCAAAAACGTTAACTGCTCCATCAAAGATTAAGCCCCATCTAGATTCTAAATCAGGACCTTCTTCAGGGAACGGTTCGTCACAACCTTTTATCTTTAAGTACATAACATCCTCGTCAGGGAAGTCAAACTTAAGAGATTGGTATTCGTTGATCGGTTAATAAGCCAAGTGATCGGAAAGAATGCTTCCTTTGACCGCTTTTTGAGCACGGTACTGGATGTCATATTCAGATAATAGCATCTGCCATCGAGCAATTCTTCCTGTTAAGGCAGGCTTTTCAAAGACGTACTTGATTGGATCCATTATGGAGATTAACCAAGTCGTGTGGTTGATCATGTACTGGCAGAGACGTTTCGAAGCCCACACCAAAGCACAACATGTTTTCTCGAGCATGGAGTAACGAGTTTCACAATCTGTGAACTTTTTACTCAAGTAGTAAATGGCATGCTCTTTCTTACCAGTTTCATCCTGCTGTCCAAGCACGCAGCCCATGGAATCTTCTAGCACGTTAAGGTGCATGATTAATGGTCTTCCTTCGATTGGAAGAATCAATATTGGAGGTTCTGACAGGTATTCCTTGATACTGTCAAACGCTTTTTGGCAATCTTCTGTCCACACAACGTCTTGATTTTTGCGGAGAAGCTTCAATATCGGCCCACAGGTAGCAGTCATTTGAGAGATAAATCTGGAGATGTAATTCAACCGTCCAAGAAATCCTCTTACTTTCTTTTCTGTTTGTGGCGTAGGCATTTCTTAAATAGCCTTGACTTTGTCAGG
Organism: Vicia sativa; assembly: GCA_021764765.1. Classification (NCBI taxonomy): domain Eukaryota; kingdom Viridiplantae; phylum Streptophyta; class Magnoliopsida; order Fabales; family Fabaceae; genus Vicia; species Vicia sativa. The sequence continues at coordinate 142,856,197 of CM038794.1, forward strand.
GTCAACTTCAATACCTCTTTGACTGACGATGAAACCTAGGAGTTTTCCAGATCTTACCTCAAAGGTGCATTTGTTAGGATTCAGACAAAGCTGAAATTTCCTTAATCGCTAAAACAACTTCAAGAGATATTCTATATGCTCCTCTTCAGTGTCAGACTTTGCTATCATGTCATCCACGTAGACTTCGATCTCTTTGTGCATCATGTAATGAAAGAGAGTAGTCATTGCTCTTTGGTAAGTTGTGCCTGCATTCTTTAATCCAAACGGTTTTACTTTGTAGCAAAATATGCCCCATGGCGTTATGAAAGATGTCTTCTCCATGTCTTCGGTAGCCATTCTGATCTGATTGTAGCCAGAGAAACCGTCCTTGAAGAAAAAGATGTTGAACTTTGCAGTGCTATCCACTAGCATGTCAATATGCGGTAGTGGGAAATCGTCTTTTGGACTTGCTTTGTTCAAGTCCCGGTAGTCAACACACATTCTGACCTGTCCGTCTTTCTTTGAGACAGGCACTATGTTGGCTAGCCATTGAGGATATTCAGAAGTGATGAGGAAACCTGCGTCGAGCTGCTTTTGAACATCCTTTTTGATTTTTTCGGCCATGTCAGGGTGAACTCTTCTCAGTCTTTGTTTAACTGGTGGACACTCCAGTCTTAATGGCAAGTGATGCTCCACGATGCTGGTATCTAAACCTGGCATGTCTTGATAGGATCAAGCAAACACATCAACATATTCTTTGAGAAGATCTATCAGTTTGCCCTTGACGTTCTTGTCGAGTAGAGCTCTGATGTTCACTTATTTTTTGTCTTCCTCAGAACCTAAGTTGATTACTTCCAGAGGCTCTTTGTGAGGCTGAATGATTCTTTCCTTGTGCTTAAGTAGTCGAGAAATCTCATCCGGGATCTCTTCTTCAACTTCTTCCTCGGCATCGCACACAGGGAATTCAAAGTTGGGAGAGAGCATAGAGTTATTGCGTTCAATGGATTTGTCCATTTGCTAATCTGCATGTTTGATTTATGTTTGATTAATTAACTCTTCTTTTTTTCTTTTTTTCTTTTAGACAAAGTTAATGTGAAAGTGTATGCAGATTATTATTATTATATTTTTTTTAAGATTGTTTGTCTTTTTTTTTTAGGATTACAATTTCCAAGAAAAGGGTAAAAACGAAAAACAAACACAAAATGTGGAATCAAAACAATGCTTTTATTTATGATTTACAATATGAAACAGGGCCCTAAATACAAACTCATTTGTCTTTGGCAAGACAAAGAGAAATTATTTAAAAGCTAAACCCTATAAAACATCTCTTCGCTTTGGGCGAGGCGAGATTTCAAAACAAAAGAAAAACAAACTACTTAGAACTATGAACATTAGTCTGAGCTTTAACAGGCTTCCAATAGTGGCGAACTCCTTGGAAGTCAAGATATTCTGGTAGTTTTCCATTTGGCTTATTTCTTGAGTAGACTTTGGTCGTTGGTCGAACGGGCTTTGAAGACTCTGGACGGTGGACCTTGCCTTTTGTGCTTCTGAAGCAATCTTCTTATGCTTGATCGGCAGGTCAAGGAGCATAATATGCAGTATATGTGCTTTCAAGTGGCATGTATCCTGGATTCTTGGGATGTTCTTTCCAATCTTCTGAGCGGAGAGACTCGTTGTCGGCAACACTTTCTAATTCGTTTCCAGAATTTTCCTCTTGATCTTCGGTGATTACGTTGATGTAGTGATAGTTAAGATCTGTTTTAACAAACTCAGCGGGCGCGTTAAAGCAGAGATCTTCATTTGGGATCTCAATCTGATGATGAGATCGTGAAGATGTGTATAACTCTTCTGGTTGACTAGGATACTCAAAAGGATCGTCCCATCCAGTTGGTTGGATGTCTTCAATTCTGATTTTTGAGCTTTCAGGTGCAGTGTATTTCACCATGTAGTCAAACTTTCCACTTGGTTCTCCCAAGGTATCCCAAACTTCAGAAGGGACAGGAGGATTTTCATTCTCATTCTTTTGTAGGGGCATGCCTTTAAATTGGTCAGTCAGAGGATAGAAGGGTGCATACGATTCTTCCTGGGACTCATATTCAGAGCTGGTAAGATAAGTGCTCCACTCTTCAGATCCGGAGAGATCGTCTTCATCACCTTCATCGGTAAGAACATTAACCTCTTGAAGAATAGGGTTTAAGAAACCCCCACTGTGGAATACTTCTCTGATTGGGCGAAGCGCTTCATCCCTTTGATTGTCTTTAGGAAATACTAGAGCAAATCCAAGCCCGGTCTTTGTCTCGTTGTTGACAGGTTTTATTACTTGTCCCTAACCTGCGGCATTACCGTCTTTCACTATCTGTGCTGCTTCTTTGTAAGAGGAGATAGACGATCTGCTTTTCCTTGTAGATTCATCTTCTAACGAAAGTCCTTGGAACTGTGTCCCTTCAACAACGTCGGCGGTGATGAAAGGAAAGGTAGATAAATGGCTGACTAGTAAAGCTTGTTCAACGATGATGGTTACTAGCTTCCCATTTGCTGTAAACTTCAGTTTCTAGTGGAGAGTGGATGTTACTGCTCCTGCTTCGTGTATCCATGGTCTTCCTAGCAAACAACTGTAAGCAGCTGGCACATCCATGACTTGGAAGGTGATTTGGAAGGTATGCGGACCAATCGTCATTGGAAGATCGACTTCCCCAATAACGGATTTCCTTGACCCATCAAAGGCTCTTAATACTATATCATTGAATTTCATCGGCGTTCCTTTGTAAGATAAACGAGCGAGAGTCGTTTTTGGAATTACATTTAAGGATGAAACGATATCCACTAGTACGTTGGACAGGGAGTCTGATTGGCAAATCATTGAGATATGTAGAGCCAGATTGTGATCTTTCCCCTCCTCTGGGAGTTCTTCATCACTGAAGTTTAAATTCTTGCAAGCTGTTATGTTGCCCACAATTCCACCAAATTGATATGTAGTCACGTCGCGATCTACGTAAGCTTGATCTAGCACTTTCATCAAAGCTTCTCGGTGGGCTTCGGAATTTAGAAGTAGCGATAGTATCAAAATTTTGGAGGGATTCTGCATTAGCTATTCCACAACTCTGTACTCGCTTTTCTTGATTAGCTTCAAAATTTCATCGAAATCTGAGTTGACGTTGGTTCCATCAGACGGACCAACATTTATGTTTGAATTAGCGACAGGAATCCCCATGGGATTCTCGGGAGGTGTATTAACTGGATTTTGTCCAACAGCGGGAATAACGGGTTTCTTTGGTGGCAACGGGGTATACACACGTCCACTTCGCGTTACTCGTCCAATTTCAACGATGTTGACAGCGGCTGAAAAAGTTGGTATGGGTTTCTCCTTCCCATCTTCTATCATAGTTGCACTGTATTGATAGGGAATTGCTTTGTCAGAATGATACCGAACAGGACCAGGTAGACAGATCACCAAAGGAGTTCTAGAACTTTTGGACCGTTGTACTCAACTTCTACACACTTGGGCACATTGAAACAGGGGATAATGACGTTTACTTCGGGAATTTCCGAGTTGATATTTGAGACTAAAAGCTCATGCGGAAATGCCCTACCATATTCACGTCATAGTCGTTTCTGTTCCTGAAGATCTGAATATCACCAATGTCTATTAACCGTTGAATATCTGCTCTCACAGTTGGGCATCCTCGAAGATCCCTGAAGCAGATTCTGCAGGCTATGTAGTCGTGTTTAGCGAAGGCGCCCATTGTACTGTATGTATCATGGAGCTGTACCAAACTTTCTCTTATCATATTCACGTCAGTGACAAGATACCGATCTGTATTCCTTAGTATCAAATTCACGGTATGTCCACTATGATTGGGAAGTGGATTTGCTTGCACGTTTGGATTTGCATTCCTGAAGGAAAGAAGATTAGCCCTCACTAACCTTTGTACTTCGGCTTTCAGTGCTATGCAATGCTCGAGATCATGACCCGGCGCTCCTTGATGAAAAGGGCAAGACACGTCTGCTTTGTACCACCAAGGTAATTTTTCTGGTACTGGAGGTGATAACCTAGTTTGCACAAGATTCCTTTCTATCAATGCAGGATATAATTCCGTGTACGTCATTGGAATTGGATCAAATGCGAGACCGAGGTGCAGTTCGATTGTTGATTGGTGAGCTGTTGTCGAGGTTGATTTTCTTTGGAATTGCGGGTAATACCCATATTTGAACTTGCATTAACAAGCTGGTGCTATTGTGGCTACTTGGTGGTGACATTTTCCTTGGTTTCCCTTGGGATACCATTCCTATGTCATGTTCTTTTTTCTTCGGGAAGCTGGTTCCGACCTTCTTATTTCCGCTTGAAGACCCTATTTCTCTGGTTAGGCGTCCTGTTCGGATTCCTTCTTCTAGTCGCATTCCCATGCTTACCATTTCGGTGAAATCTCCGGGAGCACTGGCGATCATGCGTTCGTAGTAAAATGGGCCAAGAGTGTTCAAGAAAACCTTGGTCATTTCTTTCTCCTCTAACGGCGGATTGACTTGGGCAACAATTTCCCTCCAACGTTGGGCGTATTCTTTAAACGTCTCTTTTTCCTTCTGAGACATGGAGCAGAGTTGATCTCTATTTGGATCCATGTCTAAATTGAATTTGTACTGTTGGACAAAGGCTTCGCCTAGGTTATTGAATGTCTGGATATTTTCACTATCTAGTCCCATGTACCACTTTAGTGCGGCACCGGTAAGACTATCTTGAAAATAGTGAATGAGCAATTGGTGATTGTCATTATATGTAGACATCTTCCTAGCGTACATCATAAGATGACTCCGTGGGCAGGAATTTCCTTTATACTTTTCAAAGTCATGGACTTTGAACTTTGCGGGTATCCTTACGCGAGGAACTAGGCATAGATAGTGGGCATTCTTCCCAAACAATTCCTTCCCACGAATTGTTTTGATCTCAAGCTGCATCTTATGGAATTGTTCCTGGAGATTCTCCATCTGGCCACAAGGATTCGTGTTGTCGCCTGGATTATGATAGACTTCTTCGTCTGCAGTAGCGTGAACTACAGAAGCTGAGTTGGTCATGATTGGTTGAGAAATCGTCATAGTGACTTGCGGAAAGGTTACTCCATGTTGCGGAGTAAATGTTGAGTTCTGTAAAGTAGGAACCTCAAACGTGGTTGCCTGTACCTCAGAAGAAGGTGGACGAAATCCAATGCCGAAATTGAAAGGCATGCCCCATGGATAACCTTCTGGCATACTGAAGAGAGGACTACCGACTACAACAGTTGAAACGGAGTAGTAGTGATCTCAGAAATCGTCGCTTGATCGCTTGATTTTGACTGCTCAATGTTGCTTGCTGACTTTGCGTAGTTGCCAATGAACTTACCAAAGAAGTGAGTCTCTCCACCTCTTCCTGAAGTGTCGTCACTGTGCTACGAAGCTTAACATTTTCTTGTTCAAAACCATCCATTACTTTTCTTCTTTTTGAATGAGTATTGTATGTGTGAGCTGACTGTGAGCATAGTCGAGAAACTCTAAGACGCGACAGCTTGACGATCTTTTTCTTTTCTGGAAAAAAATTCCAAAAGCTAAGATTCTAAATAACAAACTCGATATGCAAAGTATGATGCATGGTTATGAATGTAAAGAGAAAATAATTTCCAAAGAATTTATACTAAAAGAGAAATTTCTAGCAAATATTTGGATGGAAAACACATATTTTATTAATTATTGAAAGAAGATTACAACAATTTTTATTTTTGAGCATAGCTCTTACAATGATAAAATAAATGATAAAGCTACAGTCTAAACTAATTAATCGTCCTCGTCGGATGAAGAACCAAAAGCTTGATGTAGCTTTAATTTCAGAATTTCTTTCCCATAGTGAGCTTTCAGCTCAGCTTTCTCGGCTTTAAGCTTGTTGATGACTTTCTTCTACTCGTCAGGAACAGGATTGTTGGTTGTTATTTCCTCAAGCTTTCTTTTTCTTTCTTTGATGTACGTTTTGATTGTGTTATCTTTCTGACGAATCTTCTCATCTTTCTCCATGAGCCATTCATCTTGGAAGTAGAGCGTCTTTTCAGATCTTTGACCTGTTTCTTAAGCTTCTCATTTTCGAGGTCAGTCTTAAAGAACTTGTCTTCCAAAGCTTCTTTCTCAAGCCTCATCTTGGCCAAAGCTTCTTAGTACTCTCCCATAGTCTCAACGGGAAAAATTGTTGATTTGGACGCTGTTGAGAACATGGATTCTTCATAAGCATAAGGCATTCGAAATTCCTTTGCTCTTTTCTTCACCCATGAAGTGTAGATTTCCATGGCTACACAATTTCTTACATTACCCTTTTCTTTTCTTCGGATGTGATGCCAAGGTCTTATCATTCTGGCTTTCAAACCTTGGGAATCTTCACCTTCATGATAGAAGTAGCTTTCCACTGTAAAACCAAGGGGTTTACTAGAGTTTTCATACCCAAGTTGACGTCTCGCCAAGAATGGGTTGTAGTTGATTCCTCCTTTCGTACCGATGAGAGGTACGTTGGAAAATTCTCCACAACTTTCAATGATTTCCATCTCATTGTCTACCAAGGTATACCAATGGATATCGTCGTTTGTAAGAGACATGAGTCTTCGAGACCAATGCCAATCGTCTTTGTTTTCGCGGAAGATAGGAGATTTAGGCAAATGTGAGACAATCCATTTAAATAACAGGGGTACATAAATGGAGAAATACGTGTCACCAAGCAAAGTGGGAACGAGATTTCCAATCAGAAAGATCCTTATGGCGTTGATATCAACGAAACTTGGGACATTGGGAAACAACACCAATCCATAGATGAGTAAAGCTAAAACAGCTTCAAAGGCTACCATACTACCGGCTTCAGAGAATTTAAGAGCCTTCTCCATTAGGAACTTTGAAGTTAGTCCTAAGAGTTTTCCTTTGGTAGTTAGGTTTTTGTCTATCTCAAATTTCTTTAAGTGAGTCATTGTTGCAATGACTGGTGACTTAGGAATGGCTTCCAAACCATTGAAAGGCACCTTATCTGATACTGAGATACCTAGAATGTGTGTGTATTCCTCCAAAGTAGGCATCAACTGAAAGTCAGGGAATGTGAAGCAGATAGTGGATCGTAAGCGAACGAAAGTTTTGAGAAGTCCTTCATCAACGTTAGTGTTCGTGACGATTAAAAGAGTTCCATAGCGTTTTACAAATCGAGGGATCTTCTACCAAGGATGCTAACTCTTTTAACTTTCCTACATCAGGAATCCTAAAACTGTATTTCTTGGTGAATCTTCCTCTGTCGTCCATCACTCTAACCTAAAATATTTACAAAGAAAAATCTCTAAATTCTTTGGAAATGGAAAGAGAAATAAAGTTTTTTGAATGAATGCATGAATGAATGTTACAAAGATTCAAACATGGTTAGTGCTTATACACATGGTCAAGCGTTCGAAGTCACGAGCATGAGGCCAACGATAAGAACCAAACGTGGGTAAGTTCTAAGGGCTTATTCATCTGTGAAACGGGTTCTACTGATAATACAGGTTCAACGCTTCTCTTTGAAATATTATCGGATTTGTTGAATACTCGAAGTCCAATAATATTCTTCAAGAAAAACTCGCCTGATCGTAGCCTCGCATGACAATTATTCTAAGCTTACGCCTGAATAATTTATGCACTACATCCTAAATAGCCAGGATGGGTAATGTGTTCTACAGCCACTCAGCTTCGTAAGTTCTATCGAAAGCAAAATGTCTTCGCAAATACTTGCTAAGACAACCTCCACTGAGAGAGGGATCTCAAATTAACTTAGTAAGTAATGAAACTTCCCACAAGTTAATAGGACTATACCCCCACCTAGATCTTAGAATGTTTCTTAAATCCGGGTTAGGATTTCTTTCCATCAGATGAAATCGCAAAAACACACAATAAAGAAAAACAAACATATGCACATATGAAAGCTTAACCCTTTTTTTTTTCTTTTTGAAAACAAAAAAAGCTTGCTGCTCTTGAGCAGAGTCACATTTTTTTTGAAAATCAAAGTTTAGCGTACTCCCCAGCAGAGTCGCCATTTTTTCCGTTCGTGTTAAAAAGTGACGCGCGAGGAAATCGAATCTGAATTCGGATTCTCTAGCTCGAAACGATTTACTCTTGTGATTTGTTTATAAAGATGCCGCGAGCATCAAGCTTTATTATTTCCAACACAAGAAAAATGACTATGAAAAAGGGGAAAGCTGCGATACCCTCAATTGATATGATATGCATTACGACTAGCGCGAACTAGACGTAACGCATTGGGGAGATTCCGGGCAAGGGGGTTTGTTATATAAAGGGAATAGATGGAGTACCCTAAATATATATAGTTATCTATAGCTTTATATATGAGTATGTTTGATATGTTTGTGTGTTTTAAATTGCTATTTCTATGATTGGGAAAGTTTCTCCTTTGGATTTTAAGAAGGGTAGATTATGTGGGATCCTAGGTTTTGTTATTATTGTGTTCGCAAAGATCTTTGGGATCTTCTGCATACATATCCCTTAATAGGAATCAGAGCATTTGTAGCTCGGATCTAAAGGGAGCTATGGTTTTTTTGGTTTGAGGGAGAAGTTTTGCTCGCCAAGGATGAGACCTTGTGCCTACGTATTCTGAAAAGGATGTTGAGAAATTCAGAGCAATCGTAGTTCCCACTTATGCTAGTGGAAGCAACGGGATGTTATTAAGAGACAGAGACAAATGTCATCTTAATGAAAAATGTATCTAATCTATTTCATCACATAAATTTTGAAAGGATTGATTGATTGAATCTTTCATCGTAAGTTATAGGTGTTTTGCTTGAGTGTACAAGCGTTACCACTTACGAGTTAAGAAAGATGTTTGAAAAAGATGATTGAATCTTTTAATTGTAAGCATTGGGTATTTTGCTTGAGTTTACAAGCGTTACCACTTACGATTAAGAGATGTTTTTGTTTGAAAAGAGTTTGAAAAAAGATTTGATTGTATGTGATGTGATAGATGAGATGCTTCTTCCATAGAGATGATAAATGTCTAAATCTCGAGGAGAAATTGATTGGATTAGGGGGATGCTTTTAAGAAGCCCGTGGGTCCTTGTATTGTAAGCCCAAGAGGAGGAATTTCGAGGGTCATCGAGGGTCCTTGTATGAAGCTCAAGAGGAAGCTATAGGGTATGACTGGCTTTGGCTTTAAGAGTGGTTTCACCGGGAAACCATCCTCTTAGGATTTCAAGAGTGATTTCACTGGGAAATCATCCTCTCAGGGTTCTATCCTATCGCGGGTGATTCTTTGTATTGGAAGCCCAATAGGAGGCTTTTAAGAGATTTCCTGGTCTCTTTCTTGTTTGATGCCCAAGAGAAGGCTAAACTTAATGAAGAGTTCTTTTGAACGAAGCCCAAGAGGAAGCTAACTCAGCAGGGGAGTGTTGTCTTATACGAAGCCTATGCGGAGGCTAAACTCAGATGAATGAGTTTTCTTATACGAAGCCTAAGAGGAGGCTAAACTCAGATGAATGAGTTATCTTGTACAAGTGTATGAAGTCTATTCACAAAAGTTTATGAAGGAAATATAAACAAGTGTGTAATGTTTATTCATAGGAGTTTATGAAGGAAAGATAAACAAGTGTGTAATGTTTATTCACAGGATTTTATGAAGGAAATATAAACAAGTGTGTAAAACGAGCGTTTGAAACAAGTGTAACTTGAATATTTACGAGTTTGAATGTGTACAAAGGAATGAATATGTACACGAAGGGATATTTATGTACAAGGAAATGTGTATGTACATAGGAGGGTTGGGACTTACACCGTGAGGGAGGCCCGTTGGTTTAAAGAGAAGTTTCACCGGGAATAAGTCCTCTCTTGATCCCAATCGAATCGGCGTATAGACAAGCGAATGAAAACAAACGAACGAAGTTTGTTATACTTGAATATTTACAAAGATGATTGTATTATGTACAAGGAAAAATTAATATGTACATAAAAATAATTGGATATGTACAAGAAAATAACTATGTACATAAAAAGAATTGGGACTTACACCGTAAGGGAGGCCCACGATCGATTAAGAAATTCGAGGAAAAACTGATTCGGTTTTATCTTCAAATCGAGTCGATCATGGAAAAAAGATGTGTAAGTATGTTTTGAAATATTTTGAAAAGATCTTGAAAGTGTTTTTGAAAGATGAAATATATCCACAAGAAGTTTGAAAAAGTTTCGAGTTTTGAAAGTTTGAAAAGAACATCTTTGAAGTACTTAAGAACACCTTAAAATGTCTCGTTTTCGGCTCAATGAAAATATAATCAAAAGAAAATATTTTTGGATTTTTTTGACATCATCATAAAATAGGTATATTAAATGACAAGTGTGTAAAAAATCATCTCAAAATGAGATGTTTTGATTGGTTTTTGAAAGTATTGAAGTTTGATAAAAAAATGTGAAGAAAGGAAAAAAAAGTGACAAAATGGTCTCAAGGGGATTCGACCCCAGGACCATTGGGCAAGGCAAGGCAAAGGACTAAGAGTGAGCTGGCAACCGCTGGGGCGGTAATACATCCGTTCATATAACTTACTTCATTTAATTATATTATAAAACGAATTTTTGAATTTCTGGAATATCAAGAACACGCGCGAACTTGTTCTTCATCTTCTCCAATCTTCATCCAATCCCAGATTCTTTGTTTCTTAATGAAATTGAAAGTTATAAACATCAAACTTACTCGAAATTTGACCAGGAACATGATGGTGGTGGTTAATTTCATTTATTTTTAGTTTTAGATGATTAATTTTTCAGAAACAAGAAGAACCCTAATTCTTAAAAATCAATATGATATCGTGTATGGCCATGGAATTGATCAATTGATTGAGGATTAATGATCAGTGAAGGTTCAGAAACAAAACGGCCAAGCATTTTTTGAACTGGAATGCATGAATCATAGAGTTTGAAGTATGAGTGACTTACCTCTTCAAACTGAAATCGAAATCCTCCTTAGAGTGTTTCCAGTTGTTGTTTGATGATGGCTGGAGCACCACTGAACCTTATGGAAGGTGTTTGATCACTATGCTTGCTTTGAAATGGTCTGAACTACTCCACCCAAGTCCAACTGCATATGCTTGATGTAAACTTCGAATTCGTGGTTAGAGGTGTTAAGGCAAGCTTTGCAAGTTTTGGAATTTTGAACAATGATTCTGGTTTTTAGTTGTTCTTGAGTTGATTTTAAGTCTTAGAAAAGTTCTATTTTGAGTTTAGAACATGTTAGACACCAAGTTTCTCTCAGTTTTTTACAAGATTTGAAAAATGCAAAATCCTCACTTTTGAACTATGAAACTTGAATTTCAAGAAAGAAGGAGTGAAAGCTTGATTTGCATAGCTTTGGTGTGCTTTGAATTTGAGGAAATGACCTCTATTTATAGGCCAAGAAAACTGAATGATTTGGCAAAGATATCATTGAAGGAAACTTGCAACTTGGTTAAGAGGTCATAATGGAATCTTTTGCATTTAATGCAAAAGTTACTTTCTTTAACCATGGTTAAGTTTTCTTCTTTGATCCAATCCTCTTTTCAATCATTCAAACTGATATTTATCAGTTACTAGCTGCCTCTAAGTGATGACAAAGCTTCTAGAAGGAGAAGTTGCAAAAAAATGACTTATAATTTTGAAGCATGTACTTGAAATTCCATGGTTTTGGAGCTTTATGTTTCAAAATCAAAAGTATAGCTAGACAAAATGGTTTTGCAAGTTCTTGGACATTTCGGAAAGCTTGTAATAAGGGCTACAACTTTCATGTTTTCAGTTTTTTATAATTCCAAATGGAACTATGTGAAAAATTGCCATGAAAGTAGGAAAAAACATGTTTTTTCTAACACTTAAATATTTTCTAAGTGTTGGAAATTTTGACTTTTTGTTGACTTTTCCAAATTTCTTGATTTTTTTATGATCATGATGGATCATTTGAAAAGTTTTGATGATTGAAAAAGTTTGGTCTTGAAAAAGTTGACCAAAAGTCAAAGTTTGACTTTTCTGTGCAGATGAATTTTTATCAAACGATTCAAAATTTGTCTGATGAAAAAATATGAACTTCTGTGATGTTTTGAATCAAGAAATTAGGTCAAAATGTTGTATTGAAGATATAAAGATCAATCTCCAAGAAAATAGGTCATTCAATGAGCAAAAAGTCAGTGATTCCCTATCCTCGATAAAAACCCTAATTTGTCGATTCTTGATAGATCATGAGAAAAAGTTGGGAATCTGAAGATCAACTGTTGATGATTGATTAAGATAGATCAATTGAGGTGAGTGGAAACTCAAACCCTAATTGATCACATCTTGAACAGATGAAATTTTGATGAAACCCTGATTTTGACTTCTAGAAGCCACACACGATCTATTCTGTTCTGAACTGTTAGTGATGCAGTGATGCAAATGTAAGGTGATATATTAGGTCAAAAATTGGGGTATGACAGATTTCTTCTTCAACTTCTTCCTCGGCGTCGAACACAGGGAATTCAAAGTTGGGAGAGAGCATAGAGTTATTGCGTTCAATGGATTTGTCCATTTGCTAATCTGCATGTTTGATTTATGTTTGATTAATTAACTCTTCTTTTTTTCTTTTTTTCTTTTAGACAAAGTTAATGTGAAAGTGTATGCAGATTATTATTATTATATTTTTTTTAAGATTGTTTGTCTTTTTTTTTTAGGATTACAATTTCCAAGAAAAGGGTAAAAACGAAAAACAAACACAAAATGTGGAATCAAAACAATGCTTTTATTTATGATTTACAATATGAAACAGGGCCCTAAATACAAACTCATTTGTCTTTGGCAAGACAAAGAGAAATTATTTAAAAGCTAAACCCTATAAAACATCTCTTCGCTTTGGGCGAGGCGAGATTTCAAAACAAAAGAAAAACAAACTACTTAGAACTATGAACATTAGTCTGAGCTTTAACAGGCTTCCAATAGTGGCGAACTCCTTGGAAGTCTAGATACTCTGGTAGTTTTTCTTTTGGCTTATTTCTTGTGTAGACTTTGGTCGTTGGTCGAACAGGATTTGAAGACTCTAGTCGGTTGACCTTGATTTTTGTGCTGCTGAAGCGATCTTCTTCTGCTTGATTGACAGATCGAGGAGCATAGTATGCAGCATATGTGTTTTCAAGTGGCATGTATTCTGGATTCTTGGGATGTACTTCCCAATCTTCTGAGTGAAGAGACTCATTGTCTGCGATGCTTTGTAACTCATTTCCAGAATTATCTTCCTGTTCTTCTTCGGTAATTGCGTTGACGTAGTAATAGTCAAAATCTGGCTTAACATCCTTCGCAAGCGTATTAAAGCAGATATCTTCATTTGGGATCTCAATTTGATGATGAGATCGAGAAGATGTGTATAACTCTTCTGTTTGACTAGGATAATCAAAAGGATCATCCCATCCAGTTGGTTGGATGTCTTCAATTCTGATTTTTGAGCTTTCAGGTGTAGTGTATCTCACCATGTAGTCAAACTTTCAACTTGGTTCTCCCAAGGTATCCCAAACTTCAGAAGGGATAGGTGGATTTTCATTTTCATTCTTTTGTAGAAACATGCCTTTGAATTGGTCTGTCGGAGGATAGAACGGCGCGTATGATTCTTCCTTGGACACATATTCAGAGCTATTAAGATAAGTGCTCCATTATTCGGATTCCGAGAGATTGTCTTCATTACCTTCATCGATAAGAACTTTAACCTCTTAAAGAACAGGGTTTAAGAAACCCCCACTGTGGAATACCTCCTTGATTGGGCGAAGAGCTTCATCCCTTTGATTGGCTTTTGGAAATACTGGAGCAAATCCGAGCCCTATTTTGGTTTCGTTGCTTGTCTTAACATTACTTTTCAGATAGATATTCTAGAGAGTCCTTGGAATTGTGTTCCTTCCACATCGTCGGTAGTGATGAAAGAAAAGGTGGACAAATGCTTACTAATAAAGCTTGTTCACCGATGATGGTTACTAGCTTCCCATTTGTCTAGTGCGTGGATGTCACTATGCCATATAGCCACGTCGCCAAACATGCACTTCCATGACCGAAGGTGATTTGGAAGGTATGGACCGATCGTCAAAGGTCGACTTCGATCCATGGCTTTGACCACTATATCATTGGATTTCATCGTTAAGAGCGAGAGAATTACATTCAACGATGTGCAAATGATAGAGATATGTAGAGCAAGATTGTGCTCTCTTCCCTCCTCTGGGAGTTCTTCATCACTGAAGCTTAAATTGTTGTAAGTTGTTATGTTGCCTATAATTCCACCAAATTGATCTGTAGTCACGTCGTGATCTACGTAAGCTTGATCTAGCACTTTCATCAAAGCTTCTCGGTGGGCTTCGGAATTCAGAAGTAGAGATAGTATTGAAATTTTGGAGGTTGTCTGCATTAGTTGATCCACAACTCTGTACTCGCTTTTCTTGATTAGCTTTAGAACCTCGTCGAAATCTGAGTTGACGTTGGTTCCATCAGACAGACCAATGTTTATGTCTGGATTACCAACAGGAATCCCCATGGGATTCTCGGGAGGTGTATCAACAGGATTTTGTCCAATAGCGGGAGCAATGGGTTGCTTTGGTGGCAACGGGGTGTACAAACGTCCACTTCGCGTTACTCGTCCGATTTCACCGATGTTAACAACGACTGCAAGAGTTGGTATGGGTTTTTCCTTACCATCTTCCATCATAGTTGTATTGTACTAATAGGGAATTGCTTTGTCAAAGCTGTAAGGAACAGGACCAGGTAAACAGATCACCAAAGGAGAGTTTGGAACTTTTGGACCGTTGTACTCGACTTCTACACACTTGGGCACATTGAAGTAGGGGATAATGATGTTTACTTAGGGAATTTCCGAGTTGATATCTGAGACTAAAAGCTCATGCGGATAATGCCCTACCATATTCACGTCATAATCGTTCCTGTTTTTGAATATCTGAATATCGCCAATGTCTATTAATCGTTGAAGGTCTGCTCTCACAGTTGAACATCCTTGAAAATCCGTGAAGCAGATTCTGCAAGCTGTGTAGTCATGTTTAGCGAAGGCGCCCATTGTACTGAATGTATCATGGAGCTGTACCAAGATTTCTCTTATCAAATTTATGTTAGTGATAAGATACCGATTTGTATTCCGTAGTATCAAATTCACGGTATGTCCACTATGATTGGGAAGTGGATTTGCTTGTACATTTGGATTTGTATTCCTGAAGGAGAGAAGATTATACCTCACTATCCTTTGTACTTCGTCTTTCAGTGCTATGTAGTGCTCGAGATCATGACCTGGTTCCCCTTGATGAAAAGGGCAAGAAATATCTGCTTTGTACCACCAAGGTAATTTTTCTAGTACCGGAGGTGTAGACCTTGTTTGCACAAGATTCCTTTCTATCAAGGCAGGATATAATTCCATGTATGTCATCGGAATTGGATCAAACTGCGAGATTCGAGGTGCACGGTTCTGGTTGTTGAATTGTTGAGCCTGCTGTCGAGGCTGTTGAGTTTGCTGGAATTGCAGGGTAATTCCCATGTTTGAACTTGCATTAACAAATGGTGCTATCGTGGCTACCTGTTGTCGGCGATTGACATTTTTTCTTGGTTTCCCTCGGGATACCATCCCTACATCATGTTTTTTCTTCTTTGGGAAACTGGTTCCGACTCTATTGGTTCCGCTTGAATACCCTATTTCTTTAGTTAGGCGTCCTGTTCGGACTCCTTCTTCTAATCGCATCCCCATGCTTACCATTTCGATGAAATCTCCGGGAGCGCTGGCGACCATGCGTTCGTAGTAAAATGGGCCAAGAGTGTTCAGGGAAACCTTGTTCATTTCTTTCTCTTCTAATGGTGGATTAACTTGGGCAGCAACTTCCCTCCAACGTTGGGCGTATTCTTTGAACGTCTCTTTTTCCTTTTGAGACATAGAACGGAGTTGATCTCGATCTGGAGCCATGTCCAAATTGAATTTGTACTGTTGGTTAAAGGCTTCACCTAGGTCATTGAATGTCTGGATATTTGCACTATCTAGTCCCATGTACCACTTCAGTGCGGCACCGGTGAGACTGTCTTGGAAATAGTGAATGAGCAATTGATGATTGTCATTATATGTAGACATCTTCCTAGCGTACATTGTAAGATGACTCTGCGGTCAGGAATTTCCTCTATATTTTTCAAAGTCAGGGACATTGAATTTAGCGGGTATCCTTACACGAGGAACTAGGCATAGATCGTGGGCATTCTTCCCAAACAATTCCTTTCCACGGATTGTTTTAATCTCAAGCTTCATCTTATGGAATTGTTCTTGGAGATCCCCAAAATTATTTTAATTGATTAAATTGATTATATTAATAAATTAGGAGTGTGAGGATTAATTGGGAAGGATTGGGTTTACCCCTTAGCTTACTAGTAAGGTTATCATAAAACCACTTTCCTCGTTTTCTTTCCATCCATAAAAACACTTTCCTTGTTTTTCTTCCAACATAAAATAACAAAGCCAAACAAGAGCAAGAGAGGAAGCTAGTAGAAACATAGCTTATAAAAGCCATTTTCCTCATTTTCTTTCCATTTCCAACATCATAAGCCAAACTTGGGAGCTTGAGAGAAAGAGAGGGTTTGGAGAAGAAGAAGAAGAGGAGCAAGAGCAAGCATGGATTTGGAGTTTTGTTGGAGCATCTTGAATAATCCAAGCTTGTGAGGTAAGGGGTTTGATTTTCCACTTCCTATAGTTAGGGTTTGATACATATATTGTAGATTTGTGATGGAAATTGGTGTTGAGGTTTTGATTTGGGTGTTTGATGATTTGATTTCCATTTCATATTGTTAGGGTTTGGTGGATTTAGTTTGGATTGAGGAAAATTAATAGTTGGTTTATAGGGTTTGGTTGAGTGATTGTTGAATATGTTTAGAGAAGTTGATTTAGGTGTAGAGATTATAGGTATGATGTTATTAGTATGGTTGTAAATGATTAATAAGATGGAAATAGAAATGGAAATGGAAAAAGAAAACTTAGCAGTAAAACTAGAAAACAGAAAAAATATAGAAACTGTGAAATAGTAAAATTGCTGGGAAATTTGAAACGAAAAGGATGGAAAAAGCAAAGAGGGGGAGGCTCCCACCTCCACAAGTGGGGCGACCGTCCCCCTATGAGGCACCCGCCTCCAAGTTGTTGGAACAATCGGGACGTGCGTCCCTTAAGGCGTAGGAGGATTTTGGTGATTTTGGTGTTTTCCCAGTTTCTGTAACTTGTACTTCTGTTTTTTGTCCAATAAACTACCTGCATAATTTCCTTGTAAATAGCTTAAGTTTCTTTCTAAAAATCCAATTTCACCTAGTAGCAATTGATACCCATAAAATATAATTAGGTTATAAGTTAGCCGATTAAATTTGGAACCTGATTATGTTCCGATTTTCCGATTCCGGTAAATTCAACGACGGAGCAACTTGCTCCGAATTCAATAAAAATTGACGTGCTAGCTAAGTTCGACGTGTAGAACTTAGTGGTGAGGCTAGTTTTTAGAAATTGCGAGTTTTTACGAGATGACCCGGGATAGGCCAATTTACGGTTAAATTGAATCGGATTGCGTTTTAGTGGGTTTAAGGCGCGTATGGACAATCCGATTTCGATATTGATAATTTTGATTAATGCCGGTTATTAGGAATGACTTTTGCGACGGTTGTTGATGTTTTGACTATTTTTCCGTTTTTGGAATTTGGTGAATTAATTGATAATGATTCGGTGTGAATAAATATAATGCTTGCGACGGTGTATTTATTAATGAATACTGGTGATATGCGATGCGATGATATATGTCTTTGTACTTGATGATGTGATGATAATATTGATGTTGTTAATAAATGCTTCCGAATTATGAATGCATGAGTTTTGACGATGATGAATTGTTTGGCGATGTTTTGCATAATGCAAATATGATGCGATGATATGTTTATTTGGTGCGAATAAATATGGCGACGTGGAATTTATGTCAATTTCGATGAGCGATGATGATGTGTTGTTGTGTTGTCTTTATTATTGATTCACATACATTGCATTGGCGACGATGGGCTTTTATGCCAAGCGACGAGGCTTTTATGCCAAGCGACGAGGCTTTTATGCCAAGCGACGAGGCTTTTATGCCAAGTGTTCCTAATTATGGACAAAGCGACGGGTACCACATGCATAACATAGTCGTGTCTCATGGAGTCTGTTATGTTTATGTTTGAGTTGTTTGGCGTTGAGTTTTGTTAATTGATGGATGATATTGAATTGCGATGATATATGATGTCTTGTTTGGTGATGATCTTTATGATGAACATCAAATGAATATAATTTGATAATTTCATGATAACTATGCGATGAATATAAATGATGAGTTTTGCGATGATTTAACTTGATGAAATGCTTAATGCAAATATGAAGTGATGATTTTTGTGACGGTGGGCTTTTATGCCAAAAGCGATGATGGGCTTTAGCCAATTGGTGATGATATTATTTATGTTGATTAGTGATGTGATAACTTGTGATGATTTCGTGGTGATGGAAGTTTATGTGTTGTTGTAATGATTTATGCCGATGAGGTTATAGTGTAGATTATACACATTAGAATAACGATCAAAGTAAGTGAGGTTTGGATACGTGTTGGAATGCACTTATCAACTTATATCCCTTATGATTCCAAAACTATATGTATATTTTATCATGCCTTTAGCTATATGTTTTTGATTATCTCACCCTTTACTTGTTTCGCCGTTACCTTTATATTGGTAACATGCAGGTTATGAAGACGGAGTTTATAGCTACTGTTAGTCGAGTCGGTGTCGCTCTAATACGTAGCACTCGGGGGGAATATTTATGTTGTCTTGTTGTTGTTCTTTTATTGTCCTTCCTTTTGTAAATAGAATCATACTTTATGAAAACATGATTTGATGAGGAAGTTTAATAAAGAAAATGTTTTTATTTTTATGAATCAATTTATGATTTCCGATGATGCTATGTATTCGAGATTTATACTTTAAAGCAAACTGTTTAAAGTGAATTCGTTTTGAAGGTGTGATACCTCAGTATTTAATTTATGAAATTTTAAATTACTCTGATTTTTGCATATAAAACTTTGGGTAATATTGGGGTGTTACAATACGTGTTGTCTCCTAGGTTATGATAGACTTCTTCGTCCGCAGTTGCGTGAACTACAGAAGCTGAGTTTGTCATGATCGGTTGAGAAACCGTCATAGTGACTTGAGGAAAGGTTACTCCATGCTGCGGAGTAAATGCTGAGTTCTGTAAAGTAGGAACCTCAATCGTGGTTGCCTGTACTTCAGAAGTGGGTTGACGAAATCCAATGCCGAAATTGAAAGGCATGCCCCATGGATAACCTTCTGGCATACTGAAGAGAGGATTACTGACTGCAACAGCTGAAACTGGAGTAGTAGTGATCTCTGAAATCGTCGCTTGATTTTGATTGTTTAATGGTGCCTACTGATTTTGCGTAGTTGCCAACGAACTTACTAAAGAAGTGAGTCTCTCTACCTCTTCCTGAAGTGTTTTCACTGTGCAACGAAGCTCAACATTTTCTTGCTCAAAATCTTCCATTGCTTTTCTCCTATTTGCACGAGTATTGTATCTGCGAGTTGACCGTGAACGTAGTCGAGAAACTCTAAGACGCGACAACTTGACGATCTTTCTCTCTCTGGAAAAAATTCCAAAAGATAAGACTCTAAACATTTGGATGGAAAAAACTTATTTTATTAATTATTGAAAGAAGATTACAACAATTTTTTTGGAGCATAGCTCTTACAATGATAAAGCTAAAGCTAAACTAATTAATCGTCTTCGTCTGATGAAGAACCAAAGGCTTGATGTAGCTTCAACTTCATGATTTTTTTCCCATAGTAAGCTTTTAGTTCAGCTTTCTCGGCTTTAAGCTTTTTGATGACTTTCTTCCATTCGTCAGGAGCAGGATTGCTGGTTGTCATTTCCTCAAGCTTTCTTTTTCTTTCTTTGATGTATCTTTTGATCGCGTTATCTTTCCGACGAATATTCTCATCTTTCTCCATGAGCCATTCATCTTTGAAGTATAGCGTTTTCTCATGATCTTTGACCTGCTTCTTAAGCTTCTCATTTTCAAAGTCAATCTTAAGAAACTTGTCTTCCAAAGCCTGTTTCTCAAGCTTCATCTTGGCCAAAGCTTCTTGGTATTCTCCCATAGTTTCAACGGGAAAGGTGGTCGATTTAGATACTGCTGAGAACATGGGTTCTTCATAAGCATAAGGCATTCGGAATTCCTTCGCTCTTTTCTTCACCCAAGAAGTGTAGATTTCCATGGCTACATAATTCATTGCATTACCCTTTTCTTTCCTTCGGATGTGATGCCAAGCTCTTATCATTCAGGCTTTCAAACCTTGGGAATCTTCCCCTTCATGATAAAAGTGGCTTTCTACTGTAAAACCAAAGGGTTTACCAGAATTTGCATACCCAATTTGACGTCTCGCCAAGAATGGGTTGTAGTTGATTCCTCCTTTCATACCGATGAGAGGTACGTTGGCAAACTCTCCACAACTTTCAATGATTTCCATCTCATTGTTTTCCAAGGTATACCAATGGATATCATCGTTTGTAAGAGACATGAGTCTTTGAGACCAATGCCAACCGTTTTTGTTTTCGCGGAAGATAGGAGATTTAGGCAAGTGTGAGACAATCCATTTGAATAACAGAGGTACACAACACACAATAATGCCATCTCCTTGACGATTCCTATGATGAGCAGAGCTAACACAGCTTCAAAGGCTACCATGCTACCGACTTCAGAGAATTTAAGAGCCTTCTCCATTAGGAACTTTGAAGTTAGTCCTAAGAGTTTTCCTTTGGTAGTTAGGTTTTTGTCTATCTCAAATTTCTTTAAGTGATTCATTGTTGCAATGACTGGTGACTTAGGAATGGCTTCCAAACCATTAAAAGGTGTCATACCCCAATTTTTGACCTAAGATACCACCTTACATATGCATCACTGCATCACTAACAGTTTTAGAACAGAACAGATCGTGCGTGGCTTCTAGAAGTCAAAATTAGGGTTTCTTCAAAATTTCATCTGTTCAAGGTGTGATCAATTAGGGTTTGAGTTTCCACTCACCTCAATTGATGTATCTTAACCAATCATCAACAATTGATCTTCAGATTCCCAACTTTTTCTCATGATCTGCCATGAATCGACCAATTAGGGTTTCGATCGAGGATAGTGAATCATTGACTTTCTGCTCAATGAATGACCTATTTGCTTGGAGATTGATCTTAACATCTTCAATGCAACATCTTGACCTAATTTCTTGATTCAAAACATTTCAAAAGTCCATGTTTCTTCATCAGACAAATTCTGAATCATCTAATGGAAATTCATCTGCTCAAAAAAGTCAAACTTTGACTTTGGTCAACTTTTTCAAGATCAAACTTTTTCAATCATAAAAACATTTCAAATAATCCATCATGATCATAAAAAATCAAGAAATGTGAAAAAGTCAACAAAAAGTCGAGATTTGAAAAATTTCTAACACTTAGAAAATTTTCAAGTGTTAAGAAACATGGTTTTTTCCTACTTTCATGGCCATTTTTCACCTAGATCCATTTGGATTTAGAAAAAACTCAAAACATGAAAGTTGTAGCCCTTGTTACAAGCTTTCCAAAATGTCCAAGAACTTGCAAAAACACTTTGTATAGCTATACTTTTGATTTTGAAACATAGAGCTCCAAAGCCATGGAATTTCAAGTACATGCTTCAAAATTATAAGTCATTTTTCACAAATCTCCCTTCTAGAAGCCTTGTCATAAGCTAAAGGTAGATTATAACTAATAAATATTAGTCTGAATGATTGAGAAAAGGATTGAATCAAAGAGAAAAACTTAACCATGGTTAGGAAAGTTACTTTTGCATTAAATGTAAAAGATTCATTCTTACCTCTTAAGCAAGTTGTAAGTTTCCTTCAATTATAACCTTTCCATATAATTCAGATTTCTTGGCCTATAAATAGAGGTCATTTCCTCAAATTCAAATCACACCAAAGCTATCATAATCAAGCTTTCTTTCTTTCTTTCTTGAATTCTAAGTTACAAAGTTCAAAGAGGGAATTTTTGCAATCCTCAAGCCTTGTAAAATCTGAGAGAATTTAGGCTTCTAACATGTTCTAAACATCAATTAGAAGTTCTTCAAAACATAAAACCATCACAAGAACTGCCCAAACTCAGAATCATTTTCAAAAAAAATCAAAAGCCTGCAAATGATGCCTTAACATCCAAACTTCTAATTTGCTCGTGCTAACCTTGATTTATCACTTCATATGAGTGATCCAAATCATCATCCATGACCTGTAACATCTCCAACGTCAAATTCGAAGCTCACATCAAGTAACTGCAGTTGGACTTGGGTAGAGCGTTCCAGACTATTTCAAAGCAAGCATAGCATTCAAACACCTTCCATAAGGTCCAGTGGTGTTGTAGCAATCATCAAACAACAACTGGAAACACTCTAAATAAGATTTCGATTTCATTTTGAAGAGGTAAGCCACTCATACTTCGAACTCTATGATTCATGCATTCCAGTTCTAAAATTTCTTGGCCATTTTGTTTCTGCACTTATGTTGATCATTAACCCTCAATCAATTTCATAAATCATGATCCATAGACGATTTCATGTTGATTCTTAGAATTAGGGTTCAACTGGGCACGTTAAAAATTAATCATTCTAAACTGAAAATAAATGAAATTAATCATCACCATCGTGTTCCTGGTTAAAAATCGAGGAAGTTTCATGTTTACAACTTTCAATTTCATTGAGAAACGAAGAATCTATGGATTGATGAAGATTGGAGAAGATGATGAACATTGCGCGCGTTATTTCATGTTCCTTGCCTTGCCTATGGTCCAGGGTTCGAATCCCCCTGAGACCATTTTGCCATTTTTTTCACTTTCCTTCATTTTTAAAAATTTCAAAGACTTGTTTTTAAATATAATTAAATGGAAGCGTGTAAATAACAAGATAAACACTTGGCTCAGTGGTAATGCTTTTCACTTCCAAGCCAAAGGTCATGAGTTCAAACCTCCTTAGGACCAAAATCAAATTTTTACTACTTGTTTTCTTCATATTTTCTATCCAACTTCAACATTATCAAAAACCAACCAAAACTTCTCATTTTGAGATGATTTTTGGCACACTTGTCATTTAATATACCTATTTTATGATTATGTCAAAAAATCCAAAAATATTTTCTTTTGATTATATTTTTATTAAGTAGAAAATGAGACATTTTAAGTATTTCTAAATGCTTTTCAAAGATGTCTTCTTTCAAACTTTCAAAAACTCATATCTTTTTAAAACTTCTTGTGAATATACTTCACTTTTCAAAATCATTTTCAAAACCTTTTCCAAAACATTTCAACAAAGTTACACACCTTTTACCTTGATTAACTCGATTTGAAGATAAAACCGAACCAGTTTTTTCCTCGAATTTCTTAATTGATCATGGGCCTCCCTCACGGTGTAAGTCCCAATCAATACTTTTATGTACATATTAAACTTTCCTTGTACATATTCAATCATCTTTGTAAATATCCAAGCATAAACAAACTTCGTTCATTTGTTTTCATTCTCTTGTTTATACACCAAATCCATTGGTATTAAGAGATGGATTATTCCCGGTGAAACTCCTCTTAAAACCAATGGGCCTCCCTCACGGTGTAAGTCCCAACCCTCCTATGTACATATTCATTTCCTTGTACATAAACACCCTCGTGTACATATTCATTCCCTTGTACACATTCAAACTTGTAAATATTCAAGTTACACTTGCTTTAAACGCTCGTTTTATACACTTGTTTATATTTCCTTCATAAACTCCTGTGAATACATATCACACTTGTTCATATAACTGTTCAGTTATAACATAACAATTAGCCTAACAACTAGGTTCCCCTTTAGCCTCCTCTTGAGCTTTGTACAAGATAACTCATTTAGTGAGTTAGCCTCCTCTTAGGCTTCATATAAGAAAACTCATTTACTGAGTTTAGCCTCTGCTTAGGCTTCATATAAGACAACACTCCCCTGTTGAATTAGCCTCCTCTTGGGCTTCGTTCAAAAGAACTCCTCATTGAATTTAGCCTTCTCTTGGGCATCAAACAAGAAAGAGACCCGAAAATCTCTTAACAGCCTCCTGTTGGGCTTCCAATACAAATAATCACCCGCGCTAGGATAGAACCCTAAAAGTATGATTTCCTGGTGAAATCACTCTTGAATCCTAAGAGGATGGTTTCCCGATGAAACCACTCTTAAATCCAAATCCAGCCATACCCTATAGCTTCCTCTGGAGCTTCATACAAGGACCCTCGATGACCCTCGAAATGCATTCTCTTGGGCTAACAATACAAGGACCCTCGATGACCCTCGGAATGCCTCCTCTTGGGATTACAATATAAGGACCCACAGGCTTCTTAAAAGCATCCCCCTAATCCGATCAATTTCTCCTCGAGATTTAGACATTTATCATCTCTATGGACGACGTATCTCATCTATCACATCACATACAATCAAACACTTTTTCATACAAAAAAACATCTCTTAATCGTAAGTGGTAACGCTTGTACACTCAATCAAAACACCCAATGCTTACAATTAAAAGATTCAATCATCTTTTCAAACATATTTCTTAACTCGTAACTGGTAACTCTTGTACACTCAAGCAAAACACCTATAACTTACGATGAAAGATAACAATCAATCAACCCTTCAAAAATGTATGTGATGAAATAGATTAGATACATTTTTCATTAAGATGACATTTGTCTTTGTCTCTTAATAACATCTCGTTGCTTCCACTAGTATAAGTGGGAACTACGATCGCTCTGACTTTCTCAACAACCCTTTGAGAATACGTAGGTACAAGGTCTCATCCTTGGCGAGCAAAACTTCTTTCTCCCTCAAACCAAACAAAACCATAGCTCCTTTAGATCAGAGCTACAAATGCTCTGATTCCCATTAAGGGATATGTATGCAGAAGATCCCAATGATCTTTGCGAGCACAATAATAACAAAACCTAGGATCCCACATAATCTTCCTTTCTTAAAATCCAAAGGAGAAACTTTCCCAACAATAGAAATAGAAATTTAAAACACACAAACATATCAAACTATTCATATATAAAGCTATAGATAACTATATATATTTAGGGTGCCACATCTATTCCCTTTATATAACAAATCCCCTTTCCCGGAATCTCCCCAATGCGTTGCGTCTAGTTCGCGCTAGTCGTAATGCATATCATATCAATTGAGGGTATTGCAGCTTTCCCTTTTTTCATAATCATTTTTCTTGTGTTGAAAAAAATAAAGCTTGATGCTCCCGACATCTTTATAAACAAATCAAAAGAGTAAATCGTTTCGAGCCAGAGAATCCGAATTCCGATTCGATTCCCTGGCGCGTCACTTTTTAACGCGAACAAAAGGCACCTTATCTGATAATGTGATACCTAAGATGTGTATGTACTCTTCCAAAGTAGGAATCAACTGATAATCAGGGAAAGTGAAACAGCGATAAACTGGATCGTAAAACTGAACGAAAGTTTTGAGAAGTCCTTCATCAACATTAGTGTTTAGGACAGTTAAAAGAGTTCCATAGGGTTTTCTGAAATCCAAGGGATCTTCTACCAAGGATGCTAACTCTTTTAACTTTCCTACATCAGGAATTCTAAAACTGTATTTCTTGGTAAATCTTCCTCTGACGTCCATCACTCTAACCTAAAATATTTACAAAGAAAAATCTCTAAATTCTTTGGAAATGGGAAGAGAAATAAAGTTTTTGAATGAATGCATGAATGCCACAAGGATTCAAACATGGTTAGTGGTTATACACACGGTTAAGCGTTTGAAGTCACGAGCATGAGGCCAATCCAAGCTTTATAGAAAAATATTATAGGTTCAACGCTTCGAAATATTATCGGATTTATTGAATACAAGTCTATATTTAAGCTTATCACTCGAATAGTTTACATACTACATCCTAAATGACCGATGGGTTATGTGTTCTCTGACCACTCAGTTTCGTAAGTTTTCTCGAAAGCAAAATGTCTTCGCAAATACTTGCTAAACACAAATACTCCCAAGACAACCTCCTTTGAAGAGGGATCTCAAATTAACTCAGTAAGTAATGAAACTTCCCACAAGTTAATAGGACTATACCCCCACCTAGATCTTAAAATGTTTCTTAAATCCGGGTTAGGATTTCTTTCCATCAGATGAAATCGCGAAACATACAATAAAGAAAAACAAACATAATGCACATATGAAAGCTTAACCCCTTTTTTTCTTTTTGAAAACAAAAAAAGCTTGGTGCTCTTTGGCAGAGTCACATTTTTTTGAAAATAAAAGTTTAGCGTACTCCCCAGCAGAGTCGCCATTTATTCTGTTCGCGTTAAAAAGTGACGCGCGAGGGAATCGAATCGGAATTCGGATTCTTTGACTCGAAACGATTTACTCTTTTGATTTGTTTATAAAGATGCCACGAGCGTCAAGCTTTATTATTTTAAACACAAGAAAAATGATTATGAAAAAGGAGAAAGCTGCAATACCCTCAATTGATATGATATGCATTACGACTAGCGCGAACTAGACGCAACGCATTGTGGCGATTCTGGGAAAGGGGGTTTGTTATATAAAGGGAATAGCTGTGGCATCCTAAATATATATTGTAATCTATAGCTTTATATATGAATAGTTTGATATGTTTGTGTGTTTTAAATTGATATTTCTATTGTTGGGAAAGTTTCTCCTTTGGATTTTAAGAAAGGTAGTTTATGTGGGATCCTAGGTTTTGTTATTATTGTGCTCGCAAAGATCATTGGGATATTCTGCATACATATCCCTTAATGGGAATCAGAGCATTTGTAGCTCGGATCTAAAGGGAGCTATTGTTTTGTTTGGTTTGAGGGAGAAAGAAGTTTTTCTCGCCAAGGATGAGACCATGTGCCTACATATTCTCAAAGGGATGTTGAGAAAGTCAGAGCAATCGTAGTTCCCACTTATTCTAGTGGATGCAACGGGATGTTATTAAGACACAAAGACGAATGTCGTCTTAATGAAAAATGTATCTAATCTATTTCATCACATACATTTTGAAAGGTTTGATTGATTTAATCTTTCATTGTAAGTTATAGGTGTTTTGCTTGAGTGTACAAGCGTTACCACTTACGAGTTACGAAAGATGTTTGAAAAATGATTGAATCTTTTAATTGTAAGCATTGGGTGTTTTGCTTGAGTGTACAAGCGTTGCCACTTACGATTAAGAGATGTTTTTGTTTTGAAAAAAGAGTTTGAAAAGTATTTGATTGTATGTGATGTGATAGATGAGATACTTCTTCCATAGAGATGATAAATGTCTAAATCTCGAGGAGAAATTGATTGGATTAGGGGGATGCTTTTAAGAAGCCCACGGGTCCTTGTATTTTAAGCCCAAGAGGAGGAATTCTGAGGGTCATCGAGGGTCCTTATATTGTTAGCCCAAGAGAAGGCATTCCGAGGGTCATCGAGGGTCCTTGTATGAAGCTCAAGAGGAAGCTATAGGGTATGGATGGCTTTTGCTTTAAGAGTGGTTTCACCGGGAAGCCATCCTCTTAGGATTTAAGAGTGTTTTCACCGAGAAATCATCCTCTCAGGGTTCTATCCTAGCGCGGGTGATTCTTTGTATTGGAATCCCAATAGGAGGCTGTTAAGAGATTTCCTGGTCTCTTTCTTGTTTGATGCCCAAGAGAAGGCTAAACTCAACGAGGAGTTCTTTTGAACGAAGCCCAAGAGGTGGTTGTCTCAACAGGGGAGTGTTGTCTTATATGAAGCCTAAGCGGAGGCTAAACTCAGTAAATGAGTTTTCTTATATGAAGCCTAAGAGGAGGCTAAACTCAGATGAATGAGTTATCTTATACGAAGCCTAAGCGGAGGCTAAACTCAGTAAATGAGTTTTCTTATATGAAGCCTAAGTGGAGGCGAAACTCAGATGAATGAGTTTTCTGATATGAAGCCTAAGAGGAGGCTAACTCAGTAAATGAGTTATCTTATACAAAGCCCAAGAGGAGGCTAAAGGGGAACCTAGTTGTTAGGCTAATTATTATGTTATAAATGAACTGTTATATAAACAAGTGTGATGTGTATTCACAGAAGTTTATGAAGGAAATACAAACAAGTGTATAAAACGAGCGTTTAAAACAAGTGTAACTTGATTATTTACAAGTTTGAATGTGTGTACAAGGGAATGAATATGTACACGAAGGGGTTTTTATGTACAAGGAAATAAATATGTATATAGGAGGGTTGGGACTTACACCGTGAGGGAGGCCCATTGGTTTGAGAGGAGTTTCACCGGGAATAATGTTTCTCTTAATACCAATGGATTTGGTGTATAAACAAGCGAATGAAAACAAACGAACAAAGTTTGTTTATGCTTGATTATTTTTGAAGATGATTGAATATGTACAAAGAAAGTTTTAATATGTACATAAAAGGATTGGGACTTACACCATGAGGGAGGCCTATGATCAATCGAGGAAAAAACTGGTTCGGTTTTATCTTCAAATCGAATCTATCATGGAAAAAGGTGTGTAAGTTTGTTGAAATGTTTTGAAAAAGGTTTTGAAAATGATTTTGAAAAGTGAAATATATTCACAAGAAGTTTTGAAAAGATTTAAGTTTGAAAGTTTGAAAGAAAACATCTTTGAAAAGTATTAAGAAATACATAAAATGTTTCATTTTTGACTTAATAAAAATATAATCAAAAGAAAATATTTTTGGATTTTTTTGACATAATCATAAAATAGGTATATTAAATGATAAGTGTGAAAAAAATCATCTCAAAATGATAAGTTTTAATTGGTTTTTGAAAATGTTGAAGTTTGATAGAAAAGGTGAAGAAAACAAGTAGTAGTAATTTGATTTTGGTCCTAAGGAGGTTTGAACTCAAGACCTTTGGCTTAGAAGTGAAAAGCTTTACCACTGAGCCAAGTGTTTATCTTGTTATTTACACGCTTCCATTTAATTATATTTAAAAACAAGTCTTTGAAAATGTTTAAAAATGAAGGAAAGTGGAAAAAATGACAAAATGGTCTCAGGGGGATTCAAACCCTGGACCATAGGCAAGGCAAAGGACATGAAAAGCGCGTTGTCTACCACTAGGGTGGCTATACATCCATTGTTTTATTTATTTCCATGTTATTATATTTTAAACTAACTATTTGAATTTCTGGAAAATGAAATAACGCGCACAATGTTCATCATCTTCTCCAATCTTCATCAATCCATAGGTTCTTCATTTCTCAATGAAATTGAAAGATGTAAACATGAAACTTGCTCGATTTTTAACCAGGAACACAATGGTGATGATTAATTTTATTTATTTTCAGTTTAAGATGATTAATTTTAAACGTGACCAGATGAACCCTAATTCTAAGAATCAACATGAAATCGTGTATGGATCATGATTTATGAAATTGATTGAGGTTTAATGATCAGCATAAGTGCAGAAACAAAATGGCCAAGCTATTTTTGAACTGGAATGCATGAATACTAGAGTTCAAAGTATGAGTGGCTTACCTCTTTGAACTGAAATTAAAATCATGTTTAGAGTGTTTCCAGTTGTTGTTTGATGATTGCTACAGCACCACTGGACCTTATGGAAGGTGTTTGAATGCTATGCTTGCTTTGAAATGGTCTGGAACTCTCTACCCAAGTCCAACTGCAGCCACTTGCTATGAGTTTCGATTTTGAGGTTGGAGATGTTACAGGTCAGGGATGATGATTTGGATCACTCATATGATGTATATGGAAGGCATTTGAAGTATTAAATCTCAGCTAGCTTGAGCAAATTAAGAGATGGCACGTTAGGGCATCATTTGCAAGCTTTTGGATTTTTGAAAATGATTCTGTGTTTGGGCAGTTTTTCTGGTGATTTTAAGTTTTGAACAACTTCTAATTGATGTTTAAAACATGTTAGAAACCTAAACTCTCTCAGATTTTGCAAGGCTTGAAGATTGCAAAAATTCTCTCTTGAAACTTTGAAACTTAGGATTTAAGCAAGAAAGAAGGAAAGCTTGATTATGATAGCTTTGGTGTGATTTGAATTTGAGGAAATGGCCTCTATTTATAGGCCAAGAAATCATAATGATATGGCATGGCTATCATTGAGGGAAACTTACAACTTGCTTAAGAGGTAAGAAGGAATCTTTTGCATTTAATGCAAAAGTTACTTTCCTAACCATGGTTAAGTTTTTCTCTTTGATTCAATCCTTTCCTCAATCATTCACACTGATATTTATCAGTTATAATCTACCTCTAGCTGAATACAAGGCTTCTAGAAGGGAGATTTGTGAACAATGACTTATAATTTTGAAGCATGTACTTGAAATTCCATGGTTTTGGAGCTCTATGTTTCAAAATCAAAAGTATAGATAGACAAAGTGTTTTTGCAAGTTCTTGGAAATTTTAGAAAGCTTGTAACATGGGCTACAACTTTCATGTTTTGAATTTTTTCTGAATCCAAATGGATCTAGGTGAAAAATGGCCATGAAAGTAAGAAAAAACCATGTTTCTTAACACTTGAGTTTTTTCAAATGTTGACTTTTTGATGACTTTTTCACATTTCTTGATTTTTTATGATTGAAAAAGTTTGGTCTTGAAAAAGTTGACCAAATGTGAAAGTTTGAGTTTTTTGAGCAGATGAATTTTCATCATATGATTCAGAATTTGTCTGATGAAGAAACATGGACTTTTGAAATGTTTTGAATCAAGAAATTAGGTCAAGATGTTGCATTGAAGATTTTAATATCAATCTCCAAGAAAATAGGTCATTCATTGAGCAGAAAGTCAATGATTCACTATCTTCGATCAAAACCTAATTGGTCGATTCATGGTAGATCATGAGAAAAAGTTGGGAATCTAAAGATCAAATGCTGATGATTGATTAAGATAGATCAATTGAGGTGAGTGGAAACTCAAACCCTAATTGATTATATCTTGAACAAATGAAATTTTGAAGAAACCCTGATTTTGACTTCTAGAAGCCACGCACGATCTATTATGTTTTGAAACTGTTAGTGATGCAGTGATGCATATGTAAGGTGGTATCTTAGGTCAAAAATTGGGGTATGACAAATTTGAAACATAATTTTGTGGTGAAATGTGTATGGTCGCCGTTGGGAGATACAATCACAGCGCCAATACCATTTCCAAGTGCATTAGAAGCTCCATCAAAGACCATGGTCCATTGGGATCCTAGATCATGTCCTTCATACAATCCAGGCTCTTCGCAGTCAGTGACTAACATAATATTCCCTTCTAGGTACTCGAAATGCATGGACTGATAGTCATCTACGGCTTGATGAGCCAAATGATCAGCTACCACACTTCCTTTGATTTCCTTCTGAGTAGTATACTGGACGTCGTATTCGGTCAAGATTATTTGCTATCTTGCTATTCTTCTAGAGAGAGCAGGATTCTCGAATATATATTTTATCAGATCCATTTTAGAGATTAACAATGTAGTGTGAGTTAACATATAATGTCTTATTCGGCGAGCAACCCAAGCCAAAGTGCTGCAAGTTTTCTCGATCTATGAGTATCTTATCTCACATTCGGTAAACGTTTTGCTAAGGTAGTATATTACATACTCTTTTTGACCAGACTCGTCATGTTGTCCCAACACATACCCCATTAAATTCTCTAATACTGTTAAGTACATGATGAGAGGTCTTCCTTCAACTGGTGGCATCAGAATAGGAGGTTTTTGTAACTACTCCTTGATTTTGTCAAAAGCTGTTTGGCAATCGTCGTTCCATTCCAATACTTGATCTTTCTTCAGCAACTTGAAGATTTGCTAACAAGTAGCAGTTATATGCACAATAAATCTGGCAATGTAGTTTAGACGTCCTAGGAAACCTCTGACTTCCATCTTGGTGCAAAGAGATGGCATATCTTGAATAGCTTTAACCTTAGCAGGGTCAACTTCGATACCTTTACCACTGACAATGAATCCTAAGAGTTTGCCAGATCTGACTCCAAAGGTGCATTTGTTCGGATTCAGTCTCAATCTTTATTTCTTCAGTCTATCAAACAGCTTACACAAATGATCAAGATGTTCTTCTTTGGTTTGTGATTGAGCTATCATGTTGTTGACGTAGACCTCTATCTCGTGATGGGTCATATCATGGAATAAAGCTACGATAACACGCTGATATGTGGCGCCAGCATTCTTCAACCCAAACGGCATGACCTTGTATCATAAAGTGCCCCACTGTGTAACAAAAATAGTCTTTTCCATGTATTCGGGAGCCATCTTGATCTGATTATAACCGGAGAAACCATCCATGAAAGAGAAAACCTTATGCTGAGCGGTGTTATCAACTAGGACATCAATATGTGGAAGCCGGAAATCATCTTTTGGGCTTGCCTTATTCAAATCTCGGTAGTCCATGCACATGCGCACCTTGCCATCCTTCTTTGGTACGAGAACCACATTCGCAACCCACTATGGATAAGAAATAAAGACTAAGAAACCGACATTGAACTGCTTCATCACTTTGGCTTTAATTTTCTCAGACATCTCAGGACGCATACGATGAACCTTCTGCTTCACAGGGAGAAAACCTTCGTTCGAGGGTAGTCGGTGTACCACAATGTCCATATCTAAACCGACATGTCTTCGTAGGACCAAGCAAAAATATTGATGTAATCTCACTACATCTGGATCAATCTTTCTTTAACACTATTCTCAAGACCCACTCCTATCTTGATTTCTTTTTTGTCTTCATCGGTACCTAGATTCACAACCGTGACTAGCTCTTTGTGCGACTGTATAGCCTTTTCCTCTTGCTGTAGTAGTCTGGAAAGTTATCCTGGCACTTCACAATCTTCCTCACCTTCGGCTTGGTAGATCGGATTATCAAAGTCATATTTAGCAATAGCAGAGTCGTTATCGACGGGATCCAGGGTGAATGTGGATTTGCAGTTTATTACGTGGGTGTGTGTAAGAACACATAGCTTTTGAAAAGGTAATAAGATAAAAAGAAAGACAGGGAGCAAAACATTTGAATGCAAAAGTCCAATGATTTATTGAATGACAAATAATAACCCTCACAAACGAGTCGTGGTGCCCGGGGCAAGGCGCTAGGCTTAGAGTTTTATTATTCAAAGCGTAAAAGAAAAAAGCGTAAAACAAGAAAACAAGTACTCCTGTTTGAAGGATATTGGCATAACATCCTTAGCCGTCCAAATGTTGAATCCATCACTAGTAGTTGGGAAGATCAAATTGTTCACATCGAAGTCACCATCATCATCTTCTATAGCATGAACTCCATTCTTTTTGATGCGGAAAGGAGGTCGACCGGCACGTTTACGGCGTATCATTTTCTAACCTTTGGAAGTGAAGCCTAAACCAATCTTGTCAGATTTGAATTGAAAATCGGGTAGCTGACCCCAAATAGTACATCCTCCTTCTTTAACTAGAGCTCTGGCATCTTTTAGTGAGACCATCTTCGGTGGAACTCTATTAGCTTTAAGAGTGACAGGAGAGTCGGAAGGTATGACTCTTGGAACTACTTCGAAAGCTTTACAGGGAGTTTCGATAAATTCACCTTCCATTTCAATGTATCGAAATGACTGCAAATGGCTCACCATATATTCTTCTTCTCCACATACTGTAACGATCTTCCCCTTCACTGGGTACTTCAAATTTTGATGTAGAGTAGAGGTAACAATGCCTGCCCTATGTATCCAAGGGCATCTGAGCAGGAAAGAATAAGCTGGACGAATATCCATCACAAAGAAAGTAGAATCAAACGTCTGGGAACCTACTTTGATCGGCTTGTTGAGGTCTCCAAGTACTGTTCTCGTCGAACCATCAAAAGCTCTTACAATTAAGTCACTGGGTTTCATGACCACTTCGTTAGCATCAATTCTATCGAGAGCATTCTTCGGTAGGACATTCAGAGCAGTGCCAGTATCCACCAATACGTGAGACAATGTAATGCCCTTACACTCTATAGAAACATGCAAGGATTTGTTAAATTTGTCAGCAGAAGTGTCTTGCGGTATATGAGCATTATTCAAAAATTTCACCAAGGCTTTAGCATGAGCCTTGGAGCACAACAACAGAGCTAACATGGAAATCTTGGACAGGGTTTGTCCCAACTGCTCCATAACATTGTAATCGCTTTTCTTAATGATCTTCATAACTTCCTCCATTTCATGCTTGGAGGTATCTTCAGCAACTTCCTTTGGTACTTCTGTCTTAATAGGTTAAGTCACTTTCTCTTTCCCTCGAGCCTCGGGAGTTGGTTCAATAACAGGAATGCAAACTAGTTCATTAGTATCTTTTGAAGGAGAGATATTTGGAGAAAATACTCTTCTGGTTCTAGCTACTTTGCTTGATCCAGTGATATTGTCGACATTAATATTAGTAGCTCCAACGGTACTATCTTCAATGGTTAATGGATCTTGCATGACGCCATAATAGTAGAGTTCGGCTCAATAATTCCAAGGTATAGCTTTGTCAGAGGAATATGGAACTGGTCAGGGCGAGGTGATAATCAACGGTGCCACTCTAGATGCGGGATCGGTAGAGGTAATCCTTATTGTGTTTATATCAGCGTATTCTTCGGGTTAGTCATCATCTTCCCATTCGGTTGCCTTGATGTCTTCGATCGTAATCTTGTAGCTCTCAAGGGCGGTATATTTTACCATGAAATCAAAATTCTCACTTGGCTGCCCCAAGGTATCCCAGACTTCTAGTACGGCTTCGCTTATGTATTCGATCTTTAATATTTTGGAAACATCTTCACACGAACTCTCCACAGACAAAGTCTTCATGAATAGAACTTCTCGATTGTCTATCCGGCGTTGAAAACCTCTCTTCAACCAGGAACATCCATTGGGCTCGGACGCGCAGTAACGACAGTTGTCAAACATCCTGGAAATATGCCAACTTGTAGAAGATTCTTCTTAATAGTCATCAGGGGAGTGGTCAACTCATTCACAGCAAGAACATATGAGTTGTTATCAATGGCATTGGTAATCTTGTCATGATCGGGCATAGGTGTGTTGATCACATTTAGGATTTCAACAGGAGGGTCGAATTCAATTTCCCGGGCTTCAATCTTGTCTTGGATCTTGTTCTTTAGTGCCCAACAGTTGTTGGTGTCGTGCCCTGTGCTATTGGAGTGGTATGCACACCTTGCATTGGGTTTGTACTTCGAAGAAGAAGTATTGACATGCTGAGGAGGATCTCTCTCAAAGTAATCCGCTCTGCTTTCAACATGTGTTGTAATGCTGGAGACAACGACATGTTGATCTTCGTGAACTGTCTTCTTGGCGCATTCTGCCTACACGTGTTGTATTGTTGAGGTTGCACTAGTGTGGGATTTGAGATCAAGATGGCCCCCACAGATTGATGGAGATCACCTTTGTCATGGTTCTTTTGACCATACACAACATTGGCTTCTTTCTTTCCACCAAAAGATCTCTTTGTAGCATTTGAAGACGTTTTCACTTGAATTTTTCCACTCTTGATTCCAGCTTCAACATGTTCGCCTGTCAATATCAGCTCGATGAATTCGGATGAAGAGTTTCTAATAAGATGATTGAAGAATGGGCCTGTCAACATTCCCATGAAAATGTCAACCAACTTCCTATTAGACATGGGTGGCTGGACTCTGCCTGCTAGATCTCTCCATTTCTGAGCGTACTCTTTGAACTTCTCATCTCGGCCCATAGACATACTTTGTAGTTGCATACGGGTTGGTGCCAATTCAGCATTATACTGGTACTGTTTGTAGAAAGCATCCGCTAACTCATTCCAAGTATGAATGTGAGTATTCTCTAGCTGATAGTACCATCTAACTATGCTCCAGATAGACTTTCTTGAAATAAATGCATCCACAATTCCTGTCAGCAGTGTGGGGTTGAATCTTTTGAACATAGGACTTTAGATGAAGTTTTGGACAGGAAACACCATCATATTTGGCTAAAGTAGGAACTTCGAACTTGCGGGGAATGACCACTCCAGGAACAAGGCATTTTCAAATTTTCCACAACATTCAGACGGTCTTCAAGTTGCTTATACTTCTCGTTGTCAGGAGGATACTGCTCGCTCATATAGTCTTCTTCCTCTTCTTCTTGAGACCCATGATGACTTCCTTTTCTTCTTGATGGTGAGATTTTTCAAATATTTCTGTCCTTGGGCCAAGTTGGTGAACATCTCTTGGCATGAGCGTTCTGAGCCTGGAGATCTTTGACAGTTTGTTCGAGAGCCATTTTCTGCTGAAATAAATAGCGAGAATAATAAAATCGGTCTTCAGAGTACCTATTATGAAATGTTATGCTATGATATGCAATGTTATGCAATGCAATATTTTTAAGGACCTTAGGAATTTAAATTTGGTAAACAAGCAAGAACAAAATTTTTATTAGTTTGATTAGCAATACAAAAATAAAGTTCAAGTACAAAAATAAAACTCCTAGTGCTTATACCTCCCATGGACGCTTCTTCTCTGTGTTGACGTAGGTATTAATGCTTTGTTCCTCATGAAGTAGTTTTGTCAACTTCAACACTTTTTTCTCGCTTGCACAACACTGAGCTTCGAATGTATCCATTTCTTCTTTGAGTTGAATCCAGGATATCTTTAATTCTTCAAAATTAGTAGGCATATCTGGATGGAGAATGATATAAGATTCATCACCTTCAACAATAGGTTCCATAATCACCGGTAGAATAGCAGCATATGGCATTATGAGATTTTGAGCGCGAGCCTGCACCCATTTGAGGTAAGGTTCCCAAGGAATGGAATTTGTATGCCCCAAAGTCTTGGTATCAATTTTCTTTACCATGACCCAAGCGCGCACAAATCTTCGGCAATAACCCTGGAGATCGTTGTCGTAGTCAAGCACAATGCCTTGGATGAGTATGTCATGAGGACCATCTTTTCGAGCGTAACCAAACTGTCGTAGCGCTAGAGAAGGGTTATAAGTGATACCTCCCCTTATGCCAAGGAGTGGTACATTAGGGAATTCTCCACAACGCTCAATGAAAGTGAAGTCTTTTTTAGAGTAGAGACACCAACGAATATCTGAATGAAAGAGTGACATCAACCTTTGAGACCACTTCAAACCTTGTTCACATTTCATTAGTGATCGAGGAAGGTGCGAAATAAACTACATGGTATGCAACACATAAGAGTTCCTTGTCTTTTTATAGTACGAGTGTGGAGAGAATGCAAAATATATCCAAGTAAGGTACGCACAGGGTTATGAGTGAGGAATATCATGATGGTGTTCACGTCTATAAATTGATCTGTATTAGGAAATAGTACCAACCCATAGATTAACAAATCCAAAATGTCTTCAAATCTGTGGAAACTCATAGCCTTTAAGAATTCTCGAGCCTTCTTTATCAGAAACTTAGCAAGCAAACCCTTAACTCGACTTCTTATTTCCCAATTGGCTTTGATGTATGTCTGCTTTAGCTGTAAGGCTGATGTGATGTCTTCAAACCTAAGAACTTTTTCTGAACCGGTGAAAGGTATCTGATCAATAATGGGTATCCCAAGTAGCTTAGATAACACTTCCATTGTAGGTACCAACTGATAATCTGGGAAAGTAAAGCAATGATGCTTCGAATCAAAGAACTGGAATACAACGCTCATCATATATTCTTCAAAACCGGAGGTAACCAAGTCGAGTAGATAAACGTGCCTTTTGATGAACTGAGCATGATCAGAAACTTGTGAGACTAACTCCTTGAGTTGAGAAGATATGCCCACGAAGTTGATTTGGATAGTCTTCCTGGAAGCCATAACACTACAACAAAGAGCAAAGATAAATCCCTAGGTCTTTGAAATGATTAGAAATGTTATGATGATATGATGTTATGATGGCATGTTTAAATAGCAAGCACAAGCAATTCACACAATATCCCTAGGTTTAAGGCTTGCATGAGGTATAGGTGTCTACCCTACCAGAGTTTAAGTTGGTTCAACCTGTCCAAAAATAGTAACCGGGTTCTAGGAGTCTCATATCACAGATTTTTCTCACAGGCTTTACTTTAGTACGGCTACCAAATGGTCGACCTGCCCCTGTTCAATCTTCTTGTACTGGAGGGTTAGATTGACACGCTTGTCTTTCGTGACCTGGAGGAGGAAGATGATTGAACACTCGAGTAAACCTGAAAATTTGCACTCGCTGTTGGTGGATGATGCGGGAATGGGCTTACAGATGCCATTTGGAGAAGTTGGATACTTCGCTGGGGGATGAGTCGTACGCTAGACTCGAGAATGTCGATAGGAGAATTGACGGGGATGGGCTTAAGATGCCATCTGGAAAGATCGATGCTGGGGAGTGAGCCGTACGCTAGGCTCTGTAGTCGTTTCTGGAAGGAGCATGGAGATGGGCTTAAGATGCCATCTGGAGGGAGTCGTACGTTAGACTTCGTGTTCATTTTTTTGAATGAAGTT
Source organism: Vicia sativa (assembly GCA_021764765.1). Classification (NCBI taxonomy): domain Eukaryota; kingdom Viridiplantae; phylum Streptophyta; class Magnoliopsida; order Fabales; family Fabaceae; genus Vicia; species Vicia sativa. The sequence continues at coordinate 142,894,682 of CM038794.1, forward strand.
ATTGGTTTGCATTGATTTTTAACCATATATGACATTCAAAAGTGGAGAAACAACGATAAATGTAGGAGATGGGCTTAAGATGCCATCCGGGCAAGAGTAAATGCGCTAGACTCTATAGTTCTTTATTGATAATAAGAAGGATCGAGAATAAATCTTCGTGCCGATTACTCGAGGAGGTAGTAGTTGGAAAAATGTGGATATCTTCCTGTTGTGCGTCGGGTGATCCATTGCATTATCGGAGGATAACCGAGGCGGTCTTTCGGATAGTTTTCCCGTCGATTCGGGGCTTAATCCTAGACTAGTCGTCAGAGGACAACCAAGGGCGATCTTTCAGATAGTTTTCCCGTCGATTCGGGGCTAAATCCTGGACCAGTCGTCGGAGGACAACCAAGGGCGGTCTTTCAGATAGTTTTCCCGTCGATTCGGGGCTTAATCCTGGACCTGTTTGCGTCAGAAGTGACTTTCACCTGTCTTGGAAAAAACAAGGGAAACTTTGATAGAATATTTGTTAGTTTTATGCAAAGTATGATGCATGACAATGTATATGAATGACATATGCATGAATTATGACTTTATGAGTAATGTATGAATGATAGATGTTGTGGTATTTCAAAACATATCCATCTTGAAGAGATGTGGATGTTAAATTCGACTCTGTTTGGGGAATTGAGTAGGTGAGAACCCCGCTTTTGAAGGAGGAGAAAGAAATCCTGTATTCCTCCGATGCACTATCTGACCAAGTCTTGGGCCTAGATATTGTTGAGGAAGGTAGAGATTTGAGAAGCTCTTTGTTGGGGATCTCATATATAGACCACATTGAGGAGAGTGCGGGAGGCGATCCGTTGGGGACCTTGTGTAGATCCTCTTGAGGAAATTTGGGGCGCCCTCTTGGAGATTCAGTGTAGATCTCATTGGAGAGCAATTGATAGTTCGAGGAGACCGGTGGGAGAGTCGAGGATCCCGTTGTGACCTTTGACTAGGGGATGAGGATGTAGTTTCCTCCGATGCACTATCTGACCAAGTATCAGTCTGGATCTGCCGGGGGAAGAGAGGGAGGGGATGTCCCTTGGGGATAAATACCTTGTTGGAGATGAGGTGTTCTTGCTTGAAGATCGATGCAACATTGCTTGTTCAAGTGAAATTCTGCTCGTGGATTCCTTTTTGCTCTGCTTTGGGGAAGTTGTGTTGGTGACTTTTATCGTCATCTCAATTCACGGAGCACATAGTAAGTACTTTTGTATGTTCACTTTTCATATGTTTGCGATTAAATTCTTATTGTCAAGTCGTATAATCATTCAAAGCAAGCGTTGGACTTATTGCAAGCGACAACGATGAAAATTGTAAGAGAAAGAACTTGCATTTATTTGAAATGTGGCGTATGGCCAAGTAGTTTTGTACACAAGAAAGGTAAAAGCTATGCGGAAACAATCTCGTTAAGTTCCAACTATGCTAGTACTCATATATTTCGACTATCTCATCTCCTTCTGGGTAGAAAGTGGTGAATTGATCTTCGCCATTTGAATCTTGAATCTTGATAGTAGTGCAGGCGGTGACACGGAAGAGACATAGTCGTGCGCTTGAATCTAACTTTTGCCTAGACCGCCCTTCGGGTTTTATCTAGGGATACCTTTTTGCCCAACCGCCTTTTGGGTTTCGACTTGCAGTGTACATTTTTGTATATATCCTTCACTTTTGCGAACCTTTTGGTTCGCCAGGATGCCCTTATTTTTGCCTAGGTTCGTTGACCTAGCGGGTCTATTTCATGCATAGTATTTTTTGACTATGTCTGCGTTCACGGGTGTGGGAAGTCTTCACCATCCATGGTGCTAAGTATCATAGCTCATGGAAAACCATTTGACTACAAATGGTCCCTCATGGGTGGGAGTCCATTTGCCCACAGGATCACCTTGTGGAAGGATGATGCACTTGACTACTAGGTCACCGACTTGGTAGACTCGGTGCTTGACCTTCTTGTTAAATGCTCTGATCATTCGTTTCTGATAAACCTGTCCATGGCAGATGGATGCGAGTCGTTTCTCATCAATCAAATTAATGGTCAAGCCGTATCGACGATCATCTTCACCTAACTGCGTCACGGAGGACTCGGTTGAGGTATCTGAACCTCGATGGGTAGGGCCTTCCATACCGTACACAAGAGAAGGGGTTGCCCCATTGATGTTCATTTGTAGTGCGATAACCATGAAGAGCAAATGGTAACATCTCATGCCAATCTTTGTAAGTCACGGTCATCTTACATATAATCTTCTTGATGTTTTGTTGGCGGCTTCCACCGCCATTCATCTTAGGCCGATAAGGAGAAGAATTGTGATGCTTGATCTTGAGCTGCGTGCGAGTTGGTGATCATCTTGTTGTTGAGGTTAGAGCCGTTATACGTGATAATCCTTTCGGGATTGCCATATCGGCGAGATAAGATTGTGTGATGAATCGAGCCACTACATTCTTGGTAACAGATCGACGAGGCTTCTACCCACTTGGTAAAGTAATCAATTGCCACAGGATGAAGCGATGTCCATTGGAAGTTGTGGGCTTGATTTCTCCAATCATATCAATGCCCCACATTGCAAATGGCCAAGGGTTAAAACATTGAGTCTTGGAGGTGCGTGCACTGTCGGCATCGTCGCACTTGTGACAAGATCGAGCATAGCGGTGACAATCAGTTCCATGGTGGACCAATAGTAGCTTTGTTCTCAAAATATTCTTAGCCATGGTGTGTCCTTTGGAGTGGGTACCAAATGCGCCGTGTAATTCTTCCATGATGCGCATTGTTGTTTTGATCTACAGGAGTAAGCACAAGTCGTGGTTGCGCTTGTATAAGATGTCGTTCTTTGAGGAAGAATTTAGATGCAAATCTTCTCATGGACTTCTTATCATTGACGGATGCCCTAGGATATTCACGAGTCTCAAGATACCTCTTCACGTCATAGTACCAAGGTTTCTCTTACGTATCAAGCTCATAACAATGCGCTGGTTCGTCGAACTTCTCAATAATGATCTGAGGAGCCTCGTTGTCCCATCTAACCTTGAACATAGATGACATAGTAGCTAATGCGTCTGCCAACTGATTCTCTTCTCGTGGAATATGATCAAAAGTAATCTCTTGAGTGGGGATCAAACTCGAACATGCTCTCGATGGAATGAGATTCGGATGCTTCGTATCCCACTCGCCTTTATCGTGATCACTAAAAGTGAGTCTCCATACACTTGTAAGAACTTGATTCTTAAGTCAATAGCAGCTTTAAGACCCATGATGCACGCTTCGTACTCGGCCATGTTGTTCGTGCAACTAAAACATAATCTGGCGGTGAAAGGCGTGTGTCCGCCTGTAGGGGATGTGATGATGGCGCCAATGCCATTGCCAAGTGCGTTTGAGGCTCCATCGAAGACCATGGTCCATCGGGATCCTTGTTCGGGTCCTTAAATGCGGGCACGGTTCTTCAATCTGTAACTAGCAAAACATCTTAAATGCGAAATTGATGCATAGGCGATAGTCATCTACGGCGATGAGCCAAATGATCGGCTACCACACTTCCTTTGATCGCTTCGAGAAGTGTCTTGGATGTCATATTCGGTCAAGATCATTTGCCATCTTGCTATTCTTCGGAGAGCTGGTTTCTCAAATATGTATTTTATCGGATCTATCTTGAAATCAACAAGGTAGTGTGAGTCAACATATCTTGTCTTAATCGGCGAGCAGCCAAAAGCGTTACAAGTTTTCTCATTGTGGTATCTTTTTCACGGTCGGTAAACTTTTGCTAAGGTAGTATATTGCATGCTATTTTCGACCGGACTCGTCATGTTGCCCCAACACACACCCATTGAATTCTCTAACAATCAAGTACATGATAAGAGGTCTTCCTTGATGGGATGTCGGGATAGGAGGATTCTGTAGGTACTCCTTGATTTTGTCAAAAGCGATTTGGCAATGGTCATTCCATTCTACCACTTGATCTTTCTTAAGTAACTTGAAGATTGGCTCACAAGTAGCAGTTAGGTGTGCAATGAATCTGGCAATGTAATTTAGTCGGCCCAAGAAACCTCTGACTTCTTTCTCTGTGCGGGGCGCTGACATCTCTTGAATGGCTCTAACCTTGGCGGGATCAACTTCAATACCTTTTTCACTGACGAAAAACCCTAGGAGTTTTCCAGATTTAACTCCAAAAGTGCACTTGTTAGGATTGAGTCTCAACACACTTCTTCAATCATCAAATAGTTTCTGCAAATGATCAAGATGCTCTTCTTGATGTGACGAGCTATCATGTCGTCGGCGTAGACCTCTATCTCGTGATGAATCATGTCATGAAACAATGTCACCATAGCACCCGATAAGTGGCACCAGCGTTCTTGATCCGAGCATAACCTTGTGAGAAAGTGCCCCAGTATATGAAAGTAGTCTTCTCCATGTCTTGAGGCCATTTTGATCGATTGTAACCGGAGAAACCATCCATGAAGGAAAACCTTATCTTGGGGTGTTGTCAACGAACATCAATATGAGGAAGTGGGAAATCGTCTTTCGGACTTGCTTTATTCGGATCTACGTAATTCACACACATTCGTACTTTGCCATCCTTCTTGGACGGGTACCACATTTGCAACCAGGGGATAAGAGGTGACTAAGAAACCGGCGTTGAATTGTTTCATAACTTGACTTTGATTTTCTCGACATCTCGGGACGCATCTGACGAACCTTCATTTCCTTTGGGAAAAAACCTTCTTTTGTCGGCAATCGGTGCACTACAATATCAATGTCCAAACCCGGCATTTCTTCGTATGACCAAGCAAAAACCTCAATATAATCTCGTAGCATCTGAACCAACCTTTCTTTAACACTATTCTCAAGACCGCTCCTATCTTAATCTCTTTTACATCTTCGTCGGTACCCAAATTCACAACCTCAACTGTCTCTTGTCATGTATAACTCGTTCTTCTTCTTTGTAGCGATCGGCAAGATTCTCCGGCACTTCACAATCTTCCTCACTTTCATCTTGGCTTGGTAGATCGGATTATCGAAGTCATATTTAGCAATAGCATAGCTGTTATTAACGAGATTCGGAGTGATTCTGTAGTGTACCACGTGGGTGTGTGTAAGAAACACATAGCCTTTTGAAGGGGTGATAAAGTAAAAGAAAGAAACAATCAATTGAATGCAAAAGTCCAGCGAATTTATTGAATGAAAATACATAACGACAGATAATAACCCTCATGAAGCGAGCCATGATGCCGGGCAAGGCACTAGGCTTTCAAAGTTTATTGTTCAAAACATAAAGAAATCGAAAAGCAAAACAAAACAAAACAATTACTCGACTAAAGGAGATTGGTATAGCGTCTTGGTCTTCCAATTCTTGAGCCCTTTATCGGAGTTGGGAAGATCCACTTGCGATGTCGAAGTCGTTGTCGTTGTCTTCTAGCATGGATTCCACTGGGCGATCACGAAAGGAAGTTGGCGGCACGTTCGCGGCGTATCATCTTCGATCCTTGATGGTGAAGCCTAAACCGTCTTGTCAAATTTGAAAGGAAGATTAGGGGCTGCCCCAAATAGTACTCTTTCCTTCTTGGCAGCTTGAGCATCTTTCGTGAGGCCATCCTAAGCGGAACTTGTGTAACCGGGGAGTGAAGTCAGCAGGCATGACTCGGGTATTGTTTCAAAAGCTTGCGAGGAGTCTCGAGAATTCGCCTTCCATCTCAAGGTAGACATTGCGGATAGTGACCATATACTCCTCTTCACCACATCTGTAACAACTTTCCCTTTCCTTTGGTATTTCAACTTCGATGCAAGGTAGAGGTACGCCTGCCCATGTATCCAAGGGCGTCCAAGTAGGCAAGAGTAAGCTGGACGAATGTCCATGACAAAGAAAGTAGAGTCAAAAGTCGGGAACCGACTTTGTGAGCTCTCAAGCCTCGCTTAGAACCATCAAAAGCTCTCACAATTATGTCCGGGTCTCGAACCAACCCTTGACATCAAGTCGATCAAAAGCGATCTTGGAAGGATATTGAGGCGAGCCGGTATCCACTAAAACATGAGACAATGTAACGCCCTTGCATTCGGCGAGAGATGTGCAAGGCCTTGTTGTGTTCTTTAGGAAGAGTCAAATCAACATCGAGAAGCCCGAGCCGTTGTTGGCAGCCGAGCTAGCAATACAAACTTCAAAGTCGGTGGTAGTGTCTTGCGGCACATGAGCATTCTTCAGAAACTTCACCAAGGCATTAGCATGAGCCTCAGAGCACAAGAGCAGAGCAAGCATGGAAATTTTGGACGGATTTTGTCCCAATTGTTCCACAACATTGTAGTCACTCTTCTTGATAATCTTCAGAATTTCCTCCATTTCTTGTTTGGAGGTGTCTTCAGCAACTTCCTTTGGCACTTCTGGTTGAGCAGGATGAGTCACTGGTTCTTTCCCTCTAGCTTGGGGAATGGATTGAATAGCTGGAATGCGAGTTGGAGTCGCGGTGTCTTTTGGAGGAGAGATATCTGGAGAGAATACCCTTCCGGTTCTGGTCACCTTACTTGATCCGGTGATGTTGTCGATGTCAGGAATGGTAGCTTCATTGTAAGATCTTCAATGGTCGAGAGGTCTTGCTTGGCGCCATGATAGTAAACATCGACTCCATAATTCCAAGGATAGCCTTGTCGAGGAATATGGGCGGTCTTGGAGAAGTAATGATGAGAGGTGCCACTCAGGCACGAGAATCGTGAGAGGAAATTCTTATTGTGTTAACATCGGCATAGTCTTACGGAAATCGTCACCCCATCCGTCGCCTTAACATCTTCAATAGGAATCTTGTAACTATCGGGGACAGTGTACTTCACCATGTAATCATACTTTCCACTTGGCTGCCCCAGGTATCCCACAGATGGTGCAGTTTCATTGCATTGTCAATCTTCAACTTAGACATTTCTTCACAGCTTACGCACGGTGGTTTCGAAATAGTATTTCACGGCTGTCCATCATACATTGAACACGTCTTCTCAACCAAGCACAACCATCAGTGCGAGACACGATAATTCTCTGGGCATCCGGGATTGGCCTTGCAACAAATTCTTCTTACATCATCGGAGGAATGGTCGAGTCGTCTATATTGAAAACATAAGTATCGTCCCAACGACATTGGAACCCTTGTCATGGTTGGGCATAGGCGCGTTGATCACATTCGGTCTCAACGGGATCAAATTCAATCGCTTAGCTTGATCATATCACGAATCTTGTTCTTGAGCCCAACAATCATCGATGTTATGTCGGGGCTATTGGAGTGGTAAGCACACTTAGCATTTGGATTGTACCGGAGAGGAAGTGTTGACATTACGAGGAGGATCCCTCAAGGTTATCGACTACGTGTTCAACATGTGTTGCAAGGCTTGCGACAAAGGCATGTTGATCTTCGTAAAACTGTCTTCGTGGCGCGTTCGACTACGCGTTGTCTCGTGAGGTTGTCTTGATGTAGGATTGGAGATCTGGCCCCAGATTGAGTGCGGTCGGTCTTGGCTCGGCTTTTCGACCATACAGCATTAACTTCTTTCTTACCACCAAAGATCTCTTGCGACATTTGAAGATGTCTCTATCTGAATCTTTCCACTCTTGATACCGACCGATCGCTCGCTTCGAGAATCATTTCGGTGAATCCGGTGAAGAGTTTCAATCGGATGATTGAAGAATGGGCTGTTAGTGTTCCATAAACATATCAACCAACTCCCTATTGGACAAGGGTGGTTGAACTCACTGCTAGATCTCTCCACTACGAGCATACTCTTTGAACTTCTCGTCACGACCCGTAGACATGCTTTGTAGTTGCATGCGAGTGGGTGTCAATTCACATTGTACTCATCATGCGTAGAAAGCATCGCCAAGTCACTCCAGTGCGGATCGGTCATTCTCTAGTGATAGTACCATTCCAATTGGGTTCGGACAAGCTCTCTTGAAATAGTGCATCCACAACTTTACGTCATCGATGTGGGATTGATCTTACGGACATAGGACTTCAAATGCAACTTAGGGAAAGACATGCCATCATACTTAGCAAAAGTAGGAATTTTGAACTTGGGAGGAATCACAACACCAGGGACAAGACTTAGATCATCAAAATTCAGCCGGACATCTTGGTTTTCCACATTGAGACGGTCTTCAAGTTGCTTGTACTTGTCATCCTCATCGAGTATTGGCCATTATCATAGTTCTTCTCAAGCTCGGTGTGCCTTCACCATCACCCTTGTTACTTTCCTTAGTATGGACACTTCCTTCAGAGAGCTCAATACGGCTGACCACCTTAAGACCTCCTTTGTAGCGTCTGCCCATCTTGAGGAGACCAACAACCTTCTTCTTCTTGTTGATGAGCTTCTTCAAATCCTCTTGGCCTTGGACCAAGCTGGTGAACATCTGCTTGGCCAGGCATTACGAGCTTGGAGATCTTTGACGTCTGTTAGAGCCATTTACGCTAAAATAAATAGCGAGCAAATGAGAAAACCAATCTCCAATGTACCTGTGATGCAATGTTATGCTATGATATGCAATGTTTATGCGAATGCAATGCAATGTTTTCAAGGACCTTAGAGATTTAAATTTGTTAGACAAGCAATGAACAAACATTTATTAGCACTCTTTTTATCATTCTTCTTTCTTTTTAAGTACAAGAGATAGTTCAAAACAATAAAAGAAAACATAAACATCCTAAAGCTCTAAGTCTTCCATGGGCGCTTCCTCTTGGTGCCGATGTAGGCGTTGATGCTTCGCTCCTCGTGAAGTAACTTTGTCAACTCTAGCACTTTCTTCTCGCTTGCATAGCACTGAGCTTCAAATGTATTCCTCTCTTCCTTAAGCTGAATCCAGGATCTCTTCAAGGCTTCAAAATCAGTAGGCATGTCAGGATGGAGAACAGTATAGGGTATGTCACCTATAGCAACAGGTTCCATAATTACTGGTAGAACAGGAGTGAATGGCATCATGAGGTTTTGAGCTCGAGCTCGCACCCATTTGAGGTAAGGTTCCCAAGGAATGGGATTTTGGTGCCCCAAAGTCTTGGTATCAGTCTTCTTTACCATGCTCCAAGTGTATGAACCTTAATCGGTAATTACGGAGATCGTGGTTGTAGTCGAACACAACATCTTGGAGAAGCATATCATGTGGACCATCTCTTCGAGCAAAACCAAACTGACGTAGAGCTAGAGAAGGGTTGTAAGTAATACCTCCCCTTATACCAAGTAGCGGTACATTAGGGAATTCTCCACAACGCTCGATGAAGGTGAAGTCCTTTTGAGAGAAAAGATTCCAACGGATATCTGAATGAGAGAGTGACATCAATCTTTGAGACCATCTCAACCTTTGTTCATTCTTCAAAACTGATGGAGGAAGGTGCGAAATAAACCACCTTGAAAGTAACGGTATACAACACATGAGAGTTCCTTGTTTCTTAGTGGTACGAGTGTGGAGAGTGAAGCAACTCGATTTTCAAAAATCTTTCAATTCTCGAAAACTAGTGAAATCGCCACCTAATTTTATTTGTTCTAAAAAGAACGGGAAAATATAGATAAAACCCCAAACAAGCGGATAAGGCGGTCTACGTGACCGAAAAAATGGGATCGGGAGTTGATTATGTAAGGGGAAGGTATTAGCACCCCTTACATCCATCGTACTCGATGGGACCCATTTAATTTTACGCGTTTGTGTGTGTGTTTATCGCTAAGTTATGAATACCAAAAAGAAATTGTTTATTATTATTTTGAGTTTGACACGGTTTCGGAACCGTGTGCCTACATATTCCCTTGTGCAATGGGAAAGTCAAAACTCTGTAGTTCCTCTTAAAAAGGTTTTAATTTGTTGTTTTGATTTTATAAGAAAAATCGTGCACTTGGTCATTTCAAATACTTTGAACTAGGACTTGTTTTGTTTGTTTGAAAAGCTTAAGTCCTCGTTCATATTTGAAACGACTATTACACCCTCTTTATCCGAAAAGAGTTTTTGCAATCGCATATGAGCGATAAAAGAATTTGAGTGAGTTGAAATTTTTTATGTGGATGAAAAAGTACCGAACAACGAGGCTAGCGTCTCACGATTCAAATACTAGAAACCCGGGGAACGAAAGTTCGCCCAAGTCGTCTATCATCCAAAAAATGTTTTCTTTGAGAAAAAGTGAAGTGAAACGAGTTCACATTATTTAGGAGTCTTTAAGCCACGGGTCTAGCGTCCAACGACTTAAAGACTAAAGTTTGTTTGGGGGACAAGTTTTTTTAGCAATTAGTCTAGCGTTTAACGACTAAAAAACTTGTACTTTACTATGAAAAAGATTTCGAAAATGCACTCGACGTTGGATCGAGGTTTGAAACTTATTATGAAAGTGTTTTTGCAAGGAGTTATGATTAATTGAATATACAGTCCTAAGGTGCGGTGATGGAAAAGAATACACAATAGTTTACAAGCATTAAATAAAACAGGTAAATAAATTAAAAGCCCATACAAGGTGGCTTGCGCAAAATAAATAATTTACATTGTGTAGGTGTATGCGCGAAATAAATTTAATCAAATAATTAAACAAAATTTAATCAAGTAATTAGTTTAATAAAATTAATTAGGTAAACTAATTAATTTTTAAATAACCTAATTAGATAATTAAATAATGTTTAACTAATTAATTAAAGTTTCATTGTAAGCCCAAGAGTAAGCGTGGTGTGTGCAAAAAGTGTGGCCGTTGGGACGCTTCAAAGCTTTGTCCACTCAGGGTAAAAAATGGCTCGCACGAGTATTAGTTTGAAAAAATATTTTTTGGTTGTGCTTTGTGAATAATAAATAAAATAATGCGATAAAAAATTATCTATTAACTATTACAACAAATTGGGGAATGGGGTACAAATTACAAATGGGGATATATAAACAAATAAAATGCTAGAAAATTCCTAATAATAAGAAAAACATCTAACTAATACTACTATTATTATTTTTGGTATTTTTTAGATATTACTAAATGTCTTATTGGTAAAAAAAAACAAAATAACAATAATATTTACTAAACTATATTAATAATAATAATAATAGTATAAAAATAATAATAATATAACTAAATATATGATAGAAATACAAAATACTAGTAATGATGATTTATGGGTGGTGCTATTAGTAGTGATAAAAATAATAATGGAATTTAAATATGATAGTTAATAAAAATGATATTAGTAGTAATAGTATAATATGATAATGATAATAATAATATAATAATATAATACTAATGTAGTATAATAATAATATAGTAATAATAATGGTGTTAGTAATAACATAAAAATATATCTTTATTAGTGATAACATAAAAATAATATTATAGTAATAATAATAATTAGTAATAATAATAATGGTGTTATTAGTAGTAATATATATGTAAAGATAATAATGGAATTAACTATAGTAGTTAATAAGATAATATTAGTAAACTAAATCCTAATTTTTTAAAAGAAAGAAAAACAAAACCAACATCATCATTTTTGAACACGATGCATGCTCTCGAAAACCCTCTTCCTCACGTTCCCAATCTACTTGCGCTCTCTCTCGACCTCAAAGGCTCTCATCGGTTCTCATGGTTCCTAAATCTCACGGTGATTTTTATACCTATCATCTCCTCAAACGCTCTCTACGAAACCTTGAACCATGATTCGATCTTTGTTCGACCTAACCTTTTTGCATTTTGGGATTTTCGATCGATTATGATACCGTAGTGTTACTTTTGCGGATGCTGGCGGAAGAGGTTGAGCGTGAGGAGGGTGAACGAAACCCTAGGGTCTCGATTTGGTCTCCAGCGGTTCGGGTGAGATTATTCCGATCGAACTTCTTTTCTTCGTCTTCTTCTCGATGTCGAATAAGGTTTACGTAAACACGAACTACGAAAGTGTTTGGAGTGCGAGGAAAGTGATGAGTGTAGGTCGATATTTTTACGGGTTTTGGGACTTTTAGTTTTCTTATATCGTAGAACGGATACTGCTTAATCTCTTACGGCTTGGGAACAAAAGGTTTGTGTGGAAAAATTTCTCTGTTTTTGTGTATGGCGATACTACCTCCTCTCCAAATATTGTTTGCTCTGTTTTATAAAACTCCTCTCTCTCTTTTCATCCCTCATAGAAACAGATGCCTTGTGGTTGCCAAATCTCTTAGGCAGATACTACTCTTGTCCTCTTTCCTCTTTTGGGCATCCTCATGGAAATACACTTACTTTGCCTTTCTCTTTTGCCTGAGGATGCTTTACTTGGTTTTCTATCCTCCTTTCCAATGATAGGCGAGATTATAGTTCTGTTTGGTTTTGCTCGGCATTTGCATCATCGGTGGTGGCTTTTTTTTAATCCTTTTACCACAGTAAAACACTTTAGAAAATACTCTTCCCTTTCTCATCTTTGCTTTGTATTAATGACTTGTGTGGATTAATTTACTTCTTGTAGCTTTGACCCTGTTAGTATTTTCTGCTGATAACCAAGCCATTTGGTCTTTTGTGTTGCTGCTGTTTATACTTGCTTTATTGAATTAGACCATTGGAATATACCTACTGCCTTTGCTGTCTTGATCTGTCTGCTGCCCTATGTATTAAACTGTGATGGAATTAAATTTCTGTTGGGCTGGCCTGTTGGAATTAGAAATCGTTGCCTTGTTGGAATATATCTGTGCACTGTTGGAAATTCATACTTCTTTGTTAGAATCATTGCGCTAACCATGATGATTAAAGCGAATTAGGCTTATTTGTGAACCGAATCCTTTCGTGATTTGTAAATAAGCGAATTAGATGATTAATCTTGCTTGAGATCATGAGGTTCATTAAACTGATTCCGAACACTTAATGATGAGTCGAAGAAAAATGATTCTTTTAGTTTTCGTAGTTTATTTCACTTTGTACACGCTAACTGTTCTTTCGTTGTTTGGTGTGAGACGGGTAACACGGCATGAAGGTGAATGCTAAGACGGTTCGAGAGGAAGACAAGCGATTGGCTTAGGCGAACCAGGAACTCGTAGGATTAGGATAGCATTAGGACTCGTAGAATTTGTAGAACTTGTAGGATTTACCATTGTAATTTTACAAATTCCTTCTTTTTGCAACAAGTTTATACTTTCCATGAGCAAGCCTTAAATATTTTGTAATTTGTAATTCAAACTTGATCAAATTAATAACACTGACTCAATTCTTCATTTCGAGCTTAATTCTCGATTCCTCATAAAATGTAACGTGACCTTGTAGAAACTCAAGACCAATAGGTACAACCTTGAATAAAACTCGTAGCGTCTTATCGTACCCATGAAGCGAATTAAACACACATCTAATGAACTTGCATTGTTTCTTCTAGCAAGTCTTAAATTCCAAAGACGAATAAACCCTTTAAAGTTTAAAACTTCGAAAATAAAACAAACTTATCTTGAATGCCAAATCCAAAAGCAAATGAGTTCCTTTTCGAAATTCGAATTGCATCGAATTACTGACAAAAATAAAGTTATCTCTGAAATCCAGTGAAATCCTTTTTTATGAAAACTTCGCCCGTAGCAATTTGAAACTAACATGATATAACATCTACGATACAAACAAATCACCAAAGCGAAACAAAGGAGGAAATTTTTGGGGTGCGACAGTTGCCCCTATTCAATCGTCTTAAACCTGATAAGTGAGAAAAAGCGACAGCTTTCGAACATTCAAGGTGGAAGAGGATTGAATACTAGAAGAACGAAAATTTAACTTCAGAGAAACGAAATTGAAAGCTCGAAGATCCCGTAGAGTTAAAGAATACCCGCAAACTTTAACGAAGGTACCATCGAGAATTTGTCAGAAAATCCCGAAGAGTTAAGGAATACCCGCAGACCTTAATGAAGATACAATCGAGGATTTGTCAGAAAACCCGAAGAGTTAAGGAATACCCGCAGACCTTACGAAAATGAAATTGAGGCTGCGAAGACCTCAAAGAGCTAAAGAATACGTAAACTTTAACAAAGATGTATGGCTTAGAACAATCTCGAATTGTTGGTGCACGAAAGTCACGAAGCCATAGCATACCAAATGTCTTTGACCGTGTAACCTCACGAGTTACCAGAGCGAATTGATGGCGCGAGTACAATTCTGCGGGGATAAACAAAACAATATCCAGCACTGGTGCGGTATAGATGTTTATGAAGTCGGTAAATCTTGTTTCAGCGTTTACTGCGATGAGATCCTCTGAACATGTACGGACATGTTGGACAACCACGAGTTGACAAGATCTTCAATTTGTATGAGATAGCTTTACCGTTGATAGAAGAGTCGATTCGTGCACTGGTGAAAAAACTTCTAGGGTGAAGAGTTTCAATTTGCTGACATTGTATGGACAATGCGTTGCAGCAAGTGGATATGTAGATCAACGTCTGAGTTGGAGAAATATCTTGAGATTGAGTGAACATCCCGCCGGGTGGATATTTCTTGTTGAATAGTTGATAACTTCTGGGAAATAAGCGCACGGAAGTTTGATGTGATTTTAAAGGCGCTCGGGAGAGCGAAATCACGAATTATTTGCCGGTAGAATTTGTTGAGAAGATTCTTGTCTGAAAGAAGTCTTTGAAAATACCAAGAATAATGTTGTAGGAGTCCTTTCTGAAGGAGACTCACTTGGGGAGAGAAATAAGCTTCGCTGGGGAAACTTTGTAAGAAAACCATGTGGAAAATTCACTGGGGAATTCCCGGTTGAATAATTTTGCTGACATTAGAGTCCATCTGGAAGAGAGAACTGTTTCACTGGGGAAGAAATCCCGACTGGAGACATCAAATCAGTTGTTGAGATCCATACAAGTATATAACTTGTACTTGTAGAAAGGAGGATAATTATGCCGTCTGAGAACTAATCCTTCAAATTTGATCCGTACGAGGACATTTACAGTTTCGGTGGAAAAACCTGCAAAACAAATAGCCGAAGCTAATGCATGGGTATGATATGCATGATATGATATGCATGATGTAATTTTTTTCTAATGCAAATGATGCATGATTTCCTGATTGTTGAGAGAAGGAAGATATCTTTGGGAATCAAGCCGATTTGGTGTCATCATAAGAGTTCACCGGGGATGATCAATCGATTCTCTGGGGAAGAGACTTTGTTGGGGAGTTGACACTATCGTCGATTATCTGTCACCCAAGCTTTCACATGGCACTGGGGAAGAAAAGGATAAATATATCGTCTGAGAACTTTTACCTCCACCTCCAAAAATTTCTGAACAAATTCCAAACTCTGGTACGGGTTTATGCATGACTGTACCGTGATATGACATGGATGAATGAATGAATGCATGCGTGAGTATACTGTTTGATGCATTGGTTTATCAACTGAACTCCCGACACCGTTGAAAATCAGACGAACAGCAATGACCATAATCCAAGTTATAGATGCTAATGCAAAGATTTCCTCACCGGGAAAAATATCTTATGATTACTTGCAATCATCAAGAAGGACATAGAGGTACTCCAATTCCGAGGAAAAGCGTAATGCTTAGAGAGTCAGTCACCCCCCACCGTTCCGTAAATCAAAGTAATTTTAAGTTCCAAAATTTCACTGTTTCCATTTTGAATTACTTGAATTTTATCTAAAACAAAACAGCACCATTAAGTTAATCATGCGGAAAAGATAAAAAAGTAGGATAAGAAATGAAGTTCAACCGAACAATTTTATTTAAAATATGAGAGAAATAACTCATAAGTAGGGATTTTTGTACATAAGGATGCACATTCCTTTAGGAGGAACACGCGGAAAAAAGTGAATCTATTACACATTTTTTAAAACAACAACGAAATTGAAACTGAACTTCATTGAACCGAAACATGCTATTCCCCCTCCTGACTGCTATTCTTCATCACTTTGCTTCTGAATATGGTGATTGAACTAATCCTCTTTGTATGAGTTTTTGTTGTGGCACGGAGATGTGTACTGCAGCATTATGTCTTCATACATTCCCTAACTTTTGCGTGAACCATTCTAGAAGACTTTGGTTCACCGGGATATCTACCCTTTTTTTTTGCTTAAGCCGCCCTTTCGGGTTTTCAGCTTACCGGGCTAATTTTTTCTTTCCTTTCTTTTTTTTTTTTAGACATAATACTTCTTGACCGCGTCTGAGTTGATAGCGTGTGCCAAGTCTTCTCCATCCATGTTAGTGAGAACAAGAGCTCCTCCCGAGAAAACTTTCTTTACCACGTATGGTCCTTCATAGTTTGGCACCCACTTTCCACGAGGATCTCTGTGTGGAGAGATTATCCTCTTTAGCACCAATTCGCCCACTTTGAACTCTCGGGGACGCACTTTCTTGTCAAAAGCCCTCTTGATTCTTTTCTGGTAAAGTTGGCCATGACAGATTGCTGTCAACCTCTTTTCTTCGATCAGATTGAGTTGGTCATATCTATTCTGGACCCATTCCGCCTCTTCCAACTCCGTTTCCATTAGAACTACGAGAGAAGGAATCTCAACTTCTATAGAATCTTGCCTCCATACCATAAACAAGTGAGTAAGGTGTTGCTCGGTCGAAGTGCGAATAGATGTTACGTACCGTGCAAAGCGAGCAACATCTCGTGCCAATCCTTATGCGTCTTTACCATTTTGAAGGATCTTCTTGATATTCTTGTTTCTTTGCCTCAACACCATTCATCTTTGATGCGTAGGGAGATGAGTTGTGATGGTCTATCTTGAAGGTGTCACATAACTCCTTCATCATCTTGTTATTCAAATTCGTCCCATTGTCGGTGATAATCTTGCTAGGAGTACCATAGCGACAGATTATGTTATTCTTGATAAATCGGGTAACCACTTGTCGTGTCACATTCACATATGAAGCGACCTCAACCCACTTGGTGAAATAATCTATGGCGACGGTATGAGCGATGTCCATTGGAAGCTTTCGGCTCAATCATTCCGATCATATCAATTCCCCACATAGAAAGGCCATGGAGAGGTCAAAACATTGAGAGGTGGTGTACATGCATCTTATCGGTGATGAATCGACACTTGTGACATTTCATCGCATAAACAACACGATCTGTTTCCATGGTCATCCAATAGTAGCCACCACGAGGATCTTCTTTGCCATAGCGTGTCCATTTGCGTGAACACCAAAGAACCTTCATGAATTTCTTTGATAAGTTGATCGCTTCGTTATACATCCGCATCGAGCAAGACCAAATCAAAATTCCGCTTGTACAACACCCACTACTCAAGAAAAATTGGCGACAACTTCCTTAAAGTCTTCTTATCGATGATAGATGCCCATACGGTACTCGCCATTCTCTATATATTGCTTGATGTCATAAAACCAAGGTTTACCGTCGGTTTCCTCATCAACCATCATCTGATAGCGAGTTCATCTAGGCGCTCGATAGTGATGGAAGGTGCTTCGTTAGCCCACTTGACCTTGAACATTGAAGACAAAGTGGCTAAAGCATCATTAGCGATTTTCCTCTCTAGGAATGTGATGAAAAGTAATCTCATCAAAGTATGGTATCGACTTCAAGACATGATCTGCATGCGGAATCAACTTTTCATTACGAGTTTCCCACTCCTTTGACACGGCAAATGACAAGTCTTGAATCTCCATAAACTTCAAAATTTTGATTCTCAAATCAATGGTCTTCTATCCGAAAATACAAGCTTCGTATTCCGCCATGTTGTTGGTACAATCGAAGCAGTTACGGCGGTGAAAGGAATATGAAAACACATTGGAGAGGTTATGATTGCCCTATTCCGTGCTGCATTGGATGCTCCATCAAACACAAGTGTCCACGGGATCTGGCTCGGGTCCTTCATACGGTGGGAATATTGCATTCTCTAATAAACATGACATCTTCATCGGAAATCAAACCTCATCGGTTGATAGTCCTCCATAGGCGGTGTGCGAGATATTCGATACCACACTTCCCTTGATGGCTTTAGGTTACATATTGAATATCGTATTCGGATAGTAACATACGCCAGCGTCAATCCTTCCACCAAAGGCGGCTTTTCGAAGATATATTTGATAGGATCCATCTTGGATATCGGCATTGTAGTGTGACACACCATGTATTGTCTCAAGCGGCGAGAAAGCTAAAGCACAACAAGTTTTCTCTAGCGAGTACCGACTTTCGCTTTTCGGTGAACTTCTTACTCAGATAGTAGATGGCATGCTCCTTTCTTCCGGTTTCATCATGTTGCCCCAGAACACAACCCATAGATCCTTCGAGTACTGTGAGGTACATTATGAGAGGTCTTCCAGGCACAGGCGGTATCAAGATAGGCGGTTCTTGTAAGTATTCCTTGATCTTATCAAATGCTCGCTGACAATTATCATTCCATACAATGGCTTGATCTTTCTTCAACAATTTGAACAAAGGTTCACAAGTAGCTGTCAAATGTGATATGAACCGAGAGATGTAATTTAAGCGTCCCAAGAAACCACGAATTTCTTTCTCCGTTTTTGGTGCTGGCATTTCTTGAATAGCTTTTACTTTATCAGGATCTACCTCAATACCTCGCTGGCTCACTATAAATCCAAGTAACTTCCCGGACCGGACTCCGAAAGTACACTTGTTAGGATTCAATCGAAGTTTGTATTTTCTCAATCTTTCAAACAGCTTTTTGAGATGGACAATGTGCTCTTCTTCTGTCTGAGATTTGGCAATCATATCATCCACATAGACCTCAACTTCTTTATGCATCATATCATGGAAAAGAGCTACCATGGCTCTTTGATAAGTTGCCCCTGCATTCTTCAATCCGAAAGGCATGACTTTGTAACAGAAAGTGCCCCACGGGGTGGTGAATGTTGTCTTCATCATGTCTGCAGGATCCATCTTGATCTGATTATACCCGGAGAAACCATCCATGAAAGAAAACCGGCGGTGAGCGGTGCTATCGACCGGACATCAATGTGAGGTAAGGGAAAGTCGTCCTTTGGGTGGCTCTATTCAAGTCTCTAGTCTACACACATCCGAACCTTTCCATCCTTCTTGGGGACAGGCACAATGTTAGCAATCCAATGCGGATATCTTGACACGACTAGGAAACGGCGTCAAAGCTTCTTTACCGTCTCGATCTTTTAGCCATCTCGGGATCGTCCTCCTCGGTCTTTGCTTCACGGGAGAGCAATCGGGCTTTAAGCAACTTGTGTACAACAATGTACGTGTCGAGTCCGGGCATATCTGATCGACCGAGGCAAACACATCCGCAAACTCTGCAATAAGTGACCAACTCATCTTTTATTTCTTGCCCCAGGCGCTCCACTTTGACTTCTTTGAGATCCTCTTGATGCAGTTGATCACATCCGGTTCACGATGAGGTTGAATCATCTTCTCTTCGTGCTCAATCGACGGCCAACTCTTACGGGAGTTCATAGTCTTCTTCACCTTCATCTTGACTTGGTTGATCGGAAATCGAAGTCAAAAGGGTTATAGCATGGCTATGTTCAATAAGCTCGGTTTCGGTGATCTGCATAAATGATTGATTTTATCTTTTAGATATGGATGTTTATTTTAGCAGAAAAATAGTGAAAGGAAATGTTGTTTTTTTTTATTTATTTATTTAAGATACCTTTGGAAAGTAGTAAAAACAACAAAAGGGATCTCAATGAATAACAGAATCGCTTTTTATTGAAGATAAAAGTTCAAGCCCTACAAAGCAATCCTTTGTGCCTTGGGAGAACACGAGATTTTTAATTGAAAACAAGAAATTACTTTGAAAGCGAAATGATAGGGTAACATCCTTGACGCTCCAATTCTTGAGTGCCACAGGGAGGATACGGAACACCATCAGGAAAGCTCCTTTGCGCTCATCGTCTTCAATGGCATTGATAGCCTTCTCGGAGCGAAACCTTTTGCAACAAAAGTATCCTCTAGCGAGGATAAATCCTTTTCCCATCTCTGAACTTCTGCTAATCCCGGAGTATGATTGGTAACCAAGTCCACTCTTGTCCTTCTTTTCTTCTACATTTATCACTGTACCCCAACCTTCAGGGTTTCCTGCCTCAATAAGAGCCTTAACATCTTGCCAGGGTTATATTACCTCACGGGTTTTCAGCGATCTTGACCTCCTTTTGCACATTCCCCAATCTCCAGCTTGAAATAGGGTCTCATGCACTTCATCTCCTACATCCACATATTTGAATTCAGACACATGGCTAACTAGATAGTCCTCCTCACCACTAACTTCCACAATCTGGTTGTTCAACAAAAACTTCAATTTCTGATGTAGGGTTGAGGTGACGGCCTTTGCACTATGGATCCAAGGTCTTCCCAACAAACAGCTATAAGCTGGAAAGATGTCCATCACCTGAAAAGTAATATTGAAGATTTGAGGTCCGATGAGCCTTTGGAAGATCAATCTCCTATCGCCATCTGCGCGATCCATCGAGCCTTCACGATTAGAGGCGGGTTTCAAAGCGCCCCTACACTGCGAGCCAATGTCGTCTTTGGAATCACGTTCAGAGCTGAGCCTGTATCGACTAAAACTCTGGCAAGAGTCGTCCCACCACACGTAACAGAAATATGAAGAGCCATATTATGACTACCTCCATTCTGGGGAAGATCAGCATCGGTGAATGACAAACAGCTGCTATCATTTAAGCTCGAGATTGCAACATCTAATTGATTGATTGTAATATCCTCGACCGTATGAGTGTCAAGAAACTTCAATAGAGCCATCTTGTGGGCCTCGAACTCTTCAAAAGGACAAGATTGAGATTTTAGCTGGAGTTTGGCTAAGTTGGTCAACTATTTTGTAGTCACTCCTCTTAATGATCTTTAACGTCTCATCGCTCGGCTTGAAGATATCCCTTAACTCTTCTGCGTTCAAATCGACAGCTCCATCTTTTCTGGGAGGAACATCTGACACTTTCTCTGCAGCTCGGTTCTTCATTAAATCATGGTGATAAATTCGACCGCTCGGGTCATACCACTCGTCGGTTATGTTCTCCTGATGAACTCCTCTAAAACCAAAGGTTTTCCTCCAACGACCACTTAGGCTCATAATTCCAAGTCTTGCTTTTGTACTTTTATAAGGGATACGGATGGGCGGGTAGACCATCATTGGTTCCCTTGGTGTGAGCTCTTCTTCTTGGATTGGAGACACATGAAGTCTCCTTATTGATCGGGGAACCACCACATCCACTTCCACCTCGGTAGAACTCGGCTAAACTGGATCAAATGCTGATGCATCAATCCTTGCAAATACTTTTTGAATTTCTCACAACATTCTGGGTTGTCTTGGCAAACCAAACAGCCCTCGTGACCTTCTTCCACTAAATCGGCATTCTTCACTCTTCAAAACCTTCTTCAAAGACACTTTCAAGCGCCTACCTCCATAACGGACCACTTTCTTCGTTTAAAGCGTTCACAGATGATGCCCCATGCCTTGGCAATGGATTGTTAGCTATGTTGGGGACATCAGCGAAAGTCAACAACTTCCGATCAATCAATTCTTGGACTTTGCATTTAAACGCGAAGCAATCCTCTGTGGTGTGCCCTGGAGAGTTGGCATGGAAAGCACATCTGGCGTTCTCATTAAACCAAGGCTTAGGAGGCCCCGGAACCGGCTTCAATTCTCTAGGAATCACCCTTCCATCTTGGACTAGATACGGCAAAAGACTCGAGTATGTCATTGGAATGGGCTGAATTTCCTCTTTAGTATACTTGTGGTAGTGCGGGCTTCTTTGTTGAACCACACCCTTGTTTTGATTCCTGATTGGTTGTTGTTGTTGTTGTTGAATTTGATTCTGAGGAACTTGATTTGAATATGGCATCGGCATCTGCATTGGTTCGCGATCTGCATGCCGAGCGCATTCTTGACCACATAGGTCGACATGTATGGAACTGACTGGAAGCGAGACCTAGGCGGTGGTCTTCCCCTTCCTCTACCTCTGGTTCCAAATACCGCATTGGTTTCTGCCTCCTTTCTTTTGAAACCATTAAACGTCTTCTTCACTGCAGACGGTCCTACATTTCCTCCGGAAATCTTTCCGGTCTTTAGTCCTTCTTCAATTCTCTCCCCCACCATCACCAAATTAGAGAAATCCGAGAAAGTACTTCCAATCAACCTTTCATAGTACTGCACGGGCAATGTTCCCATGAACAGATCATTCAATTCCCTCTCGGCTAAAGCCGGTTGAACCCTTAAGCCACTCTCCACCTTTGGGCATACTCCTTAAGCGATTCTCTATCCTTGAGACATGTTTTGGCGCACCGATTGGGGCCATAGTTGTATTAAGTGGTATTGTTTGAAGAAAGCATTGGACAAGTCATCCCAGAGCGGATATTTGTTTTCCAATTGCATATACCAATCAAAGATGCCCGAAGGCTATCTTGAAAAGTGGACCATCGACTTGCTATTATTAACATGTGCGCCATCTTGCGGCAATACATTCTCGGATGGGTATCGGGACGCTTACCCTTTGTACTTCTCAAAATCCGGTACCTTGAATTTTGGCGGAATGACCACATCGGTGCAGAGACACATATCCGGCACTCGGGCCAATAACATTCTTCCTCTCGGCTCCCTTACTTGATCGAAGTTCCTTACACATCCTCAGGCGGCCATGTCCTGGAAAGGAGTTGGGTTACCCACAGGTGCCACATTCTGATAGATTTGCCTCATATACTCCTCTTGTTGCTCTTCCTCACCTTGAGGAGTTGTTGACCACAGATGCTCTTGTCCATCCTCTTCTTGCCTTTGCTCGTCACTTCCCATGGCTCGGTTAGCGACATGAGCGGCGTTCCTTGATTCTACGCTCTATTGGCGAAATCGGTGACATTCCACGAGCAGTGGATTAAGTGCTTGCACCCTTGGAGCGGAGTATCACCTCGGAGAGTCCTCATATTTTCGATGGCGGGGAGGAACAACAGGGTGCATTGTTAGATCGTTGTTAGGCGTGTTGTTAGCGCGTTGTTAGGCTGCGGCAATGACAAGCGAGAAGCGGCGGCGGCGGTGGCGGCCCTTTCTTCCTCCCTTACATCTTTGTAAGCATTTCCATTAGATCCATCTTCGTCTTCAGCGTATCAATATCATCTTGCATGGCCGTCGGTTCGTTGCATATTGATCCATTGCTCTTCTCACGTTGGTCTGGTTTCGTCGGCAGACTCCGGGTGTTCGACTTGAATTCACGGGTGAAATGACACGTAATGAGCTCGGCGTCCCTTTTAAACAAAGAAAAATGCATGATTATGTATGATGGATGCAAAATGCTTATGACCGTGTTTCCATTTCGAGGATCCTTATCGGACTCATTCAGCGATAAATAACTAGCACACACATGGATAATCGCTCCTTCATTCAAACATAATAATCGAAATACAAACATTAGTCTTTGTGGAGAAATTAAAAAGAGCAAGACTCGCAGGTCTGCTTTTAGTTCAACAAGTACAATGAAGCTGAATAAAACATAAAAACAGCAGAAGATCAGAAGTGTTGTCCTCTTCGGGGCCTGAAGTCTCTTATCTCTTGTTGGAATCGCCCCACCATGTCTCTGCATAGATCGATGAAATACTCCACCGCCGAGGGCACTCGGTTTTCTTCTAAATCTTCGACAGCCGATTGTAGTCTCCACGGGACCTCTATCATCAATTGTCTGCAGAATTCAACCAGGCCTGAGTAGTTGTTATACAAGCTTTTGTTCTGCTCTTCCAGAATAAAAATGGTTTCTCCTCTGTTTATCAAAGCTCGTTTTGGCGCTGCTTCTTCTTGCCACCCTCACATTGGGCTTCCAACTCTACATACGATGCCTCCCACCGGCCACAATCCCTTGCGATGTCCACTCATGGATTTTCGCTAATTCTTACGAGTGCGTATTCGCGCAAGCGGGCTTCTTCCTTAAGGCGAGACTCACGCATGGCTGGATTCAAGGTTTCTCGGTGAACCTTCAACTCTAGAATCGGCGGTGAGTGTTTCTTTCAAATCGACTTTGCTTGGATGGCCCTCTCTTCATCTTCGTAGGCTTTCCCTCTTTCTTTGTTACGCCAACTTTCGATTGAACTCTCTTAACTCAAAGTTGGCAGCATTCAAGTTGTCCTTTACACGGAACTTCGCTTTCTTTTCTATCTCCACAAGCTCTTGACTCCTTAACAACTCATCATCCCTTTCTCTGAGACTTTGCGCCAAGTCATCCCTCTCTCGAGTAACACGAGTAAGGGCGGCTTGTTGTCGACCCTCTTCAGCTTGCATTTCAGTGATAGTTAGCTTGAGCTTATTGAATTCTTCAATAGGAACCTGAGTAACTTCAAGCTCTGGCACCTCGAACGGAATTTCCACAGCGAAAGGTAACTTTACCTCCATTACCCTCCTCAGTATCCAGGACTCATAAAGTTCACCATCCCCATTTCCTCTTTTTCTAAGCTCTGCTCCCTTCCTATGAACTTGAGTCCAAGCCTTCTGCATTTGTTTCAACAAACCAATATCTTCCCTTCCAAAGTCTAATAAGATAAACTCTCTTACAAGTTCTTCCCTTGGTGCGGTTTCCATAGGACAACCCAATTGTTTGAGAACCAACCTAGGATTGTAGTTGATGCAGCCTTGGGATCCAATCAATGGAACATTGGGAAATGCCCCACAGTGTGTGATGACCTCCCACGTATACCAATCTGGAGAGTACCAGAAAACACCATTAGCAGTGAGAGAAGCCAACTTCTGAGACCAACTTAAATTCTCTAAGATTTTGACCCACGGTCCTCGCTGAGGAATATGCGACTTCAACCATGAATAGAGCAAAGCAGACAACACATTACCACTCCTTTTTCTTCTCATATCGGATGTGTATGTTGAGAAGCATGTGCAAGTAGTGCGGTGCAGGGGTTATCTGAGAGAAAAACACCAATGGCAGGCTGGCTTATATAATCATCATCATTGCTGGGAAACAAAACCACCCCATAGATTAACAAAGCTAGAACAGCGCTGAACGACGTCCAATTTTCCTCTGACATTGCCAATTCTTCAGCTCTTTGTTCCAAAAACTTCCTTGAGATACCCTTTCCTACTAACTTTGGTCCTATTTCTACGATGGGGAGTGCGGAGCATGCTATATCCTTTGCATCCAAAGATTCTCCCAACTGGTAAAGGAACATCATCCTTGAGGCCAATTCAACAATCTTTCCAACTCTTCAATCGTCGGGACTAACTGAAAATCCTGGAATGTGAAACATCGTAGAGGAGCATCATAAAACTTCGCCAAGGCCTTCAAGGCGTCATGATCAACAGTAGTGTCCAACAGTTCTAAGATCCACCCATATCTGGCATGAAAGTTATTCAACTGAACAGATTTCACCTTCCTTCTAAGCTTCAATGAGTGCGAGTATCGTGAATCTTGAATTTGAGATGCGGGTTATGCTTTTTGATTAAATCCATGTGTGATCCAATTGTTTCAAAGAATGAGCCCTTTAAAGATACCTGAAAAATGGCAACACATATGATGAAAAATGAATGATTAATGCATAAATGTAATGTGAATGAATTATGATGATATCCAATGAAAATGTAGCTGTAAATCACATAAAAGGTCACTGGATGGTCGGACATGGCTTCGACGCCTACCCAACAATTCCCCAAACAAGGTTGGTTCTAGTGTTTTTATGCTAAATGCTTCTCGGAGTCTCAGATCCCCTTTTTAGAAATATTATCACCACGCGATCGGACTACGTGAGGATAATACTTCCAAAAGTATACTCCAAGCGGCTCTTAAGGGATACTCAAAGATCCTTTGAGCGGTCGGTTTATTTTGGACATCCTAATACTTAGAGTTATAGGCCCTTTGTCCAAGAATTATCATCCCGCACTATTATGCGATGCAATAACTCCCTTAAAAGACCAACTCTAAGTCGTGGTCTTCACGTCGATCCAAAAGACACGGATGTCCAATGGACCTAAGCTACTCAACCACTCTAATCTTATGTTTCCTAGAAGCCTGGGTATTGGGCTTATCTATGAATCATAACCGAAACGCCCAAAACAAAATATATCACAGGATAGTATAATGCAATAATAATAAACATCAAAGCAATAAGTAAACACACAAGCGAAGAATTAAATTAGGGTTAACTCGCTTTAAAAATTGTCCCCAGTGAAGTCGCCAACTGAAGCAACTCGATTTTCAAAAATCTTTCAATTCTCGAAAACTAGTGAAATCGCCACCTAATTTTATTTGTTCTAAAAAGAACGGGAAAATATAGATAAAACCCCAAACAAGCGGATAAGGCGGTCTACGTGACCGAAAAAATGGGATCGGGAGTTGATTATGTAAGGGGAAGGTATTAGCACCCCTTACATCCATCGTACTCGATGGGACCCATTTAATTTTACGCGTTTGTGTGTGTGTTTATCGCTAAGTTATGAATACCAAAAAGAAATTGTTTATTATTATTTTGAGTTTGACACGGTTTCGGAACCGTGTGCCTACATATTCCCTTGTGCAATGGGAAAGTCAAAACTCTGTAGTTCCTCTTAAAAAGGTTTTAATTTGTTGTTTTGATTTTATAAGAAAAATCGTGCACTTGGTCATTTCAAATACTTTGAACTAGGACTTGTTTTGTTTGTTTGAAAAGCTTAAGTCCTCGTTCATATTTGAAACGACTATTACACCCTCTTTATCCGAAAAGAGTTTTTGCAATCGCATATGAGCGATAAAAGAATTTGAGTGAGTTGAAATTTTTTATGTGGATGAAAAAGTACCGAACAACGAGGCTAGCGTCTCACGATTCAAATACTAGAAACCCGGGGAACGAAAGTTCGCCCAAGTCGTCTATCATCCAAAAAATGTTTTCTTTGAGAAAAAGTGAAGTGAAACGAGTTCACATTATTTAGGAGTCTTTAAGCCACGGGTCTAGCGTCCAACGACTTAAAGACTAAAGTTTGTTTGGGGGACAAGTTTTTTTAGCAATTAGTCTAGCGTTTAACGACTAAAAAACTTGTACTTTACTATGAAAAAGATTTCGAAAATGCACTCGACGTTGGATCGAGGTTTGAAACTTATTATGAAAGTGTTTTTGCAAGGAGTTATGATTAATTGAATATACAGTCCTAAGGTGCGGTGATGGAAAAGAATACACAATAGTTTACAAGCATTAAATAAAACAGGTAAATAAATTAAAAGCCCATACAAGGTGGCTTGCGCAAAATAAATAATTTACATTGTGTAGGTGTATGCGCGAAATAAATTTAATCAAATAATTAAACAAAATTTAATCAAGTAATTAGTTTAATAAAATTAATTAGGTAAACTAATTAATTTTTAAATAACCTAATTAGATAATTAAATAATGTTTAACTAATTAATTAAAGTTTCATTGTAAGCCCAAGAGTAAGCGTGGTGTGTGCAAAAAGTGTGGCCGTTGGGACGCTTCAAAGCTTTGTCCACTCAGGGTAAAAAATGGCTCGCACGAGTATTAGTTTGAAAAAATATTTTTTGGTTGTGCTTTGTGAATAATAAATAAAATAATGCGATAAAAAATTATCTATTAACTATTACAACAAATTGGGGAATGGGGTACAAATTACAAATGGGGATATATAAACAAATAAAATGCTAGAAAATTCCTAATAATAAGAAAAACATCTAACTAATACTACTATTATTATTTTTGGTATTTTTTAGATATTACTAAATGTCTTATTGGTAAAAAAAACAAAATAACAATAATATTTACTAAACTATATTAATAATAATAATAATAGTATAAAAATAATAATAATATAACTAAATATATGATAGAAATACAAAATACTAGTAATGATGATTTATGGGTGGTGCTATTAGTAGTGACAGTAAAAATAATAATGGAATTTAAATATGATAGTTAATAAAAATGATATTAGTAGTAATAGTATAATATGATAATGATAATAATAATATAATAATATAATACTAATGTAGTATAATAATAATATAGTAATAATAATGGTGTTAGTAATAACATAAAAAATATATACTGTTAGTGATAACATAAAAATAATATTATAGTAATAATAATAATTAGTAATAATAATAATGGTGTTATTAGTAGTAATATATATGTAAAGATAATAATGGAATTAACTATAGTAGTTAATAAGATAATATTAGTAAACTAAATCCTAATTTTTTTTAAAAGAAAGAAAAAACAAAAACCAACATCATCTGTTTTTCAGAACACGATGCATGCTCTCCAGAAAACCCTCTTCCTCACCGTTCCCAATCTCGCCGCCGCTCTCTCCCTCGACCTCAAAGGCTCTCATCGGTTCTCATGGTTCCTAAATCTCACAGTGATTTTTATACCTATCATCTCCTCCAAACGCTCTCTAACAGAAACCTTGAACCATGATTCGATGCTGTTCGACCTAACCTTTTTTGCATTTTTGGGATTTTCTGATCGATTATGATACCTGTAGTGTTACTTTTGCAGATGCCTGGCCGGAAGAGGTTGAACGTGAGGAGGGTGAACGAAACCCTAGGGTCTCGATTTGGTCTCCGACGGTTCCGGGTGAGATTATTCCGATCTGAACTTCTTTTCTTCGTCTTCTTCTCAGTATCAGAATAAGGTTTCTGTAAACACGAACTCTGAAAGTGTTTGGGTCTGAGGAAAGTGATGAGTGTAGGTCGATATTTTTTCTGGGTTTTGGGACTTTTAGTTTTCTTATATCGTAGAACAGATACTCGCTTAATCTCTTCTGGCTTGGGAACAAAAGGTTTTGTGTGGAAAAATTTCTCTGTGTTTTTTGTGTATGAACTGATACTACCCTCCTCTCCAAATATTGTTTGCTCTGTTTTTATAAAACTCCTCTCTCTCTTTTCTGTCCCTCATAGAACAGATGCCTTGTGGTTGCCAAATCTCTTAGAGCAGATACTACTCTTGTCCTCTTTCCTCTTTTTGGAACTGTCCTCATGGAAATACACTTACTTTGCCTTTCTCTTTTGCCCTGAACTGATGCTTTACTTGGTTTTCTATCCTCCTTTCCAACTGATAGAGCAGAGATTATAGTTCCTGTTTTGGTTTTGCTCAGGCATTTGCATCATCAGCTGGTGGCTTTTCTGTTTTTAATCCTTTTTACCCTGAGTAAAAACCTGCTTTAGAAAATACTCTTCCCTTTCTCATGCTGCTGCTGTATTAATGACTTGTGTGGATTAATTTACTTCTTGTAGCTTTGACCCTGTTAGTATTTTCTGCTGATAACCAAGCCATTTGGTCTTTTGTGTTGCTGCTGTTTATACTTGCTTTATTGAATTAGACCATTGGAATATACCTGCTGCCTTTGCTGTCTTGATCTGTCTGCTGCCCTATGTATTAAACTGTGATGGAATTAAATTTCTGTTGGGCTGGCCTGTTGGAATTAGAAATCGTTGCCTTGTTGGAATATATCTGTGCACTGTTGGAAATTCATACTTGCTGCCTGTTAGAATCATTGCCGCTAACCATGATGATTAAACTGAATTAGGCTTATTTGTGAACCGAATCCTTTCGTGATTTGTAAATAAGCGAATTACCGATGATTAATCTTGCTTGAGATCATGAGGTTCAGCATTAAACCTGATTCCCGCCCAACACTTAATGATGAGTCGAAGAAAAATGATTCTTTTAGTTTTCGTAGTTTATTTCACTTTGTACCGCTAATGTTCTTTCGTTGTTTCGTGTGATGACGGTAACACGGCATGAAGGTGAATGCTCGCGAAGAACAGTTCAGAGGAAGACAAACGATTGGCTTGGGCAGAACCGGAACTCGTAGGATTAGGATAGCATTAGGACTCGTAGAATTTGTAGAACTTGTAGGATTTACCATTGTAATTTTACAAATTCCTTCTTTTTTGCAACAAGTTTATACTTTCCATGAGCAAGCCTTAAATATTTTGTAATTTGTAATTCAAACTTGATCAAATTAATAACACAAACTCAATTCTTCATTTCGAGCTTAATTCTCAGATTCCTCGCAAAATGTAACGTGACCTTGTAGAAACTCAAGACCAATAGGTACAACCTTGAATAAAACTCGTAGCGTCTTGTCGTACCCATGAAGGCGAATTAAACCGACACCTGTCTAATGAACTTGCATTGTTTCTTCTAGCAAGTCTTAAATTCCAAAGACGAATAAACCCTTTAAAGTTTAAAACTTCGAAAATAAAACAAACTTATCTTGAATGCCAAATCCAAAAGCAAATGAGTTCCTTTTCAAATTGGTTGCATCAATTCGACAAAAATAAAGTTATCTCTGAAATCCAGTGAAATCCTTTTTTATGAAAACTTCGCCCGTAGCAATTTGAAACTAACATGATATAACATCTACGATACAAACAAATCACCAAAGCGAAACAAAGGAGGAAATTTTTGGGGTGCGACAGAGAGAATGTAGGATATCTCCAAGTAAGGTAGGCACAGGATTGCGGGTAAGAAATAATTTGATGGCATTGATGTCTATGAATTGATCCGAGTTAGGAAATAGAACCAAACCATAAATTAGCAAGGCCACAATGTTCTCAAATGCATGGAAACTCATAACTTTGAGGAATTCTCGGGCTTTCTTGATTAAGAACTTGGAAAGTAAACCCTTAACTCCACTTCTAGTTTCCCAATTGGCTTCAATATCTGAACGCTTAAGATGTAAGGCTGATGCAATGTCTTCGTACTTAGGAACCTTTTCTAGACCGGTGAATGGCATTTGATCAAGAATAGGTATCCCAAGTAGCTTAGAGAACTCTTCCAAGGTAGAAACCAACTGATAATCTGGGAATGTAAAGCAATGGTGTTTCGGATCAAAGAACTGGAATAGGACATGCATCATATCTTCCTCAAAACCGGAGATAACCAAATCGAGTAGATAACCATGACTTTTGATGAACTGAGCATGGTCGGGAATTTCTGAAACCAACTCTTTGAGCTGAGAAGGTATACCCATGAAGTTGATTCGGATAGTCTTTCTAGAAGCCATGATTCCCCTACAAAACAGAGCAAAGATAAATCCCTAGGTCCTTGAAATAGTTAGAAATGATATGCAATGCGAATGATGTCATGATGTCATGTTTAGCACACACAAACAATTCACACAATGAGCCTAGGGTTAAGGCTTGCATGAGGTATAGGTGATTACCCCACCAGAAGTTTGAGTTGGTTCATCCTGTCCTATAATAGTAACCGGGTTCTAGGAATCTCACATCATCGATCTTTCTCGTAGGCGTTTATTTCAATACGACGGCCAAGTGGTCGATCGAAAATATCCCAAAAGTCTGATCTCAATGAGCGTAGCATCGAGTATCAACCAACCTTAGTCTGTACCAAAGCCGGCCATCTCACTACCTTCTAATGGCTAAGATGGGTCAATTAAGGTTCTAAAAGTTTAGTTAGCGCTTGATGACACCACGCAAAAGCCGAATACTATCTTCAACTTGGGAATGAAGAGTATCGGGACAACCAAAGTGTCACGCTAACGTAGCCATCATGTTGACCGTTTAGTTATACGTCTAACGGTCGCAATGATCTAATGCTACTTACCTAAAAGGAGACCCGGATCCGGGTGTAGGATCCCCCAACAATATAATACCCAAGCAACCCTTAAAGATAAAGCATACAATTCAAACAGAAAGCATTAAAGATTATCTAGAAATCCCTAAGGCAATTCTCTCTTTTAGGGTGTTTCCCCAGCAGAGTCGCCAGTTCTGTGATACGGTGAACTGACTTTATAGGATTTTTGTATCCAAATGTGCGGATACCAAGAGTCGCCACCGACTTTTATTTTTATCCAATTAAGGGAAGGTAAAAGTACACAGAAAAGACCTTCGTTAGATTCTGAGTTCGGGAGAATGGTTATGAAAAGGGAAGGTATTAGCACCCCTTTCCATCCGTAGTTATCTACGGGCTCTTAATTGCTCTAGATCACCTTTTAAAATTGCTTTCTGTGTGTTTGACGAATATATTTTGAAAAAAAGTCATTTCGCTTTGACTTTGTAATGACTCATGTAGGAGTGTATACAAAGTGTTCGGAAATGTTTTTGTTTTTTTGAAAAGAATTTTGAACTTTGAAAAGAGTGTGTGGTGTGGAAAGCATTTGGTTTAGAGCAAGCAACTAAAAGACTTATTACCCACTCAGAATTGGTCGTTTTTTTTTGTACTTCTACGTTCCTTTAGAATAGCGTTAGCCATACCATTAGTTGGTAGGTAACTCCATTCGTTGGATGTAAGCGGGACATTCGAAGGGACATCGGATGGTCATCGAAGGCAACCTGTAGGAAGTATCCTAGCACATTCGAAGGGACTGTCATCATTTTTCGTAGGCGACAATCGAGGGTCAAGATCAAGTACTCGGAGGCGACATCGTGGGTCTATGATCTTTGTATCGAAGGGACTATGATGATTTGTTTGGAAGGCAACGATGCTAGGATACCTCTACGTTCGAGGGACATGACCATTTGTAATCGTAAGGCAACGAGAGAGAATTACCCTAAGGGGTGCATGTGTGAAAGAAATGTGTTGATTTCAGATATTTTATCTTGAAGTTAGTGGGATATGTTCATTATTATCTTGCCATACACGCCTAGTTACTAGCAATTGATAGGGTGCGGAAAGTAAATTGCGGAAAGTAAAGATGCGGAAAGGTAAATGTCCTACGCTATTACAAGGCTTTGGGGCAGATACATAATTTAAAATGCGGAAAATAAAGACCTAATTTTAAACTATTACATCCCATATACAGTTACATTATTGGAAAATAAAATGAAAATAGTAAAGAAACGTC
This sequence comes from Vicia sativa, assembly GCA_021764765.1. Classification (NCBI taxonomy): domain Eukaryota; kingdom Viridiplantae; phylum Streptophyta; class Magnoliopsida; order Fabales; family Fabaceae; genus Vicia; species Vicia sativa. The sequence goes on from CM038794.1 coordinate 142,927,353, forward strand.
CGAATTGGAAGAACCTGTGAAACGAACGAGAAATCGGAAAATATGATGAAATCGAGATAAGAGAAAATGTTAGAAAAAATGCAAATTTTTAATTGGAAAAAATATGACATGCTGGAAATAATGTAAACATGCTAAAATAAATTTTTGGGATTTTTTAGATGCAATTTAATAATTTAAAATGAATTTACAATGACTTAAATGCAAAATTATAAATAAAAATAAATATGCATGCAAAATTATATTTTTAAATTTATTAAATTAAATAAAGATTTTCTAAAAGTAATATAAAAAGAAAATTAATTTTTGATGAGTTTTTAATGCAGAAATAAAAATATGAAATTAATTAGAATAACATGAAAATATTAAAATAGGAAAAATATGAAAATATGCAAGTTTTGGAAAAAGAAATGCAAAACCGGTGCCCATAGGGATCGAACCCAGGTCATGGGAGAGCATCTGGAAACAGTGAGCACCTTTACCACTACGCCATGTGTGCATCTGTGTTTGAAATCCGGATCGAGTAAAACAAAGACAGGTGTCGTCCCCTGGCTTCCTCAACCGCGCGCGAAGCTTCATCGTCCCCGATTCAAATTTTCAAAGCTAGCGTCGGCTGTTATTCGACGCTATATCCCTGGCTAATTCAAAAAATCAAGCAAACATAATATAAATAAGTTCTAAGGCCATGGTTCGATTCAGGACATCATTCCGGATGCAATGGTATAGGTCTCATGGTCCAATTTTTCCTGTTTTGGAAAACCCTAAAACGTGTTCAGAAACCCTAACAATGGTGTTATACATCCCTGGCCATGGAAATTCGATTAAAGCACCCAGAAAGTTTGCAAATACATCACTGATCACAAAAACAACAACAAAACATGTTAATAATGCATGAATAATGAAACACGATTTTTGAATTTTCAAGAACAAACCAAACACGGATTTTCTGATTCTGGATGGATTTGAGCAAGGTAAAGGTCTGGATTGATTCTGGAGATGTCAAGGAATGTGTTTGACACCTTAAAATTGATTGAAAACGGCTGGAAGTGTGATCTCCAATTGCTTGCTTGCCACAGGTTTTTTGAGCTTTGGAATAGGGTTCTTGAGCCAAAATTTCTACCCTAATTCGTGTGGTATGCATCATGTATTTATACTGGAAGGATTTGGCATTGTTTTTGGTAAGAATCAATCAACACTCAATGAAAATCGAATTTGATTTTTGCACAAAATCAAATTTTCAAAATTTGATTAATTCTCAATCCAATCTTGCCAAATTGATCAATTTTCGAAAATTGCTGGCATTTGTGGGTTACTTGAGTCTCAAGGAAAGAATAAAATCAATCTTTGCAATTAATTTTAATTTTGTACTTTATTTTTAAATTTAATTTGCATTTAAATGAATAAATTACAAATTAAATAGAAAAATAAATCAAAAATTCGTGGCATTGGGCTTGGACATTCCTAATTGTATGAGGAATAAGTTTGGATGGAGAAAAAACAAGCCCATTTGCAAAAAATTTGATTTTTAGAAGTATCTCTCTTTGTGCATTCTTTCAAAATTGCCCAACTTGTGAATAGTGTATCTTGCTCAATTTTCCATATTTTTTAGTGTTCTTGGACTTTTTGGAAAGCTCTAAGAGTCCTCTAACCAACCTTTTTGGTCTTATCTCAATTGGAGTTTCCATGCTCAATATATCTTCAAAACAAAAAGTTGACTTTTTGTTGACTTTGAAAATGACCTGTAATGTTTTGAGCCATACCTCTCAATTGAAGCATTTTTTGGACATTCTTGTGAGACATGAAGTTGTAGAGAATTGAATTTCCTTCAAAACAAGAGGTGGTGGAAAATTTTCTGAGAAAGTATGAGGAAGTTATGATCACCAAAGTTCGATTGACTTTTCACCTAGAAACCCTAATTTAGAAAGTTTGACTTTTGAGCAAATCTTGAGTTTTCTTGATGAATCATGATCAACCCTTGATCAAATGATGAATGTAACTTCAAAATGAGGATGTTGACCAAAAATTATGAAGTTTGATGTATGTTGACCACAGTTGACTTTTGTCCAATACAACCGACTTTCAACCATCCGAGCAATTATGCGAAACTTGACTTGTGAGGCTTGAAACTTGACATGGAGAATCTTTGAAGCATATGAGGAGGCATGAAGACCATTGGAGATGTTGGAAATCCATCTTGACTTGAGAGATACCAAACCCTAATTTGGGTTGATTGTCTAGGAGAGAGTTTGTCTGATCAACTCTTGAGGAATCCTTGAGTATGGATGTATGAAATCTCTTGAGTAGATGGAGGGCAAATTTTGGGGTATGACACGACCGAAACATCCCGAAAGTCGAATCTCAATGAGCGTAGCATCGAGTATCAACCGACCTCAGTCTGCACCAAAGTCGACTATCTCACTACCTTCTAATGGCTAAGATGGGTCAATTAGGTTTATTAAAGTTTAGTTAGTGCTTGATGACACCACGAAGACACCAAATATTTCCTCAACTGAACACGAGGAACATCAGGACATCCAATGTGTCTCACTAAACGAAGCCATCATTTTAACTGTTTTGGTCTACGACGGACAGTCGTGATGATCTATTGCTACTTACCTAAGGAAACCTGGATTCGGGTGTAGGATCCCCCACAAATATAATACCCAAGCATACCCTTAAAAGTAAATCAGACAAAGCAAACAATAAAAGCAAGTAAAGGTGATCTAAAACCCTAAGGTAACCTCTCTTTAGGTAGTCCCTAGTAGAGCCGTCGGTTCTGTAACACGGTGGGAGAATTTACTTGTTTTTTTGCGTTTTATCACAAATGTTGCGGATAGCAAGAGTTGCCACCGACTTTTCTTTTATCCAATAAAGGAAAGGTGAAAAGAACAGGAAAGACCTTTTATTGATTCTGAGTACGGGAGGTAATTATGAAAAAGGAAGGTATTAGCACCCTTTCTATCCGTAGTTATCTACAGGCTCTTAATTACTTTAGCTCACTTTTTGAAAACTAGCTTTCTATGTGTGTGATTTGAAAAGAAGTATTTCGAAAAGGTATCTTGTTCTTGTTATTTTCTTTCTCCTTTTGGACAATGTTATCCATACCATTAGTTAGTAGGTAGCCCAATCCGTTGGATTTGAAGGGACATGCGTAGGTTCATCGTATGGTCATTGAAGGCAACATGTAAGGATACCTTACCAAATTCGTTGGGACGATCAATACTTATTTGTAGGCAACAACCGAGGGATGAGATCATATATTCGTAGGCAACATCAAGGTTCATCGAGGGACTACGATCTTTGTGATGATTTAACTGAGGGACTTCGCTAATGGTACTCCTACGTTTGAGGGACATGACCATTGTTTATTCGTAAGGCAACAAGAGAGATACTCTAAGGGGAGTGCAAGTGTGATAAGTGTGTTGAGTTCAGATATTTATCTTGATTATTAGAGTGATCTAATGGTTGATTTTAGATCTTGTCACGCAAACCCTAATTAGCATACATCTAAGCAGTTATATACAGTTTATAATAGTGCGGAAAGTAAAGAAATAAAATAAACCTATGCTATTACAAGGCTTTGGCGCAGTTACATAATAGAGGTGCAGAAAGTAAAGGCAGAAAGTAACTCTATGCTATTACAAAAATATCCTTGCGACCAATACATCGATTACTAATATTTAAATACGAAATAATAGAATAAATAAAAGAAAATGTTAGTAAAAAAAGTTTTAAGATTAGTAAAAATGTTTTTAGGGTTAGTGAACCTAATTAAAAGAAAAAAAATATTTTTTGAATTTTTGAGGTTGATTTTAATGTAGAAAACAAATTAAAAGTTAATTTAATGGATAATTAACAATTAATTTAAATAAAGAGAAAAAATATTCTTAGTGTCGAAAATTAAATAAGGATTTTTCTAACCTAATTCTGAAAATAAAAATATTTTTGTGATTTTTTTTTGTCTTTTTAGAAAATATTTTAAAAGGAATTAAAATAAAAAAGAAATTGAAAAAAATAAGAAAAAATGTTAGAAAGAAAAATTGCCAAAAACAATGGTGGGGGTGCTAGGGATCGAACTGGGTACCCCTTGGTTACCAAGGTATGCGGTGGCCATCTGAGCTGGGTGTCTTTGTTGTTTGCATAATGACACAAATATAATATAAAAGAAAATGTTTTCCTGAAATCCATTCAAACCAAAAATGTGCCAAGGGGTTTCGTCCCCGATTTGAATTTTCCTACGGATGTTACCCACAGCTTCCCTATCGGTAAATGTAACACCCCAATTTTACCCCTCGTAATTAATAATAAAATCAGAGTTTCAAAATTTCATCCAACAAAATTGAGGCATCACATATTCGTGTTTTCATCACTTTGCATTATAATGCACATCACAAAAGATCAAAACTCAAATATACCGATTCATATCATAATTCATCATATAAACATATGAGTATTCACAGCACAGCCGATGTGTTCACAAACTATACATATCATCATGTTATCATCAATACATAAAGTTATAACATCATAAGATAGTATACATAAACTATCCTATCAAAATAATAACGTCGCCCAAATCACGAGTGTTACTACGATCAGAGCAGAGCGACTCAAAATAAAGAGCTCGAGCTAATCCTCGTGGATAACCTGCATGTTACCAATATAAAGGCAACAACGAAACAAGTAAAGGGTGAGATACTCCAAAACATATAATTAAAGGCATGATAAAATATATAAATAGTTTTGGAATTATAAATGATATAAGTTAATAAGAGTATGTCAACATATATCAAAACCTCACATATTTTAAAGTAGCATTTAGTGTATAAAATTAACACTTCAACTTTGTAACATAATCATTATACTCGTATCAACACAAGTATCATATATCATCGCAATTCAACATCATCTATCAATTAAAACCAAACGCCAAACAAATCAAACATAAACATAACGGACACCATGAGACAGGACTATGTTATGCATGTGGTACCCGTCGCTTTGTCCATAATTAGGAACATTTGGCATAAAGCCAATCGTCGCTTGGCATAAAATCCCTCTTCGCCAATGCAATGTATATGAATCGACAATAAAAACAACACAAAAAAACATCATCGCTCATCAAAATTGACATAAAGTCCACGTTGCCATATTTATCCACATCAAGATAAACATATCATCGCATCGCATATCATCAAGTATTCGTTAGTAAATACACCGTCGCAAACATCATGTTTAATCACACCACATCATTATCAATTCATTCACTAAATTCCAAATACGGAAAAATAGTCAAACACCTATAATCGTCGCGAAAGCCATTCCTAATAACCGGCATTAATCATAATCGTCAACATCGCAATCGGATTGTCCATACATGTCTTAAATCGACTAAAACGCAATACGATTCAATTTAACCGTAATTTGGCCTATTTCGGGTCGTTTCGTAAAAACTCGTAGTTTAGAAAAACTAACCTCACCACTACGTTCTACACATCGGACTTAGCTAGCACGTCAATTTTCGTTGAATTCGGAGCAACTTGCTCCGTCGCCAAAAGTACCGGAATCGGGAAATCGGAACATAATCGGGTTCTAAATTTAATCGGCTAACTTGTGTCCTAATTATTTTTTATTAATACTAACTAGTAGTATGTGGAATTAAGGAATTGGAAAGAAATAGAAACAAACTGGAAAATTATGCAGAAACAGGTTTATGCAGAAAACAGAAAATGAAGCAAGCAGAAAACGCAAACAACAAAATCACTTCCTCCATGCTGCTAGAAAGGGACGAACGTCCCATGCTCCTAAAAGAAGGGAGGTGGGCTCCTAGGGAGGGGGACGGTCGCCCCACAAGCTGAGGTGGGCGCCTCCCCCTTGTTTCATCCTCCATTTCCTTTCTTCTTCCACGGTTCTGCAACAGGCAAGGTTTTCTGGTTTTCACAGATTTACAGTTTTCTTATTATAACTTCTAGTTACTTCAAGCAAGCAATAAAACACCCAAAATTCATACTCCTAACTCAACCTTTCTAAGTTATTTCAACTATCACCCAACCAAAAAACATGAATCAACTATCAATTTTTCCTCAATCCAAAATATATCTATCATACTCTAACTATATGGAAAGGAAAATCAAACCCCTTACCTTAAATGCTTGGATGATTGAAGATGCTCCAACAAATCCAAACCTCAAGCTTGCTCTTGTTCTTCTTCTTCTTCTTTTTCCAACACCTCTAGCTCTCTCTATGCTTCTATGTTAGGTTTTGTGTGAAATGGAAGAAAAATAAGGAAAAGTGTTTTTATGTTGTTTTCTACTAGTAAGCCAAGGGTGTAAACCCAATTCTACAAAATTAATCCTCACACCCCTATCTATTCTTATTAATTAACACACTAATAATATCTAATAATATAATTAATTCAATTAATTAAAATAATTCCGGGAAATTAAATATCGGTCCGAATAATATTTTACCGAACCGAACAGAATAAAAACCGAATCGAATGAAACGTCGCCAAATATATTAATAGATATATCGATTAATATAAATATTCTCGTCGCCAAAACAATCGTCAAACGGTAACTCAAAAATATTAATATAATATAATATTAAATAAAACGGACATTACAGTAAACTTATACCGACGATTCCGCGTGTCACTATAACACTGCAACTTTTCAAAATCAAAAAATATGAAACATAAATTTGTTAAGAAACCACGGATCGATCCGGTTTGATCCCCTAAACATGCTGGTGCCATAAGTTTCATCCAATTTTACCTAAATCAGAAAACCCCAATTAGAGCTCGTGAACCCTAACAATGGCACATCTTGGTTCCTGCATCTAAACTTAAATCGAACCATACAAAAACATTCCATACATCAAAACAAACATGAATATGAAATCAAATTATATTTATAATGCGTGAATCATTGAAATCGAAATTGGAGAAACGTTATGCAAATTGTGACTTTAGGTGGTCGAGTTGGCTTGCTTCAGGGTTGAATCCAAAATTGCTTTTTTCACAAATTTTTTGGAACTTTGCTAGGGTTCTTGGAGGCAAGGATCCATGTCCTTATGATCTGAATATCTTGTGCTTATGTAGAGGAATGAATTAGGACAAGATTTGTAGAGAAAATATATGGCATTCAATGAGAAAATATTTGATTTTCCAATCTTTCAAATTTGCATCAAAAGCGTCTAAACTTGCTTCAATCTTGTTCACTCAAGCCTTGCACGATATTGGCCAGCTATTTGTGCTTGCTTGGACCTCAAGAATGATAAATATCTAGCCTTGCATTTATTAATTTGATTTTTAGTATTTTATTTTAATTAAAATTGGATTTAAGTGAATAAATTCCAAAATAAATAAAATAAATGAAGGCATGGCGTGCAAATGGGCATGAGAAGTTCTTGACAATAATAGAAACAAGTTTGAACCATAAAAATTTATGTCCATTTGGAAAAAAATTGAATTTATTTAGCATTTCTCTTCATGCACTTCTTCAAATTTAAAAAAATTTCAATTATTGTATCATTCTCAATTTTCAACATTTTGAAGTGTTCTTGGACTTTTTAGAAAGCTCAAGATGTCCTCTAACACGTACGCTCTAGAAGTTACGTGTCGACCCTTCCTCTTCGAGCGGTCGACGCACCCCTCCTGTATTGTCAATTTTATTTTTCTTTTTTTCTTTGTTTCTTTGCCATATTTAATTTCAATTTTAAACTAACAAATATAAATAGTTTTTGTTTGTCATTTGAGCCTTTTGAACAAGCATATAGTGAAAGATACACATAGATAACACATCATCTTCAACATTCCTTCTTCAAATTCAACTTCTCCTATAATCAAAGTTGTTGATTTCAAGATTTAAGAATTGTTGATAACGTCTGAATTGAAGAATTGCTTCAGATTTGGGTTGTGTTTTGTGGGATCTATCTTGAATAAAATCGTTAGGGTTTTGTCCTCTTAGATTCGTATCGGTGCGGGAGTTTTTGGTACTAATATTCGCTTTGCAAGATTCAACCGAGTGAAGCATTAAGGAGCAGTGGGTTCGCTTGATTTTATCACGGTAGCCGGAGGATCTTGAAGGAAGAGTTAGGATTCGATCTTGTTCAATTTATATTGGTAGAGATTTCAAGTATCACTAACCGGAGGTGTACTCGAAGAGATCAAAGCTTGGTTTGGCTCGAACCAAGGATTATGAAGAAGATAGGTTCATCATCATCAATTGAATTGTGTGAAAAGGGGATTATTTATTCACTTGTTACAATTTGCAGTTTTATGAAAAATTTCTTAACTCTAAATTTTAGAGTTTCGGGCAGACGTACACCACGCGAGGACGAAAGGTGGAACTGCCTTAACAAATTCTCGTGTTCTTTTTCGCATTTATTTTCATTACTCGTTTGATCATATTTGTTGATTTCAAATTATCAAACTTGTATAAACTAAATTGGTGTTGTGTTTATGTTTAACCAAAATACTCGTAACGCTCCAATTAATCGTTACGTGACAATTTTCGATGACGCAAATTAGTTAATGCAACACTTGTAAACTTTTCTTACAAAGTGTTTGATAATTTGTCTCACTTACAAATTGCTTATTATGATCAAGCTTTGTTTCTTATTATTCGCATTGGAAGTATTTGATACTCAAGGTGAATTCTAAGACGATTAATAAAGTCTAATCAAAGTGCTTATTCAAAACATTTTTCTCACTTTCTCTTAATGGTTTGCATATCCGATCTTTCCAATAGAGGATCGTTTAGACGATTGAAAATCCAGGATACTTTTGTGAATACATTTTAAACGCGCAAATTTTTAAAACCCGATCTATTCAACCCCCCTTCTAGATCGAGCACATCATCTAACAAGTGGTATCACGAGCGCCGTTTTATCTAGTGTTTCGCAATATTACTTTGTAGAAAATGGTGAACGATCCAAAAGGTGCTTATACAAGAACCCCGGTTTTCAATGGTGAAAACTGTAACGCCCCGTTTTATTTAATATTATACTATATTAATATTTTTGAATTACCGTTAGACGATTGTTTTGCGACGAGAATATTTATATTAATAGATATATCTGTTAATATATTTGGCGACGTTTCGTTCGGTCCGGTTTTTATTCCGTTCGGTTCGATAAAATATTATTCAGACCGATATTTAATTTTGCAGAGTTATTTTAATTAATTGGGTTAATAATATTATTAGATATTATTAATGTGTTAATTAATAAGACTAGATGGGGGTGTGAGGACTAATTGTCGAGGATTGGGTGTACACCCTTGGCTAGTACTAAAATCCAACGTAAAACCATTATTTCCTCATTTCTTTCCATTTCAACACAAAATCAAACTTAGAAACTTAGAGAAAAACTAGTGAGTTGTAGAAGAAAAAGAAGAAGAAGAAGAAGAAGAAGAAGAAGAAGAAGAAGAGCAAGAGCAAGCTTGGGGTTTGGAGTTTGTTGGAGCATCTTGAAATCATCAAAGCTTTTAAGGTAAAGGGATTTGATCTTCCATTTCATATAGTTAATGTTTGATAGATATGTTGTGGATTTAGGAAAAATTGGTATTTTGATTCATGAGTTTTGGTTGAGTGATTGTTGAAATAACTTAAGTTTGAGTTAGGAGTATGGATTGTGGGTGTTTTATTGCTATCTTGTTGGAACTAGAAGTTATAAATGGAAATGAGAAACTGTAAAACTTAAAAACCAGAAAACACACTGTCTGAAACAAGGAACCGTGGGGTGGAAGATGAAGTGGAGGGTCTGAGGCATCGGAGGCGCCCACCTCACAAGAGACGGCGGCCGCCCCAGCCTCCTAGGAGACCGCCTCCAACTTCTTAACCGTCTGGGACATGCGCCCCTTTATGCTGGGAGAGGAAACAGAATTATGTGGTTTTGCTGTTTTCTGTATGCTGTTTTCTGTTTTCTGCATAACCTTCTTCTGCATAATTTTTCATTCTAGCTTCTGTTTCTTTCAATTTCCTTAATTCCACATACTAATATTTGGTATTAATAAAATATAATTAGGACATAAGTTAGCTGATTAAATTTGGAACCCGATTATGTTCCGATTTCTCGATTTCGGTAATTTCGGCGGCGGAGCAAGTTGCTCCGAATTCAACGAAAATTGACGTACTAGCTAATTTTGACGTGTAGAACGTAGTGGTGAGGTTAGTTTTTCGAAACTACAAGTTTTTACGAAACAACCCGAAATAGGCTAAATTATGGTTAAATTGAATAGGATTGCGTTTTAGTCGATTTAAGACACATATGGACAATCCGATTGCGATGTTGACGATTATGATTAATACCGGTTATTAGGAATGACTTTCGCGATGATTATTGGTGTTTGACTATTTTTCCGTATTTGGAATTTGGTGAATAAAATGATAATGATGTGGAGTGATTAAACATTATATTTGCGACGATTTATTTATAACGAATACTCTATGTTATGCGATGCGATGATATGTTTATCTTGATGTGGATAAATATGGCGATGTGGACTTTATGTCAATTTTGATGAGCGATGATGATGTTTTTGTTGTGTCGTGTTGTGGTGTTGTATTGTCGAGTCACATACATTGCATAGGCGACGAGGGCTTTTATGCCAAGCGACGATGGGCTTTATGCCGAATGTTCCTAATTATGGACAAAGCGACGGGTACTACATGCATAACATAGTCGCGTCTCATGGAGTCGGTTATGTTTATGTTTGAACTGTTTGGCGTTGGATTTTAATTGATGACTTATGTTGAATTGCGATGTTATATGATGCTTTGTTTTTAATACATGTTGACATACTCTTATCAACTTATATCATTTATAATTCCAAAACTATTTATATATTTTACCATGCCTTTAATTATATGTTTTGGAGTATCTCACCCTTTACTTGTTTCGCTGTTGCCTTTATATTGGTAACGTGCAGGTGATCCACGAGGATGATGAGGATTAGCTCGAGTCTCTTTATTTTGAGTCGCTCTGCTCTAATCGTAGTAACACTCGGGTTTTGGGCGACGTTATTATTTTGATAGGATAGTTTATGTATACTATCTTATGATGTTATAACTCTAGGTATTGATGATAACATGATGATATGTATATTTTGTGAACACATCCACTGTGTTGTGAATAGTCATATGTTTATATGATGAATTATGATATGAATCGGTATATCCGACTTTTGATTTTTGTGATGTGCATTATAATGCAAAGTGATGAAAACACGAATATGTGATGCCTCAATTTATGTTGGATGAAAATTTGAAACTTTGATTTTATTATTAATTACGAGTGGTAGAATTGGGGTGTTACATTAGTGGTATCAGAGTAGGTCGGTCTGTCCGGCCAAGTTGTTGAGTTTGTTGTTGTATAACAATCAAGTATTGTTATTTCTTGATTCTAATCCTTGTTTTGTTATGAGCAGAAGTTGTTATGGCTGGAAGGAACGCTGGTAGGAATGACGAGGCTCTTGCTGCTGCTATGCAGGCAATAACTCAAGCTTTCCAACACCCGCCGAATGTTGTAGAGAACGCTGGGTCTCGTAGTTTGGCAACCTTCCAAAGAGAGAATCCCCCTACTTTCCAAGGAATGTATGATCCTGAAGGTGCTTTAACGTGGTTGAAGGAGATTGAAAGAATCTTCTGTGTGATGGATTGCACTTTGTCTTACCCCAATTTTTGACCTAAGATACCACCTTACATATGCATTACTGCATCACTAACAGTTTCAGAACAGAATAGATCGTGCGTGGCTTCTAGAAGTCAAAGTTAGGGTTTCTTCAAAATTTCATCTGTTCAAGATATGATCAATTAGGGTTTGAGTTTCCACTCACATCAAATGGTCTATCTTAATCAATCATCAACATTTGATCTTTATCAATCATCAACATTTGATCTTTAGATTCCCAACTGTTTCTCATGATCTACCTTGAATCGACCAATTCGGGTTTTGATTGAAGATAGTAAATCATTGACTTTCTGCTCAATGGATGACCTATTTGCTTGAAGATTGATCTTAAAATCTTCAATGCAACATCTTGACCTAATTTCTTGATTCAAAACATTGCAAAAGTCCATGTTTCTTCATCAGACAAATTCTGAACCATCTGATGAAAATTCATATGCTCAAAAAAAGTCAAACTTTGACTTTTGGTCAAATTTTTCAAGAATAAACTTTTTCAATCAAAAAAACATTTCAAATAATCCATCATGATCATAAAAAATCAAGAAATGTGAAAAAGTCAACAAAAAGTCAAGATTTGAAAATTTTCTAACACTTAGAAAAATTTTCAAGTGTTAAATAACATGGTTTTTTCCCACTTTCTAGGCCATTTTTCACCTAGATCCATTTGGATTCAGAAATAACTCAAAACATGAAAGTTTTAGCCCTTGTTACAAGCTTTCCAAAATGTCCAAGAACTTGCAAAAAAATTTTGTCTAGCTATGCTTTTGAGTTTGAAACATAGAGCTCCAAAACCATGGAATTCCAAGTACATGCTTCAAAATTATAAGTCATTTTTCACAAATCTCCCTTCTAGAAGCCTTGTCACCAGCTAGAGGTATATTACAACTGATAAATATCAGTTTTGAATGATTGAGGAGAGGATTGAATCAAAGAGAAATTTCTAACCATGGTTAGAAAAGTAACTTTTGCATTAAATGCAAAAGATTCCTTCTTACCTCTTAAGCAAGTTGTAAGTTTCTCTCAATGATAGCCATGCCATATCATTCAGATTTCTTGGCCTATAAATAGAGGTCATTTCTTCATTTTCAAATCACACCAAAGCTATCATAATCAAGCTTTCACTCTTTCTTTCTTGAAATCCAAGTTACTAAGTTCTAAGAGGGAAATTTTGCAATCTTCAAATCTTGCAAAATCTGAGTGAATTTAAGTTTCTAATATGTTCTAAACATCAATTAGAAGTAGTTTAAAACTTAAAACCATCAAGAAACAAGCCAAGAAACAGTTTTCTACACAAAACTCCATTTGTGCAAGCTTTGAGCCAAAACTGCCAAACCAGAAAACTACTCGTGCTAACCTTGATTTCTCACTTAAAACACATCCTATACAACATATAGAGACTGTCCATACACTTAAACAAGTTTTGGAACAACTCCATCATTATCTTCCAATTTCAAATTAAGCAACTTGCAACTTGACTTGGTCAGAAAGTTCTAGCCATCCTCAGGACAAACTAAGAGTAGGAACACACTCAGGGAGGTTCAAAGAAGCTCGAACTGGTATTCAATACCAAGAGGTGAGTTTTTCAAACTTTGATTCTTCCATTCATGCGTTTTTAGCTTTTAAATTGAAAAGGAAAATGTAGATATCCAATCACTAAAGCTATCTGGGTCTTTAATTTGAACTAAAATCAACTGAGTTCAAAGGATTAATAATTTTTTCAGTTAGGGTTTAAATTGGGATTAACAAAATTCGTGTTCATCTTTGATCAATAATTTTAACAAGATACATGTTCAAAATCGTGATAAAAATCTAGACACAATGATGTTTTGAACTTTTAAAATTGATTAAAAAATGAAGAAACACGAATCATCCATGGCCATGGCGTTCGCGCGTTGTCCAGCGAAGAAGATGAAGTTTAAAATCCAATTTCTGAAGCTGAACTTAAAATATATATTTGTAGTTTAAGTTAAAACAATGGATGTATAGCCACCCCAGTGGTAAAGCCAGCACGCCTTAACACTTTCCTTCGCCTCAAGGTCCAGGGTTCGAATTCCCCTGGAACCTTTTTTTATTAAAAGGAAACACAAGCTTCTGGAGCTTGTTCTTCCAGAAGTCCTTCTGGGGCTCAGCCTCCAGAAGTCCTTCTGAAGCTTCTAGTACTTCTATCCTTAGAAACTTGAAGTTTCTAATGCTTCTACCTCAAGAAGCAAGCTTTCTCAAGCAGCCAGAAGCCTTCTCATGCCCAGAAACTGCAGCCAAAAGCCTTCTCACGCTCTAGAAACTGCTAGCCACAGCGCTCCAGCATCTCTTTCTCACGCTCCAGAAGCCAGCTAGCTTCTGATCCTCCAGAAGCAAGCCAATTTCTAAACCCTTCAGAAATCCAACTTCTGGACATTTTCAAAACTCTCTTTTTTTCAAAACTCCTTCTAAACAAGGTAATTAAATGACAAGTCAAACACATGGCTCAATGGAAAACTCTTTAATTCTAAGCCAGAAGTCCAAGGTTCAAACCTCCTTAGGACCAAAAAACTCTTTTTTCTCAAAGTTTCTAGTAAACTTAAAACATTTTCAAATACCATTAAAAACTTCTCATTTTGAGATGATTTTTTGCACACTTGTCATTTAATATACCTATTTTATGATTATGTCAAGAAAATCCAAAAAATATTTTCTTTTGATTATATTCTTATTAAGTAAAAAATGAGACATTTTAAGTATTTCTTAATACTTTCAACGATGTTTTTTAAACTTTCAAAACTTCTTGTGAATATCCTTCACTTTTCAAAATAATTTTCAAAAAATTTTCAACAAACTTACGCACCTTTTTCCATGATCACCTCAATTCAAAGAAAAACCAAACCAGGTTTCTTCTCGAATTTCTTAATTGATCATGGGCCTCCCTCACGGTGTAAGTCCCAACCCTTTTTATGTACATATTAAATTTTCCTTGTACATATTCAATCATCTTTGTAAATATTCAAGCATAAACAAACTTTGTTCGTTTGTTTTCATTCGCTTGTTTATACACCAATTCCACTGGTATTAAGAGAAGGATTATTCCCGGTGAAACTCCTCTTAAACCAATGGGCCTCCCTCACGGTGTAAGTCCCAACCCTTTTTATGTACATATTAAATTTTCCTTGTACATATTCAATCATCTTTGTAAATATTCAAGCATAAACAAACTTTGTTCGTTTGTTTTCATTCGCTTGTTTATACACCAATTCCACTAGTATTAAGAGAAGGATTATTCCCGGTGAAACTCCTCTTAAACCAATGGGCCTTCCTCACGGTGTAAGTCCCAACCCTTTTTATGTACATATTAAATTTTCCTTGTACATATTCAATCATCTTTGTAAATATTCAAGCATAAACAAACTTTGTTCGTTTGTTTTCATTCGCTTGTTTATACACCAATTCCATTGGTATTAAGAGAAGGATTATTCCCGGTGAAACTCCTCTTAAACCAATGGGCCTCCCTCACGGTGTAAGTCCCAACCCTTTTTATATACATATTAAAATTTCCTTGTACATATTCAATCATCTTTGTAAATATTCAAGCATAAACAAACTTTGTTTGTTTGTTTTCATTCGCTTGTTTATACACCAATTCCATTGGTATTAAGAGAAGGATTATTCCCGTTGAAACTCCTCTTAAACCAATGGGCCTCCCTCACAGTGTAAGTCCCAACCCTCCTATGTACATATTCATTTCCTTGTACATAAACACCCCTTCATTTACATATTCATTTTCTTGTACACATATAAAACCTTGTAAATATTCAAGTTACACTTTCTTTAATCGCTCGTTTTATACACTTGTTTATATTTCCTTCATAAACTCCTGTGAATACATATCACACACTTGTTTATATAACTATTCAGTTATAACATAACAATTAGCCTAACAACTAGGTTCCCGTTTAGCCTCCTCTTGGGCTTTGTACAAGATAACTCATTTATTGAGTTAGCCTCCTCTTAGGCTTCATATAAGAACACTCATTTACTGAGTTTAGCCTCCGCTTAGGCTTCATATAAGACAACACTCCCCTGCTGAGTCAGCCTCCTCTTGGGCTTCGTTCAAAAGAACTCCTCGTTGAGCTTAGCCTTCTCTTGGGCATCAAACAAGAAAGAGACCTGGAAATCTCTTAACAACCTTCTATTGGGCTTCCAATACAAAGAATCACCCGCTCTAGGATAAAACCCTGAGAGTATGGTTTCCCGGTGAAACCACTCTTAAATCCTAAGCCATCCATACTTTATAGCTTCCTCTTGAGCTTCATACAAGGACCCTGGATGACCCTCGTAATACCTTCTCTTGGGCTAACAATTCAAGGACCCTCGATAACCCTCGGAATGCCTCCTCTTGGGCTTACAATACAAGGACCCATAGGCTTCTTAAAAGGATCCCTCTAATCCAATCAATTTCTCCTCGAGATTTAGACATTTATCATCTCTATGGAAGAAGCATCTCATCTATCACATCACATACAACCAAATACTTTTCAAACTCTTTTTCAAAACAAAAACATCTCTTAATCGTAAGTGGTAACGCTTGTACACTCAAGCAAAACACCCAATACTTACAATTAAAATATTCAATCATCTTTCAAACATCTTTCTTAAACTCGTAAGTGGTAACGCTTGTATACTTAAGCAAAACACCTATAACTTACGACGAAAGATTCAATCAATCAATCCCTTCAAAATGTATGTGATGAAATAGATTAGATACATTTTTCATTAAGATGACATTCATCTTTGTCTCTTAAATAACACTCGTTGCTTCCACTAGCATAAGTGGGAACTACGATTGGTCTAACTTTCTCAACCTCCCTTTGAGAATACATAGGCACAAGGTCTCATCCTTGGCGAGCATACTTCTTTCTCCCTCACACCAAACAAAACCATAGCTCCCTTTAGGTCCGAGCTACAAATGCTTTGATTCCCATTAAGGGATATGTATGCAGAAGATCCCAATGATCTTTGCGAGCACAATAATAACAAAACCTAGGATCCCACATAATCTACCTCTCTTAAAATCCAAAGGAGAAACTTCCCCAACAATAGAAATAACAATTTAAAACACACAAACATATCAAACTATTCATATATAAAGCTATAGATAACTATATATATTTAGGGTGCCACATCTATTCCCTTTATATAACAAACCCCTTGCCCGGAATCTCCCCAATGCGTTGCGTCTAGTTCGCGCTTGTCTTAATGTATATCATATCAATTGAGGGTATTGCAGCTTTCCCCTTTTTCATAATCATTTTTATTGTGTTGAAAATAATAAAGCTTGATGCTAGCGGCGTCTTTATAAACAAATCAAAAGAGTGAATCGTTTCGAGCCAGAGAATCCGAATTCCGATTCGATTCCCTCACGCGTCACTTTTTAACGCGAACAAAAAAAATGGCGACTCTGCTGGGGAGTACGCTAAACTTTTATTTTCAAAAAAATTGTGACTCTGCCAAAGAGCACCAAGCTTTTTTTGTTTTCAAAAAGAAAAAAAAAGGGTTAAGCTTTCATATGTGCATATGTTTGTTTTTCTTTATTGTGTGTTTTCGCGATTTCATCTGATGGAAAGAAATCTTAACCCGGATTTAAGAAACATTTTAAGATCTAGGTGGGGGTATAGTCCTATTAACTTGTGGGAAGCTTCATTACTTACTAAGTTAATTTGAGATCCCTCTCTTAGTGGAGGTTGTCTTGGGAGTATTTGTGTTTAGCAAGTATTTACAAAGACATTTTCCTTTCGAGGGAACTAACGAAGCTGAGTGGCTGTAGAACACATAACCCATCCTAGCCATTTAGGATGTAGTGCAGAAGCTATTCAGGCGTAAGCTTAGAATAGTTGTCATGCGAGACTACGATCATGCGAGTTTTTCTTGAAAAATATTATTGGACTTCGAGTATTCAACAAATCCGATAATATTTCAAAGAGAAACGTTGAACCTGTATTATCAGTAGAACCTGTTTCACAGATGAATAAGCCCTTAGAACTTACCCATGTTTGGTTCTTATCGTTGGCCTCATGCTCATGACTTTAAACGCTTGAACATGTGTATAACCACTAACCATGTTTGTATCTCTGTGGCATTCATGCATTCATTCAAAAACTTCATTTCTCTTCCCATTTCCAAAGAATTTAGAGATTTTTCTTTGAAAATATTTTAGGTTAGAGTGATGGACGTCAGAGGAAGATTTACCAAGAAATACAATTTTAGAATTCCTGATGTAGGAAAGATAAAAGAGTTAGCATCCTTGGTAGAAGATCCCTCGGATTTCAAAAAATGCTATGGAACTCTTTTAATTGTCTTGAACACTAACGTTGATGAAGGACTTCTCAAAACTTTCGTTCAGTTTTACAATCTAGTTTATCGCTGTTTCACTTTCCCTGATTATCAGTTGATGCCTACTTTGGAAGAGTACACACGTCCTAGGTATCTCAGTATCAGATAAGGTGCCTTTCAATGGTTTGGAAGCAATTCCTAAGTCACCAGTCATTGCAACAATGACTCACTTAAGGAAATATGAGATAGACAAAAACTTAACTACCAAAGGAAAACTCTTAGGACTAACTTCAAAGTTCCTAATGGAGAACGCTTTTAAATTCTCTGAAGCCGGTAGTATGGTCCCACTTTGCTTGGTGACACGTATTTCTCCATTCATCATAGGAATCGTCAAGGAGATGGAACTATTGTGTGTTGTGTACCTCTGTTATTCAAATGGATTGTCTCACACTTGCCTAAATCTCCTATCTTCCGCGAAAACAAAAACGGTTGGCATTGGTCTCGAAGACTCATGTCTCTTACAAACGACGATATCCATTGGTATACCTTGGCAAACAATGAGATGGAAATCATTGAAAGTTGTGGAGATTTTGCCAACGTACCTCTCATCGGTATGAAAGGAGGAATCAACTACAACCCATTCTTGGTAAGACGTCAACTTGGGTATGCTAACTCTAGTAAACCCCTTGGTTTTACAGTAAAAAGTTACTTTTATCATGAGGGGGAAGATTCCCAAGGTTTGAAAGCCAGAATGATAAGAGCTTTGCATCACATCCGAAGGAAAGAAAAAGGTCATGCAAGGAATTGTGTAGCCATGGAAATCTACACTTCCTGGGTGAAGAAAAGAGCGAAGAAATTCTGAATGCCTTATGCTTATGAAGAACCCATGTTCCCAGTGGTATCTAAATCGACCACCATTCCCATTGAAACTATGGGAGAATACCAAGAAGCTTTGGCCAAGATGAGGCTTGAGAAAAAAAGCTTTGAAAGACAAGTTTCTTAAGACTGACTTTGAAAATGAGAAGCTTAAGAAGCAGGTCAAAGATCATGCGAAAACGCTCTACTTCCAAGATGAATGGCTCACTGAGAAAGATGAGAAGATTCGTCGGAAAGATAACGCGATCAAAAGATACATCAAAGAAAGAAAAAGAAAGCTTGAAGAAATGACAACCAGCAATCCTGCTCCTAACGAGTGGAAGAAAGTCATCAACAAGTTTAAAGCCAAGAAAGCTGAACTGAAAGCTTACTATGGGAAAGTAATCCTGAAGTTGAAGCTGCATCAAGCCTTTGGTTCTTCATCAGATGAAGACGATTAATTAGTTTATCTTTAGCTTTATCATTTATTTTATCATTGTAAGAGCTATGCTCCAAAAAAAAATTGTTGTAATCTTCTTTCAATAATTAATAAAATAAGTGTTTTCCATCCAAATATTTACTAGAAATTTCTCTTTTAGTGTAAATTCTTTGGAAATTCTTTTCTCTTTGCATTCATAATCATGCATCATACTTTGCATATCGAGTTTGTTGTTTAGAGTCTTATCTTTTGGAATTTTTTCCAAAGAGAGAAAGATTGTCAAGCTGTTGCGTCTTAGAGTTTCTCGACTATATTCACAGTCAACTCGCAGATACAATACTCGTGCAAATAGGAGAAAAGAAATGGAAGATTTTGAACAAGAAAATGTTGAGCTTCGTAGCACAGTGACAACACTTTAGGAAGAGGTGGTGAGACTCACTTCTTTGGTAAGTTCGTTGGCAACTACGCAAAATCAACAAACAACATTAAACAGTCAAAATCAAGCCACGATTTCAGAGGTCACTACTACTCTAGTTTCAGCTGTTGCAGTCAGTAATCCTCTCTTCAGTATGCCAAAAGGTTATCCATGGGGCATGCCTTTCAATTTCGGCATTGGATTTCGTCAACCCACTTCTGAAGTACAGGCAA
The DNA here is from genome assembly GCA_021764765.1 of Vicia sativa. Lineage (NCBI taxonomy): Eukaryota > Viridiplantae > Streptophyta > Magnoliopsida > Fabales > Fabaceae > Vicia > Vicia sativa. Next base: position 142,947,283 of record CM038794.1, read on the forward strand.
CCACGATTAAGGTTCCTACTTTATAGAACTCAACATTTACTCCGCAGCACGGAGTAACCTTTCCTCAAGTCACTAAGTCGGTTTCTCAACCGATCATGACAAACTCAGCTTCTGTAGTTCACGCTGCTGCGGACGAAGAAGTCTATCATAACGCAGGCAACAACACGAATCCTCGTGGCCAAATGGAAAATCTCCAGGAACAATTCCATAAGATGCAGCTTGAGATCAAAACAATCCGTGGGAAGGAATTGTTTGGGAAGAATGCCCACGATCTATGCCTAGTTCCTCGTGTAAGGATACCCGCTAAATTCAAAGTCCCCGACTTTGAAAAATATAGAGGAAATTCCTGCCCGCAGACTCATCTTACAATGTACGCTAGGAAGATGTCTACATATAATGACAATCACCAATTGCTCATTCACTATTTCCAAGACAGTCTCACCGGTGCCGCACTGAAGTGGTACATGGGACTAGATAGTGCAAATATCCAGACATTCAATGACCTACGTGAAGTCTTTGTCCAACAGTACAAATTCAATTTGGACATGGCTCCATATCGAGATCAACTCTGTTCTATGTCTCAAAAGGAAAAAGAGACGTTCAAAGAATACGCCCAACGTTAGAGGGAAATTGCTGCCCAAGTTAATCCACCGTTAGAAGAAAAGGAAATGACCAAGGTTTTCCTGAACACTCTTGGCCCATTTTACTACGAACGCATGGTCGCCAGCGCTCCCGGAGATTTCACCGAAATGGTAAGCATGGGGATGCGACTAGAAGAAGGAGTCCGAACAGGACGCCTAACCAAAGAAATAGGGTCTTCAAGCGGAACCTAGAGAGTCGGAACTAGTTTCCTGAAGAAGAAATAACATGACGTTAGAATGGTATCCCGAGGGAAACCAAGGAAAAATGTCAGTCACCAACAACAGGTAGCCACGATAGCACTAGTTTTTAATGCAAGTTCAAACATGGGAATTACCCCGCAATTCTAGCAAACTCAATAGCCTCGACAACAGGCTCAACAATTCAACAACAATCAGGACCGTACTCCTCGAATCTCGCAGTTTGATCCAATTCCGATGACTTACACGGAATTATATCCTGCCTTGATCGAAAGGAATGTTGTGCAAACAAGGTCACCACCTCCAGTACCAGACAAATTACCTTGGTGGTACAAAGCAGATATGTCTTGCCCTTTTCATCAAGGGGCACCGGGTCATGATCTCGAACACGGCATAACACTAAAAGCCGATGTTCAAAGATTAGTGAGGGCTAATCTTCTCTCCTTCAGGAATGAAAATACAAATGTGCAAGCAAATCCACTTCCCAATCATAGAGGACATACCGTTAATTTGATACTAAGAAATACAGATCGGTATCTTATCACCAACATAAATATGATAAGAGAAATCTTGGTACAGCTCCACGATACATTCAGTACAATGGGCGCCTTCTCTAAACATGACTACACAGCCTGCAGAATCTGCTTCACGGATTTTCGAGGGTGTCCAACAGTGAGAGCAGACCTTCAACGGTTAATATACATTGGCGACATTCAGATATTCAGGAACAGGAATGATTATGACGTGAATATGGTAGGGCATTATCCGCATGAGCTTTTAGTCTCAGATATCAACTCGGAAATTCCCGAAGTAAATGTCATTATCCCCTAGTTCAATATGCCCAAGTGTGTAGAAGTCGAGTACAACGGTCCAAAAGTTCCAGAATCTCCTTTGGTGATCTATCTACCTGGTCCTGTTCCTTACAATTCTGACAAAGCAATTCCCTATCAGTACAACACAACTATGATAGAAGATGGGAAGGAGAAACCCATACCAACTCTTTTAGCCGTTGTTAACATTGCTGAAATCGGACGAGTAACGCGAAGTGGACGTGTGTACACTCCGTTGCCACCAAAGCAACCCATTGCTCCCGTTGTTGGACAAAATACTGTTGATACACCTCCCGAGAATCCCATGGGAATTCCTGTTGGTAATCCAGACATAAACGTTGGTCCGTCTGATGGAACCAATGTCAACTTAGATTTTCGACGAGATTCTAAAGCTGATCAAGAAGAGTGAGTACAGAGTTGTGGATCAACTAATGCAGACTCCCTCCAAAATCTCAATACTCTCTCTACTTCTGAATTCTGAAGCCCACCGAGAAGCCTTGATGAAAGTACTAGATCAAGCTTACGTAGATCACGACGTGACTACAGATCAATTTGGTGGAATTGTAGGCAACATAACAACTTGCAACAATTTAAGCTTCAGTGATGAAGAACTCCCAGAGGAGGGAAGAGATCACAATCTTGCTCTACATATCTCTATGATTTGCCAATCAGACTTTCTGTCCAACGTGGTAGTGGACACCGGTTCATCCTTGAATGTAATGCCAAAAACGACTCTCGCTCGTTTATCTTACAAAGGAACGCCGATGAAATCCAATGATATAGTGGTCAAAGCCTTTGATGGATCAAGGAAATCCGTTATTGGGGAAGTTGACCTTCCAATGATGATTGGTCCGCATACCTTCCAAATCACCTTCCAGGTCATGGACGTGCCAGCTGCTTACAGTTGATAGCTAGGACGACCTTGGATACATGAAGCAGGAGCAGTGACATCCACGCTCCATCAGAAACTGAAATTCACAACAAATGGGAAGCTAGTAACCATCATCGGTGAACAAGCTTTATTGGTAAGCCATTTGTCCATTTTTTCTTTCATCACTGCCGACGATGTTGAAGGGACACAGTTCCAAGGACTTTCGTTAGAAGGTGAATCTGCAAAGAAAAACAGATTGTCTATCTCCTCTTACAAAGAAGCAGCACAGATAGTGAAAGACGGTAATGCCGCAGGTTTGGGACAAGTAATAAATCCTGTCAACAACGAAACGAAAATAGGGCTCAGATTTGCTCCAGTATTTCCTAAAGCCAATGAAAAGGATGAAACTCTTCGTCCAATCAAAGAAGTATTCCACAGTGGGGGTTTCTTAAACCATGTTCTTGAAGAGGTTAATGTTCTTATCGATGAAGGTAATAAAGAAAATCTCTCCGAATCTGAAGAGTGGAGCACTTATCTTGATAGCTCTGAATATGTGTCCTAGGAAGAACCGTACGCGCTATTCTATCCTCCGACTGACCAATTCAAATGCATGTTCCTACAAAAGAATGAGAATGAAAATCCACCTATCCCTTCTGAAGTTTGGGATACCTTGGGAGAACCAAGTGGAAAGTTTGACTACATGGTGAGATACACTGCACCTGAAAGCTCAAAAATCAGAATTGAAGACATCCAACCAACTGGATGGGACGATCCTCTTGAGTATCCTAGTCAACCAGAAAAGTTATACACATCTTCTCGATCTCATCATCAAATTGAGATCCCAAATGAAGATCTCTGCTTTAATACGCCTGCCGAGGATGTTAAGCCAGATTTTGACTATTACTACGTCAACGTAATTACCGAAGAAGAACAGGAAGACAATTCTGGGAATGAGTTGGAAAGCGTCGCAGACAATGAGTCTCTACACTCAGAAGATTGGGAAGTACATCCCAAGAATTCAGAATACATGCCACTTGAAAGCACATATGCTGCATACTATGCTCCTCGACCTGTCAATCAAGCAGAAGAAGATTGCTTCAACAGCACAAAAAGCAAGGTCAACCGACCAGAGTCTTCAAAGCCTGTTCGACCAACGACCAAAGTGTACACAAGAAATAAGCCAAAAGAAAAACTACCAGAGTATCTAGACTTCCAAGGAGTTCACCACTATTGGAAGCCTGTTAAAGCTCAGACTAATGTTCTTAGTTCTAAGTAGTTTATCTTGCTTTTATTTTGAAATCTCGCCTCGCCCAAGGCGGAGAGATGTTTTATAGGGTTTAGGTTTTAAATAATTTCTCTTTGTCTTGCCCAAGACAAATGAGTTTGTATTTAGGGCCCTGTTTCATATTGTGAATCATAAATAAAAGTGTTGTTTTGATTCCACATTTTGTGTTTGTTTTCCATTTTTACCTTTTATGGAAATGGTAATCCTAAAAAAACCAAGTAAAAACAAGCATCCTCAAAAATATAATAAATAATCTGCATACACTTTCACATTAACTTTTTCTATAAAAAAAAAGAAAGAAAAAAAGAAGAGTTAATTAATCAAACATAAATCGAACATGCAGATTAGCAAATGGGCAAATCCATTGAACGCAATAACTCTATGCTGTCTCCCACCTTTGAATTCCCTGTGTTCGACGCCGAGGAAGAAATTGAAGAAGAGATCCCAGATGAGAATTCTCGACTACTTAAGCACGAGGAAAGAATCATTCATCCTCACAAAGAGCCTTTGGAAGCAATCAACTTAGGTTATGAGGAAGACAAAAAAGAAGTGAACATCGGAGCTCTACTCGACAACAACGTCAAGGGTAAACTGATTGATCTTCTCAAAGAATATGTTGATGTGTTTGCTTGGTCTTACCAAGACATGCCAGGTTTAGATACCAGCATCGTGGAGCATCACTTGCCATTAAAACCGGAGTGTCCTCCAGTTAAACAAAGACTGACAATAGTTCACCCAGACATGGCCGACAAAATCAAAAAAGAAGTTCAAAAGCAGCTCGACGCAGGTTTCCTCGTCACCTCTGAATATCCTCAATGGTTAGCCAACATAGTGCCTGTCTCAAATAAAGACGAAAAGGTAAGAATGTGTGTTGACTATCGGGACTTGAACAAAGCTAGTCCAAAAGATGATTTCCCGCTACCGCATATCGACATGCTAGTGGATAGCACTACAAAGTTCAACGTCTTTTCCTTCATGGATAGTTTCTCTGGGTATAATCAGATCAGAATGGCTCTCGAAGACATGGAGAAGACATCTTTCATCACGCCATGGGGCACGTTTTGCTACAAAGTAATGTCGTTTGGATTAAAGAATGCAGGCGCAACTTACCAAAAGGCAATGACTAATCTCTTTCATGACATGATGCACAAAGAGATCGAAGTCTACGTTGACGACATGATAGCAAAGTTTAACACTGAAGAAGAGCATATAGAATATCTCTTGAAGTTGTTTCAGCAATTAAGGAAATTTCAACTTCGCCTGAATCCTAACAAATGCACCTTTGGGGTAAGATCCGGAAAACTACTAGGTTTCATTGTCAGTCAAAGAGGTATTGAAGTTGATCCTGACAAAGTCAAGGCTATTCAAGAAAAGCCTACGCCACATACAGAAAAGCATGTAAGAGGATTTCTTGGGTGGTTGAATTACATCTCCAGGTTTATCTCTCAAATGACTACTACTTGTGGACCAATCTTCAAACTTCTCCGTAAAAATCAAGAGGTTGTGTGGATAGAAGATTGCCAAAGAGCGTTTGACAGTATCCAGGAATACCTTTCAGAACCTCCAATATTGATTCCTCCAGTCGAAGGAAGACCATTAATCATGTACGTTACCGTGCTAGAAGATTCCATGGGCTGCGTGCTTGGACAGCAAGATGAAACCGATAAGAAAGAGCACACCATTTACTACTTGAGTAAGAAGTTCACAGATTATGAAACTCATTACTCCATGCTCGAGAAAACATGTTGTGCTTTGGCATGGGCTTCAAAACGTCTCCTCCAGTACATGATCAATCATACGACTTGGTTAATCTCCAAAATGGATCCAATCAAGTACGTCTTTGAAAAGCTTACCTTAACAGGAAGAATTGCTCGATGGCAGATGTTATTATCTGAATATGACATCCAGTACCGCGCCCAAAAAGTGTTCAAAGGAAGCATTCTTGCCGATCACTTGGATTATCAACCGATCAACGAATACCAATCTCTCAAGTTCGACTTCCCTGACGAGGATGTTATGTACTTAAAGATGAAAGATTGTGACGAACCGTTACCTGAAGAAGGTCCTGATCCAGAATCTAGATGGGGCTTAATCTTTGATGGAGTAGTTAACGTTTTTGGCAATCGAATTGGGGCAGTCATCATCACTCCCGAGGGTTCTCATATCCCGTTTTCTGCCAGATTTCTATTTGATTGCACCAACAACATCGCAGAATATGAAGCTTTGTATCATGGGTATCGAAGAAACCATCGACTTGAGGATCAAGATCCTTGACATATATAGAGATTCAGCCCTTGTGATCAATCAAATCAAAGACAAGTATAAAACTCATCATCTTGGTTTGATTCCCTACAGAGATTATGCAAGACGTTTGTTGACTTTCTTCAACAAAGTTGAATTGCATCATATCCCTCGAGATCAGAATCGAATGGCAGATGCCTTGGCTACTTTATCTTGCATGTTAAAAGTCAACCATGGGAATGATATGCCTAAAATCCGTATCAGATGCCGTGAAAGACCTGCATATGTGTTTGCAACTGAAGCAGTCATCGATGATAAACCGTGGTTCTACGATATCAAACGCTTCCTTCAAACTCAGGAGTACCCACTCGGGGCATCGCACAAAGATAGGAAAACTCTAAGGAGGCTTTCTAGAAATTTCTTCCTGAATGAAGATGTGTTATACAAAAGAAACTTTGACATGGTCTTGCTCAGATGCGTGGACAGACACGTAGCAGACATGATAATTCACGAAGTGCATGAAGGATCCTTTGGAACCCATTCAAATGGGCATGCAATGTCTAGAAAATTATGAGAGCAGGATACTATTGGATAATAATGGAATCTGATTGCTGTAAACACGTCAAGAGATGTCACAAGTGCCAGATCTACACAGATAAGATCCATGTGCCACCAACTCTACTCAATGTTCTCTCTTCTCCATGGCCTTTCTCCATGTGGGGCATCGACATGATTGGGATGATCGAACCAAAAGCGTCCAACGAACATCGCTTCATTTTAGTGGCTATTGATTACTTCACCAAATGGGTCGAAGCGGCATCTTACGCCAACGTTAGAAGACAAGTGTTTGTGAGGTTCATCAAGAACAACCTCATTTGCCGATATGGAGTTCCAAGTAAGATCATTATAGACAATGGATCGAACTTGAACAACAAAATGATGAAAGAACTGTGTGAGGAATTCAAGATTGAGCATCATAACTCATCTCCTTACCGACCAAAGATGAACGGCGTTGTTGAAGCTGCCAACAAGAACATCAAAAAGATCGTCTAGAAAATGGTCATCACCTACAAAGCCTGGCACAAAATGTTGCCATTTGCTCTGCATGGGTATCGTACTTCAGTACGTAGTTCAACAGGGGCAACTCCTTTTTCTCTAGTATACGGCATGGAAGCAGTGCTCCCCGTAGAAGTTGAAATTCCATCAATGAGAGTTCTCATGGAAACTAAGTTATCTGAGGCCGAATGGTGTCAAAGCAGATACGATCAACTGAACTTAATCGAAGAAAAGCGTCTGACCGCTCTGTGTCATGGACAATTATATCAAAGAAGGATGAAGAAAGCCTTCGACAAAAAGGTTCGACCTCGTGAATTCCAAGAAGGAGACCTCGTGCTTAAAAAGATTTTGTCTTTTCAACCAGATTCTAGGGGCAAATGAACTCCTAATTACGAAGGCCCATACATCGTCAAAAGAAGCTTTTCTGGCAGTGCTATGACTCCCGCATCCTGTGAATGCTGATGCAGTTAAGAAATACTTTGTCTAAAAAAACAAAAGAACAGCTCGGTAAGTCGAAAACCCAAAAAGGGCGGCTTAGGCAAAAATGAGCGTCTCGATTGACTAAAAACTTGAAAAGGCGGTCCAGGAAAAAATTAGAGACAATAAACAAAAATTATCCTGATAGATTGAAAACCTGAAAAAGCAATCTAGGCAAGATTAAGGATCAAAATGACAAAGTAACTGCATCAGCCCGTACTTCGTCAATCTGAAGAATCTTCCATCAACAGATCTTCTATCAAATCTTCTGAAGCAACAAGCACAGTTGGAATTCAAATTTGTTAGGGATAATAGTGGTTATTACTTTCAATGTAGCCTTTTCCCAATAAATTATCATTTCCAACTCTTGTAAATAGCTCATGGAATCACACCTTCGGCTGATTACCATTCTATCAATAAAATTTGAGCCTTGTGCCCATTTGTTTGCAATTCTTGATTTATTCTATTTTGCAAAAATAACGCTTTTTCTTGTGAAAATCACTTTTGAAACTAAAAAAAAAATAGTTTTAAACGAATTTTTACTTCAAAGTTTTGAAATAAAAGCGAAATCTTCTTTGAACTATGAACACAAAAAGAACTTCAACAGTTTTCTCCATGAGTGTTTCGACCTCTAAAAGATAAAACAACTGCTAAAGAAGTCTTCTTCTCCTTAAAAGAGATCATCAAAGGACAATATTCTTATCCAAAAAGAATCCCCAACAAGGTTGCCAATGAAATGTCTTTTCCAGAAAAGTGTAAAGCATGGAATTCAGATTCATCATCAGTAAACGTCTACACCATGGCTGCGGATTTTGCTGAGTATTTGTTTGAACTGTGACGTAGTCCTTTTCCCAAATACCCCTTTTGTTGTCTTGTCAAGTATCGTCAGCATGCATATGACATTCATGACATTCATCATTCATACATAATAGCATCATTAATGCATTCCTGCATTTCTCAATGTTTGCTTCAATATCACTTGTTTAGGTTGCATTTATTCCCAAAAGAAAGTGTGGGTATGTCATCTCTCCAGTAGATTATCCCCAAGCAGAAAAATACATTTTTCTCTCCTGTCCTTCAAATGAGATCATCCCTCATTGGATACAAAGTTTTGATTGACCATTTCTTTCCAGTTCATTCCTGGATAGAATCTCGTCTCTAACCAACTCAGGACTAGATTTCATAGAAAAATCTACCTGCAAACAACAAGCAATCGCCTCGTCATCCGAGCTGCTTATTTCCTTTTCATCTTGAAACTTGTCATAAAAAGATTGTTCTTCTTAGCAAAGTCCAATCATGAAAATTTAAGAAATCTCTGTAGTTGTCTTTCTGTCTAAAGAAAAACCTGTGCTTTTCAATCAAAATGCCTGCATCTTCTCAAAAGAGAGATCCCTGGCAAGATTGTAGCTATGAAAATAGGAACTCACTTGACATCTGTTTCCATCATTGTCTGTTATTCACAAGGCTAAATACTCAGTAAATTTCTCAAGAATTACGTTGTTATAGTTATCACTTTGCTGATATTTGGTAATATATTAAGAACTCATTATTATAAACTATCACAAGGCTGATAATTGGTAATATCATTTTCACTTACCTTAAACATTGTCACAAGGCTGACAGAAGGTAATCTCCTCGTTTCCCAAAGCGAAACAGATATTCACTTACATTGTGAATCTATTTTCCTAGTGAAACATATTGCTTGTTTTCCAACGAATAGGATTCTCCTTTCTTAGACAGATTGAGTCATCCTCACAATTTTCCCCCCAGCATATCAATCTTTGATATCTCCTGGGTAAAATTTTTGCAATCATTTTGCATCACTCGCATTTTTTGGTATCTTAGGTCCAAAATTTGCGTATTCTGATATTTAAGTCTCTTCACACCTATCGAAACGAAGATCTTCATCTTCATATCTCAGGTTAAAGAAACTTAAATAGGGGCATCTGTCATACCCCAATTTTTGACCTAAGATACCACCTTACATATGCATTACTGCATCACTAACAGGTTCAGAACAGAATAGATCGTGCGTGGCTTCTAGAAGTCAAAGTTTGGGTTTCTTCAAAATTTCATCTAGTCAAGATATGATCAATTAGGGTTTTAGTTTCCACTCACCTCAAATGGTCTATCTTAATCAATCATCAACATTTGATCTTCAGATTCCCAACTGTTTCTCATGATCTACCTTGAATCTACCAATTAGGGTTTTGATCGAAGATAGTGAATCATTGACTTTCTGCTCAATGGATGACCTATTTGCTTGAAGATTGATCTTAACATCTTCAATGCAACATCTTAACCTAATTTCTTGATTCAAAACATTGCAAAAGTCCATGTTTCTTCATCAGACAAATTCTGAACCATCTGATGAAAATTCATCTACTCAAAAAAAGTCAAACTTTGACTTTTGGTCAAATTTTTCAAGACTAAACTTTTTCAATCATAAAAACATTTCAAATAATCCATCCTGATCATAAAAAATCAAGAAATGTGAAAAAGTCAACAAAAAGTCAAGATTTGAAAAATTTCTAACACTTAGAAAAATTTTCAAGTGTTAAGAAACATGGTTTTTTCCCACTTTCTAGGCCATTTTTCACCTAGATCCATTTGGATTCAGAAACAACTCAAAACATGAAAGTTGTAGTCCTTGTTACAAGCTTTCTAAAATGTCCAAGAACTTGCAAAAACATTTTGTCTAGCTATGCTCTTGAGTTTGAAACATAGAGCTCCCAAACCATGGAATTCCAAGTACATGCTTCAAAATTATAAGTCATTTTGCATAAATCTCCCTTCTAGAAGCCTTGTCACCAGCTAGAGGTATATTACAACTGATAAATATCAGTTTTGAATGATTGAGGAGAGGATTGAATCAAAGAGGAATTTCTAACCATGGTTAGAAAAGTAACTTTTGCATTAAATGCAAAAGATTCCTTCTTACCTCTTAAGCAAGTTGTAAGTTTCTCTCAATGATAGCCATGCCATATCATTCAGATTTCTTGGCCTATAAATAGAGGTCATTTCTTCATTTTCAAATCACACCAAAGCTATCATACTCAAGCTTTCACTCTTTCTTTCTTGAAATCCAAGTTTCTAAGTTCTAAGAGGGAAATTTTGCAATCTTCAAATCGTGCAAAATATGAGTGAATTTAAGTTTATAACGTGTTCTAAACATCAATTGGAAGTATTTTAAAACTTAAAACCATCAAGAAACAAGCCAAGAAACAGTTTTCTACACAAAACTCCAATTGTGCAAGCTTTGAGCCAAAACTGTCAAACCAGAAAACTACTCGTGCTAACCTTGATTTCTCACTTCAAACACATCCTATACAACATATAGAGACCGTGCATACACTTAAACAAGTTCTGGAACAGCTCCATGACTATCTTCCAATTTCAAATTAAGCAACTTTCAGCTTGACTTGGTCAGAAAGTTCTAGCCATCCTCAGGACAAACTAAGAGTAGGAACCCACTCAGGGAGGTTCAAGGAAGCTAAATCAATCGTTACTTTGCACCTGGAAGTTGTCTAGCTCGAACTGGTATTTCATACCAAGAGGTGAGTTTATCAAACTTTGAGTCTTCCATTCATGCATTTTTAGCTTTAAAATTGAAAAGGAAAATGTAGATATTCAATCACTAAAGCTATTTGGGTCTTTAATTTGAACTAAAATCAACTGAGTTCAAAGGATTAATCATTTTTTCAGTTAGCGTTTAAATTGGGATTAACAAAATTCGTGTTCATCTTTGATCAATAATTTTAACAAGATACATGTTCAAAATCATGATAAAAATGTATACACAATGATGTTTTGAACTTTTAAAATTGATTAAGAAATGAAGAAACACGAATCATCCATGGCCATGGTGTTCGCGCGTTGTCCAGCGAAGAAGATGAAGTTTAAAATCCAATTTCTGAAGCTGAACTTAAAATATATATTTGTAGTTTAAGTTAAAACAATGGATGTATAGCCACCCTAGTGGTAAAGCCAGCACGCCTTAACACTTTCCTTCGCCTCAAGGTCCAGGTTTCGAATCCCCCTGGAACCTTTTTTTATTAAAAGGAAACACAAGCTTCTGGAGCTTGTTCTTCCAGAAGTCCTTCTGGGGCTCAGCCTCCAGAAGTGCTTTTGAAGCTTCTTCCCCCAGAAACTCTTTATTTCACTATGTTCAGAAGTACTTCTAGTACTTCTATCCTTAGAAACTTGAAGTTTCTAATGCTTCTACCTCCAGAAGCAAGCTTTCTCAAGCAGCCAGAAGCCTTCTCATGCCCAAAAACTGCAGCCAGAAGCCTTCTCACGCTCCAAAAACTGCTAGCCACAGCGCTCCAACATCTCTTTCTCACGCTCCAGAAGCCAGCTAGCTTCTGATCCTCTAGAAGCAAGCCAATTTCTGAACCCTTCAGAAATCCAACTTCTGGACATTTTCAAAACTCTTTTTTTTTCAAAACTCCTTCTAAACAAGGTAATTAAATGACCAGTCAAACACATGGCTCAATGGAAAACTCTTTATTTCTAAGCCAGAAGTCCAAGGTTCAAACCTCCTTAGGAGCCAAAAACTCTTTTATCTCAAAGTTTCTAGCAAACTTAAAACATATTCAAAAACCATTCAAAACTTCTCATCTTGAGATGATTTTTTGCACACTTGTTATTTAATATATCTATTTTATGATTATGTCAAAAAAATCCAAAAAATATTTTCTTTTGATTATATTTTTTTTAATACAACAAATGAGACATTTTAAGTATTTCCTAATACTTTCAAAGATGTTTTTTAAACTTTCAAAACTTAAAATCTTTTCAAAACTTCTTGTGAATATCGTTCACTTTTCAAAATCATTTTCAAAACCTTTTCAAAAAATTTTCAACAAACATACGCACCTTTTTCCATGATCACCTCAATTCAAAGATAAACCAAACTAGGTTTCTTCTCGAATTTCTTAATTGATCATGGGCCTCCCTCACGGTGTAAGTCCCAACCCTTTTTATGTACATATTAAATTTTCCTTGTACATATTCAATCATCTTTGTAAATATTCAAGCCTAAACAAACTTTGTTCATTTATTTTTATTCGCTTGTTTGTACACCAATCCCATTGGTATTAAGAGAAGGATTATTCCCGGTGAAACTCCTCTTAAACCAATGGGCCTCCCTCACAGTGTAAGTCCCAACCCTTTTTATGTACATATTAAATTTTCCTTGTACATATTCAATCATATTTGTAAATATTCAAGCATAAACAAACTTTGTTCGTTTGTTTTCATTCGCTTGTTTATACACAAATTCCATTGGTATTAAGAGAAGGATTATTCCCGGTGAAACTCCTCTTAAAACAATGGGCCTCCCTCACGGTGTAAGTCCCAACCCTTTTTATGTACATATTAAATTTTCCTTGTACATATTCAATCATCTTTGTAAATATTCAAGAATAAACAAACTTTGTTCGTTTGTTTTCATTCGCTTGTTTATACACCAATTCCATTTGTATTAAGAGAAGGATTATTCCCGGTGAAACTCCTCTTAAACCAATGGGCCTCCCTCACGGTGTAAGTCCCAACCCTTTTTATGTACATATTCAATTTTCCTTGTACATATTCAATCATCATTGTAAATATTCAAGCATAAACAAACTTTGTTCGTTTGTTTTCATTCGCTTGTTTATACACTAATTCCATGGGTATTAAGAGAAGCATTATTCCCGGTGAAACTCTTATTAAACCAATGGGCCTCCCTCACGGTGTATGTCCCAACCCTTTTTATGTACATATTAAATTTTCCTTGTACATATTCAATCATCTTTGTAAATATTCAAGCATAAACAAACTTTGTTCGTTTGTGTTCATTCGCTTGTTTATACACCAATTCCATTGGTATTAAGAGAAGGATTATTCCCGGTGAAACTCCTCTTAAACCAATGGGCCTCCCTCACGGTGTAAGTCCCAACCCTCCTATGTACATATTTATTTCCTTGTACATAAACACCCCTTCGTGTACATATTCATTTTCTTGTACACATCTAAAACCATGTAAATATTCAAGTTACACTGGCTTTAATCGCTCGTTTTATACACTTGTTTATATTTCCTTCATAAATACTGTGAATACACATCACACACTTGTTTATATAACTATTCAGTTATAACATAACAATTAGCCTAACAACTAGGTTCCCCTTTAGCCTCCTCTTGGGCTTTGTACAAGATAACTCATTTACTGAGTTAGCCTCCTCTTGGGCTTTGTAAAAGATAACTCATTTACTGAGTTAGGCTCCACTTAGGCTTCATATAAGAAAACTCATTTATTGAGTTTAGCCTCCTCTTAGGCTTCATATAAGACAACACTCCCCTGCTGAATCAGCCTCCTCTTGGGCTTCGTTCAAAAGAACTCCTCGTTGAGTTTAGCCTTCTCTTGGGCATCAAACAAGAAAGAGACCTGGAAATATCTTAACAGCCTCTTATTGGGCTTCCAATACAAAGAATCACCCGCGCTAGGATAGAACCCTGAGAGTGTGATTTCCCGGTGAAATCACTCTTGAATCCTAAGAGGATGGTTTCCCGGTGAAACCACTCTTAAAGCCAAAGCCAGCCATACCCTATAGCTTCCTCTTGAGCCTCATACAAGGACCCTCAATGAACCTCGGAATACCTTCTCTTGGGCTAACAATTCAAGGACCCTAGATGACCCTTGGAATGCCTCCTCTTGGGCTTACAATACAAGAACCCATAGGCTTCTTAAAAGCATCCCTCTAATCCAATCAATTTCTCCTCGAGATTTAGACATTTATCATCTCTACGGAAGAAGTATCTCATCTATCACATCACATACAACCAAATACTTTTCAAACTCTTTTTCAAAACAAAAACATCTCTTAATCGTAAGTGGTAACGCTTGTACACGCAAGAAAAACACCCAATACTTACAATTAAAAGATTCAATCATCTTTCAAACATCTTTCTTAAACTCGTAAGTGGTAACGCTTGTACACTCAAGCAAAACACCTATAACATACGATGAAAGATTCAATCAATCAATCCCTTCAAAATGTATGTGATGAAATAGATTAGATACATTTTTCATTAAGATGACATTCATCTTTGTCTCTTAAATAACACTCGTTGCTTCCACTAACATAAGTGGGAACTACGATTGCTCTGACTTTCTGAACCTCCCTTTGAGAATACGTAGGCACAAGGTCTCATCCTTGGCAAGCATACTTCTTTCTCCCTCAATCCAAACAAAACCACAGCTCCCTTTAGATCCGAGCTACAAATGCTCTGATTCCCATTAAGGGATATGTATGCAGAAGATCTCAATGATCTTTGCGAGCAAAATAATAACAAAACCTAGGATCCCACATAATCTATCTTTCTTAAAATCCAAAGGAGAAACTTTCCCAACAATAGAACTAGCAATTTAAATCACACAAACATATCAAACTATTCAAATATAAAGCTATAGATAACTATATATATTTAGGGTGCCACATCTATTCCCTTTATATAACAAACCCCCTTGCCCGGAATCTCCCCAATGCGTTGCGTCTACTTCGCGCTAGCCGTAATGCATATCATATCAATTGAGGGTATTGCAGCTTTCCCCTTTTTCATAATCATTTTTCTTGTGTTGAAAATAATAAAGCATGATGCTCGCGGCATCTTTATAAACAAATCAAAAAAGTAAATCGTTTCGAGCCAGAAAATCAGAATTTCGATTCGATTCCCTCGCGCGTCACTTTTTAACGCGAACACACTCTTGTGCAAAAGATCCATTATGGTACTCATAAGTTAAGTGATGAGGCTGATGAATGGTGGGTTGACACCCGTCAGAGGCTTGAGGTTTCTGGTGAGGAAGTAACGTGGGGAGTTTTCCGTAGGGAATTTATGAGGATGTATTACCCGGAGGATGTTCGGGGAAAGAAGGAGATAGAGTTCCTTGAGTTGAAACAAGGGAATATGTCTATCACTGATTATGCTGCAAAGTTTACCGAGCCGGCTAAGTTCTATCCTCACTATGATGGAGAGAATGCCGAGTTTTCTAAGTGCATTAAATTTGAGAATGGCTTGCGTCCTGAGATTAAGAAAGCGATTGGATATCAGAAAACCTGTGTCTTTGCGGATTTGATTGATAGTTGTAGAATCTTCGAGTAAGATAGTAATGCGCACTATAAGATTATGTCTGATAAGAGGAACAAGGGTCAACAGAGCCGTGGGAAACCATATGATACTCCGGCTGGTAAAGGGAAACAGAAAGCGTTTCAAGGGCGAAGGACTAGTGGGGGAGATGCTCCTACTAGTATTGTTTGTTACAAGTGTGGGAAACCTGGCCACAAAAGTAATGTTTGTCGAAGTGATGTGAGAGCTAAGGAGAATGAGGTGAGATGTTTCCGGTGTGGAGAAGTGGGTCATGTGACTCGTGATTGCAAGCATAAGGATGTGGTCTGTTTTAATTGTGGCGAGGGAGGTCACATTAGTGCTCAATGTAAGAAGCCTAAGAGAACTCAAGGAGCGGGAAAGGTGTTTTCTTTGTCGGGTGCTCCGACGGTAAACAAAGATGGTCTTGTTCGAGGTACTAGTTTCATTAATAGCATTCCTCTTATTACTATTATTGATACTAGTGCTACTCACTATTTTATTGTTGTTGATTGTGTAAAGAGATTGGGTCTCACTTTGTCATCTCTAGAGAGAGATATGGTGGTTGAAGTTCCGGCTAAGGGAACGATTACTACTTCTTTTGTGTGTGCAAGTTGCCCTTTATCAATCTTTGATAGAGACTTTGTGGTGGATCTTGTTTGTTTACCGCTTGTCGGGTTGGACGTGGTTTTGGGTATGGATTGGTTGAGATCTAATTATGTCCATATCAATTAATATGACAACACTGTGAGGTTTTCTTCCTTAATGGAAGAAGATCAAACTATGTTGATGTCGACAAAACAATTAAATGAGTTCATGAAAGATGAAGCATTGGTTTTCTTGTTAATGGCGACTCTTTCTGTGGCGAGTCAATCTGTGATTGCAAAACTTTCCGGTGGTGTGCGACTTTCCCGAAGTATTCCCTGATGAGATTCCTAGTGCACCTCCAGAAAGAGAAGTTGAATTTTCTGTGGATTTTTTCCCTGGTACCAGACCTATCTATATGGCACCATACAGGATGTCTGCATCTGATTTAGCAGAATTGAAGAGCCAATTATAAGATTTGCTCGAGAAGAAGTTTGTTAGACCAAGTGTATCGCCGTGGGGAGCTTCTGTGTTATTGGTGAAGAAGAAAGACGGTAGTATGAGACTTTGTATTGATTATCGTCATTTGAATAAAGTGACTATCAAGAATAGGTATCCACTTCCTAGAATTGATGATTTGATGGACCGATTAGTTGGCGCTCGCATGTTTAACAAGATTGATTTGAGATCGGGTTACCATCAAATAAGGGTGAAAGAAGAAGATGTTCAGAAAACTGCTTTCAGGACAAGGTATGGACATTACGAGTATTCGGTGATGCCTTTCGGTGTCACTAATGCACCGGGAATATTCATGGAGTACATGAATCGTATTTTTCATCCTTACTTGGATCGTTTCGTGGTTGTTTTCATTGATGATATTCTGGTTTATTCTAAATCGGAAGAAGAGCACGCAAAACATTTGTGCATTGTGTTAGAAGTCCTGAAAGAGAAGAAGATTTATGCTAAGTTGTCAAAGTGCGAGTTCTGGTTAAGTGAAGTGAGATTTTTGGGGCATGTCATTTCTGGTGATGGCATTGCGGTTGATCCTTCTAAGGTTGATGTCGTTTTAAGATGGGAAACTCCTAAGTCTGTTACTGAGATTAGAAGTTTCTTAGGTTTGGCTGGTTACTACAGAAGGTTCATTGAAGGTTTTTCTAAGTTGGCACTTCCTTTGACAATGTTGACTTATAAAGGAGCTGCATTTGTGTGGGATGTCAAGTGTGAAGAAAGTTTTGTTGAATTGAAGAAAAGGTTAACAATGGCTTCGATCTTAATTCTACCTAATCCTGAAGAACCATTTGTTGTTTATTGTGATGCTTCTAAGATGGGTTTAGGTGGTGTGATTATGCAAAATGGCAAGGTGGTTTCTTGTGCTTCTAGGAAATTGAAGATTCACGAGAAGAACTATCCTAGTCACGGTTTGGAACTTGCAGCGGTTGTTTTTGTGCTTAATATTTGGGGACATTATCTTTATGGTTCTAGATTTGAAGTATTTAGTGACCATAAAAGCTTGAAATACTTGTACGATAAAAAAGAGCTTAATATGAGGCAAAGGCAGTGGCTTGAATTGTTGAAAGATTATGATTCCTGGTAAAGCTAATGTGGTGGCCGATGCTTTAAGTCGAAAGACTTTGCATATGTCAATTTTGATGATGAAAGAGTTGGAAATGATTAAGCAATTTAGAGATATGAGTCTTGTGATAGAAGTGACACCGAAGAGTGTTATCTTGGGAATGTTGAAGATCAACAATGATTTCCTTGATAGAATTTGAGAAGCTCAGAGGCTTGATGTGAAACTTGTTGATTTGTTGGTTGGTATTGGACAAACTGAAAATGAAGATTTCAAGTTGGATGCTCAGGGTGTTTTGAGGTTCCAAGATAGGATTTGTATCCCTGATGATGTGGATTTAAAGAGAATGATCTTGGAAGAAAGTCGTAGAAGCAATTTGAGTATTCATCCCGGAGCGACCAAAATGTATCAAGATTTAAGGAAACTATTTTGGTGGTCGGGCATGAAAAGAGAGGTGGCCCAATTTTTTTATGCTTGTTTGACTTGTCAGAAGTCTAAAGTGGAGCATCAGAAACCTGCAGGGTTGATGCAACCGTTAGAGATCCCGGAATGGAAATGTGATAGCATTTCTATGGATTTCGTAACGGGGTTACCGAATACACCAAGAGGACACGATGCGATTTGGGTGATTGTTGATAGGCTTACAAAGTTGACTCAATTTATTCCTATTAACATCACTTATCCCGTATTGAAGTTGGCGGAAATATATACGCATGTGATTGTTAGATTACATGGTATTCCTTTGTGTATTGTTTCGTATAGAGATCTGAGGTTCACTTATGAATTTTGGAAAAGCTTGCAAGAGGCTTTGGGTTCAATGTTGAGGTTGAGTTCGGCTTATCATCCTCAAACTGATGGTCAGACGGAAAGGACGATTCAATCGTTGGAGGACTTGTTACGAGCGTGTATTCTTGAAGATGGTGGTTCATGGGATACATATCTTCCTTTAATTGAGTTTACGTATAACAACAATTTTCATGCTAGTATTGGAATGGCAGCGTTTGAGGCTTTGTATGGTCGGAGGTGTAGGACTCCTTTGTGTTGGCACTAGTCGGGTGAAAGTGTGGTGCTTGGACCCGATTTGGTTAGAGAGACTACTGAGGCGGTGAAGATGATTAGAGAAAAGATGAGAATTTCTCAAAGTCGACAAAAGAGTTATCATGATAAAAGGAGAAAAGACTTGGAATTTCAAGATGGTGATCATTTATTTTGGTGAGTTACTCCTACAACCGGCGTTGGGAGAGCATTGAAGTCGAAGAAGCTAACTCCTCGCTTTATTGGTCCTTACCAAATTACTAGTAAAGTGGGAAAGTGGCTTATAGAGTGGCGTTACCGCCAAATCTTTCGAATTTGCAGGATGTATTCCATGTGTGACAACTTCAGAAGTATGTTCCGGATCCTTCGCATGTGATTGAGATGGATGATATTCAAGTTCGAGACAATCTTACGGTGGAGACGATGCCTTTAAAGATTGAAGATCGTGAGATAAAGTCTCTTCTGGAAAAGAGATTTCCTTGGTCAAAGTTGTTTGGATAGGAGCAGCTGGTGAAAGCGCGACGTGGGAGTTAGAAAGTAAGATGCGGGATTCCTATCCCGAGCTTTTCGAGTCAGGTAATTTCTAGGACGGAACTTTTTAAGTGGGGGAGAGTTGTAACGCCCCGTTTTATTTAATATTATACTATATTAATATATTTGAATTACCGTAAGACGATTGTTTTGCGACGAGAATATTTATATTAATCGATATATCTGTTAATATATTTGGCGATGTTTCGTTCGGTCCGGTTTTTATTCCGTTCGGTTCGGTAAAATATTATTCGAACCGATATTTAATTTCCCAGAGTTATTTTAATTAATTGGGTTAATAATATTGTTATATATTATTAATGTGTTAATTAATAAGACTAGATGGGGTGTGTGAGGACTAATTGTTGAGGATTGGGTGTACACCCTTGGCTAGTACTAGAATCCAACATAAAACCATTATTTCCTCATTTCTTTCCATTTCAACACAAAACCAAACTTAGAAGCTTAGAGAAAAACTTGTGAGTTGTAGAAGAAGAAGAAGAAGAAGAAGAAGAGCAAGAGCAAGCTTGGGGTTTGGAATTTGTTGGAGCATCTTGCAATCATCCAAGCTTTTAAGGTAAAGGGGTTTGATCTTCCATTTCATATAGTTAGGGTTTGATAGATATGTTGTGGATTTAGGAAAAATTGGTATTTTGATTCATGAGTTTTGGTTGAGTGATTGTTGAAATAACTTAAGTTTGAGTTAGGAGTATGGATTGTGGGTGTTTTATTGCTAGCTTGTAGGAACTAGAAGTTATAAATGGCAATGAGAAACTGTAAAACATAAAAACCAGAAAACACACTGTATGAAACAAGGAACCGTGGGGAGGAAGATGAAGTGGAGGGTCTGAGGCATGGGAGACGCCCACCTCACAAGAGAGGGCGGCCATCCCAGCCTCCTAGGCGACCGCCTCCAACTTCTTAACCCCCTGGGACGTGCGTCCCTTTATGCTGGGAGAGGAAACGGAATTATGTGGTTTTTCTGTTTTCTGTATGCTGCTTTTTGTTTTCTGCATAATTTTTCATTCCATCTTCTGTTTCTTTCAATTTCCTTAATTCCACATACTACTATTTGGTATTAATAAAATATAATTAGGATTAAATTTGGAACCCGATTATGTTTCGATTTCCCGATTTCGATAATTTCGGGCGACGGAGCAACTTGCTCTGAATTCAACGAAAATTGACGTACTAGCTAATTTTGATGTGTAGAACGTAGTGGTGAGGTTAGTTTTTCGAAACTACGAGTTTTACAAACCGATCCGAAATAGGCCAAATTATGGTTAAATTGAATCGGATTGCGTTTTAGTCGATTTAAGACACGTATGGATAATCCGATTGCGATGTTGACGATTATGATTAATGCCGGTTATTAGGAATGACTTTCGCGACGATTATTGGTGTTTGACTATTTTTCTGTATTTGGAATTTGGTGAATAAATTGATAATGATGTGGAGTGATTAAACATTATATTTGCGACGGTTTATTTATAACGAATACTTGATGATATGCGATGCGATGATATGTTTATCTTGATGTGGATAAATATGGCGATGTGGACTTTATGTCAATTTTGATGAGCGATGATGATGTTTTTGTTGTGTCGTGTTGTGGTGTTGTATTGTAGAGTCACATACATCACATAGGCGACGAGGGCTTTTACGCCAAGCGACCAAGCGACGATGGGCTTTATGCCGAATGTTCCGAATTATGGACAAAGCGACGGGTACCACATGCATAACATAGTCGTGTCTCATGGAGTCGGTTATGTTTATGTTTGAACTGTTTGGCGTTGGGTTTTAATTCATGACTTATGTTGAATTGCGATGTTATATAATGCTTTGTTTTTAATACATGTTGACATACTCTTATCAATTTATATCATTTATAATTCCAAAACTATTTATATATTTTATCATGCCTTTAATTTTATGTTTTGGAGTATCTCACCCTTTACTTGTTTCGCCGTTGCTTTTATATTGGTAACGTGCAGGTGATCCACGAGGATGATGAGGATTAGCTTGAGACTCTTTATTTTGAGTCGCTCTGCTCTGATCGTAATAACACTCGGGTTTTGGGCGACGTTATTATTTTGATAGGATAGTTTATGTATACTATCTTATGATGTTATAACTTTATGTATTGATGATAACATGATGATATGTATATTTTGTGAACACATCTGCTGTGCTGTGAATAGTCATATGTTTATATGATGAATTATGATATGAATCGGTATATCCGACTTTTGATTTTTGTGATGTGCATTATAATGCAAAGTGATGAAAACACGAATATGTGATGCCTAAATTTATGTTGGATGAAATTATGAAACTCTTATTTTATTATTAATTACGAGGGGTAGAATTGGGGTGTTACAAAAATTGTAGCTATTGGAAAGATTGTATGCCTGTTCATATCATTTTTGTTGATAGAAAGATATGGAAATTTATTGAAAATGGTCCTATGCCAATAACCATGACCAACAAAGATAATGTTATCATACCTAATCCGGAAGCACTATGGGATGAAAATGATGAGAAAAATTATGCCTATGATTGAAGGGGTAGGAACATGCTTATAGCTGCATTAGGTCTCGATGAGTACTTCCGAGTATCTCATTGCACCACAACCAAAGTCATGTGGGATGCCCTACAAATTGCACATGAAGGCACAAATGATGTGAAACTTGCTAGAATCAACACTTTGACTCAAGAACTTGATCTCTTTCACATGAAGCATGGTGAAACCATTGCGAATATGCAAAAGAGATTTTCTCACATTAATAATCGCTTACACACTCTTGGTCATGATACTCCCAATGCAGTTGCTACTACCAAAATCTTGAGATATCTTAATAGGGAATGGCAAACGAAAGTTATCGCTATCAAAGAAGCAAATGACCTAGACACTCTCGATATCACAATACTATTTAGAAAGCTTCAAGAACATGAAAAAGAGCTCACAAATATCACCAAGCACGACAAGAAAGAAAGAAAGGAAAAGAAAAAAGATACGAAAGGAAGTTTATCTCATTGAAGGCTTCAAGCTCAAAGTCTTCCACCAATAACTCATGTGTTAGTTAGTCTAGTGATGATGATGACAGCTCGAGTGAAGACATGGGGTTGTTTGTGAGAAAATATCATAGATATCTTCGAAAGAATGAAGTACAACACTCAGACAAAAATCTCGTCAACTATAGGCAACAATCAAAGACATCTAAGCAAGATGATGACAAGAAATCAAAATCAAGAGGATCATGCTTCAATTGTGGGAAACCCGGAAACTACAAACCGGATTGTCTCCTCTTCTCAAAAGATACAAAGTAAAAGACAAATTTCAAAGAAGATCTAACAAAGCTAGAAGAGCCTACATCGCATTGGAAAGCAATAGTGAAGAATCCAACAAGAGTGACTCTAGCAATGAAGAAGAAACGGACAATTTTTGTCTTATGGCCCATCAAGGAAAGAAGAAAAAGGTAAAACATTCTAAGTATAATCATAGTGATAAAATGTCTCATTTTGAATTACAAAAAGCATTTGACACTCTACATCACGAGGCTAGTGAGGCTTTCAAGAGAGTAGCCTCAAATAAGAAAATATTTTCATACCTTGAGCATAAAGTTTCCGAATCCAATAAGGAACTTGAAGCTCTTAAGGAATCTATGATTGAGAAGGTCAAATGTGATAACAAAGATGACAAGATGTATTGGCATGATTGGCTCGGATGTGAAACTTGTCATATTTGGCAAAGAGAGGTTAAAACTCTTAAAGCTAAACTTGACAAGGCTTTACAACCCAAAATTACATATGCTATTGATAGATCGAATTTCTGAAGTAGTATGATCAATCCTTATAAAAAATACTCTTATGAAATTAGAGATCAATCTAGCAAATGCAATTATTCCAACACTTTGACTTGCCTATATTGTTGCAAAAACCGACATACCATTAAAAAATGTCTCTTTAGGAGATTCCTAGTTCCTCAAGGCGTTTTCTAATGGTTACCTAAATGCAACTTATGTACAACTCACACACAAGGACCCAATAAAAATTGGGTACCTACTTCCCTTGTTTAAATCCGTAGGTGGAATGTCTTGAGACTACCGAGAGAAGATGGTTCCTCGATAGTGGGTGCTCAAGATATATGACAAGTGACATATCTCTATTCTTTGACTTTGTGGCTAAGAAGAAAGGATTTGTTACCTATGGTGACAAAAAGAAGGGAGAAATACTCGGTAAAGGTAGTGTAGGTAATCCCTCTTCTACTACTATCTCTGACGTCCTTTTAGTTGATGGTCTTAAACACAATCTCATTAGCATTAGTCAATTGTGCGACAAAGGATATAATATCTCTTTTTCTAAAGATTGTTGCACTATTGAACACAGTATAAGTAAAGAGGATGTGCTCAAAGGCCTGAGGGTTAATAATGTATACATGCTAGACTTGAATGAGGTTTCCGTGAAAGGTGCCAAATGCCTAATCTCCTTAACTGAAAATTCTTGGCTTTGGCATAGACGCCTAGCTCACCTAAACTTTGATTTGTTAAATAAAGTTGTTTCAAAAAATCTAGTAGTCGGATCACCTATATCAAAATTCTCCAAAGATCATTTATGTGATGCGTGCCAAATGGTAAAGAAAACAAGAATCTCGTTTAAATCTAAAAACATTGTTTCCACAACGAGACCTCTTGAACTTCTCCATATGGGCCTCTTTGGACCCTCTAGAATTAAGAGCCTAGGCGGAAACTATTATGGATTTGTCATTGTTGACGACTACTCTAGATTTTGTTGGACACCTTTCTTAGCAAATAAGAGCGATACCTTTTAGGCATTCGAAAAATTTGATAAGGTTTTCCAAAATAAATTAAATGCAAACATTATCACTATTGGTAGCGATCACGGAGGAGAATTTGAAAATGATTTGTTCAACAAGTTTTGTGCCAAGCACGGAATTGATCATAATTTTTATGCATCACACACTCCTCAACAAAATGGAGTTGTGGAGCGTAAAAATCGTGTGTTAGAAGAATTAGGAAGAACTATGATCAATGAAAACCATCTTCCTAAATATTTTTGGGTCAATGCCATTAACACGACTTGTTATGTTTTGAATAGAGTCCTAATACGTCCTATTCTAAATAAAACTCCATATGAACTTTTGAAAGGAAGAAAACCAAACATTTCTCATCTTCGTGTGTTTGGATGTAAATGTTTTGTATTAAACATGGAAAGGAAAATCTAGGTAAATTTGACTCAAAATCTGATGAAGGTATCTTTCTTGGATACTCTCATTCTAGTAAAGCTTATAGAGCATGTTTCCTTTGATGAATCCTATTCGAAGTTGTCGGAAATGGTAGTTTGTTTGTTGGTGCAGGTGCATCTTTGGAAAACATACTAAAAGATCCCAAAAAGACTCTAAATCTACTAATAAAGAGAAGGAATTGGATCAAGTATCCGAGGAAAGAGGGGAGGATCATTCAGGTAATAAAGATGATCTTCCTTTGGAGTGGAAAACCTCAAAGGATCATCCCATCGACAGCATCCTTGGAGACATATCAAATGGAGTTACCACTCGCTCTAAGATAAGTAACTTTTGTTATCATTTCGCTTTCGTCTCACAAATAGAGCCTAAAAATTCTAAAGAGGCAGTACTCGATGAACACCGGTTTTTAGCTATGCAATTGGAACTTAATCATTTTAAGAGAAACGAGGTTTGGGACCTTGTCCCACCTCTGCGAGATCATCGAGTCATTGGCACTAAATGGGTCTTTAGGAACAAACTTGACGAAAACGGAACAATAATTCACAACAAGGCCCGCCTTGTTGCCCAAGGGTATAACCAAGAGGAAGGCAACGGTTATGAGGAAACTTATGCTTTGGTGGCCCGATTTGAGGCTATACGCCTTTTACTTAGTTATGCATGCTCCCAAAATTTTAAATTGTTTCAAATGGATGTAAAGAGTGATTTTCTTAATGGATACATTAATGAGGAAGTCTATGTGTCTCAACCCCCCGGTTTTGAGAACTTTGAGAATCCTAATTATGTTTATAAACTTAAGCTGTGCTATACGGTCTTAAACAAGTTCCTAGAGCTTGGTACAAATGTCTTAGCAAATTCTTATTAGATCAAGGATTCTCAAGAGGTAAAGTTGACACAATCCTTTTTATTAAACGTCAAGGAAAACACTTCACTCTTGTCCAAGTCTATATAGATGATATTATTTTTGGTTCCACTAATGTATCCTTGGTCAAGGATTTTTCTAAGCTTATGCAGAAAGAGTTTGAAATGAGCATGATGGGAGAGTTGAACTACTTCCTTGGTCTTCAAATAAAGCAATTAACCGAAGGAACCTTCGTAAAGCAAACAAAGTATTGTCTTGATTTCCTTAAACGCTTCAACATGGATAACTCAAAGGAAATTGATACCCCTATGCCTATTGCGATAAATTTAGACCGCGATGAAAATGGTAAGTCCGTTGACACAAAGCAGTATAGAGGTATGATTGGGTCCCTTCTTTATTTGACTTCCTCTCATCCAGATATCATGTTTAGTGTTTGCATGTGTATCCAGTATCAATCATATCTCAATGAATCACATTTAAAAGCCGTTAAGCGAATACTTAAGTATCTTTGTGGTACACCTAAGTATGGGCTTCGTTTTTCCAAGGAAAGTGATTGTTTCTTGGTTGGATACTCCGACTACGATTTTCCTGGTTAAAAATCGGATAGGAAAAGCACGAGTGGTACTTGTCACTTCTTTTCAAACTCTTTGGTAAGTTGGCATAACAAAAAGCAATTTTACGTTGCCTAGTCGACTGCCGAAGCATAATATGTCGCAGCCGGTAATTGTTGTGCCCAAATTTTGTGGCTAAAGAAACAACTACTCGACTACAATGTCCATCTTGGTCGTATACCCATTTTATGTGACAATACTAGTTCTATTAATCTAACTAAGAATCCGGTATTACACTCTCTCACAAAATATATCGAACTAAGACACCACATCCTTAGAGATCATGTGGAAAAAGGCGAGGTAGTTTTTGAGCATGTTGATAGCAAAAATCAAATTGCAGATATTTTTACTAAGCCGCTTGCAACTAAGCCTTTCTTCCATATCCAAAGGGAACTCAGTGTTCTCGATATCTCGGATTGTTTGCATCTCAATTGAGGTGCATGCTCTAATGATTATTAATTATTACCTTCTTTCACTACTCACTTTATGCTACTTGTAGTATAAGTCTCATGACAATTCATCATGAAGGTAGTTTCTCTCTAACTCTTAAATACTCTCTTGACCATACGTATATGTTTACTTGATATGCTACTTGATTTGTATGTGTTATATGCTTATGTGCATGTAATGATTATGTATTATATTTTATTCATGGCTACATATCTAAATATTGAAGAAATGTTCAGTAGATGTGTCGACTCAACCATATAAGCTGCATCGGTGCACTTGCCTTCTTCAGTTCAATAGCAATTTTTCTGCAGTTGCGTCGATGCATAGCCTCGGGGCGGTCGACGCATCTCTTAAAAATTCAGTTTTTATTTAACCTTAGGGTTCATTTGTGTCATAATCTTCATTGAATTCCAAATGGAAACACGAAAACCCTAACCCCTCGAAGACCTCCAGTCAACCTTTCTTCAGTTCTTCACCAAAATCCTTCACTAATTCATCATGGCATCTCAGAGCCTAGCTAAGAAAAGAGTTCTCCGCGGTGGATCCTCTCAAACTCAACAAGATTTACCGGTAATTTCTCTATCACTTCTTTCCAATGATTTAACTGAGGTTTTTAAAAAATTCAGAAATAGAAAGGTTGTTAAACAGCACTATGTCACCATGAAAACCCTTGAGGTAGAACATTTAGATTTCATCAGTGACCTAATTTCCTTTCAAGGGCTTCAACCCTTCTTTAATTGTAGTAATAAGTCAAATGAAGATTGTGTTAGGCTATTTTATGCGGGTATGCAGGAATTAAGGGTCTCGTATTTCGTTATCGCATTTACAACAAATTCTTCATGGTATCATCTCACGTTTGGAAGGACCTTCTTAATCTTGATTCTAAGGATGCATATACTATTCATTTTATAACTCCATTGACATTGTTGGATATGATTTAAGGACTACTTTGAATTCTATGCTCAAGACTCCATATGTTGAGAACATTGTCAACAATGCTCTCTTACCACCAAATGTCACCACAGGGTCACTTGCACCGTCTGATAGGATTCTATTCAGGTTTGTTGTTCATATCATTCGTCCTAAAAAGGGTGGGCTGTCAAGAATCGACGAAACTGATGTCAAAATAATGTTCTGCTTGAAAAAAAATCAAGGTCAATTGGCCTCATTACATTGCCAGCAGAATGTTTGATCTACGAGATCCTACTTGCGAAACCTCCTTATGTTATTGCTCTTTCATTCAACGAATCTTGAACCGTGAGTGTGTTGAGGTTGTTGGGATCCCTTATGTAACGTTTGACATGGATCAAGAATTCACTCATAAATCGTTTAAACTTATGGGATTTATATGGTTCCCCCAACAAAGAGCTTTTCGCCACATTACAAGATGTAATGTTACTCAAATCGGAAATGCAAGTGATGATACCGATGATGTGATTGGGGTAATGTATGATGAAGGGAATGTTGGAAACAATGCTGAATATTTTGCAGAAAACAATGAATAAACGGAAGAAGATGTTGGGAAGGGTGTTGGTCAAAGTGACATGGGTCGGGTTCTAGCTCAGATGCAATGGATGGAGCTTCATATGCATGAAGACCTAGATGCTCAAAATGAAAGGTTCTCCACTTATGAAGAAACACAAACTGAGTTCTACAACATTTTGCATGGAATGATCGAATCTCAAGCCGAAAGCTTTGCATCGTTCCAAAATCATTTTGCTCACTACTACCCATTTAACCCATCTGACCAACCTCCTACCGATTGAAACTACATTTCATATTTCTGCATGTTATTTCTCATTATCTATTGTAATTCATATTGTCATGACCTTACTTTGTGTTTGTGTGCGACTTGTTTTTATTTTGACTATAATCTTATGTAATATGTTTGTACAATGTCTTACTATGTGTTATCATTGTGCTTCTTAAAATTGCCTTTTGTTTGAAAAATATCTTATCTTTATTTTGTTTAACTAATCCTACCTCTACCTCTTTTTGATGTTGTCAAAGGGGGAGAATGATGATTAATTAAGGCTCACTTATCATATTCACACACTCAGGGGGAACTTTGCTCTTCTTATATTAGCTTATCCCATATGATATTGTGTATCTTTGCATATTATTTTACAGGTACTACCTTGCTCGTGTCACTTTTTCCATCATCAAAAAGGGGGAGTATGTAAATGCATGCTCAAGTTTTAATGATGGAAAAAGCCCCGAAATGTGTATGTGTGTGCTACAAAGCTGAGTGGTTGAAGAAAAACAAAGATATCAGAAATAGGTTCCATGCGTCAACGCATGCCTCCTTTCGATCGACGCATGTTTAAGGGCAACACCCTGGATGTTACTCCTCGACCCCTGCGTCGACGCATAAGCCAATTTAGTCTGGGAGATAAAATCAAATTATTTGCGTCGACGTACCTGTTGCACCCCAAAATTTGCCCTCCTATATCAATTTTACCTGGTTAAGGCTTTGCATTCATTTGCATACATTTCCATTGGGGCCACTCGCTTTAGACATTCATTCGCTCATCACATCTGCATCATTACTTGCATCTAAGGTGATCGGAATTCAAACTCGCATCATTTTGTGTTTGGAAAGTACCCACTGTTGCACATGCATGCATTGATGTCATTGATTCTAGGGTTTTAGGCTTGGACTGGCTTGAGGTAATTATTTTACAAGATATGGAAGATGTTTGTTGTTCTTAATCAACCCAGGAAAGTTGAGAATGACAAGGTTTTAGCAATAAATCTTATTTTCTCCTATCCATCGGATCTTATGTGTGTGTTTCTGTCTTAGAGGTCACGTTAAATTTCATCTCCTTCCACAAGTGGTTTTGGCTCATCAAGAGGTTTAAAAGGTGAAGTCGAAGAATTATGCTCACATAGGTTGCAACTTTCTTTGAAAACTTTCTTGAAGGATTAAGTTTGTAAATTAAGATGGCGTCTATCATTCAAATGGGTTTATTTTAGTGGCAAGATAGCTTGGATTTCAAGGTTTTGGGTTTCAAGATTATCAGCTTTTATAATGCATATTCAATGCATTATTGAGTTTGACAGAGGATTGAGGAAATTGGAAATGTTTGCAAGATACTATTTTTCACAAATATTCAAGTTTTCGTTCTCACCCGTAAGCTTCAAATAGCATGAATAATTCATCAACTTACGTGGGTTTACTTCATGAATATGCAAGGAGAGTTCATTTTCTGTGAAGTTTTCCCGAATATATATTATCCCATGTTTTATGTTCCATGGCCTAATTATATGTATAACATGATTTCTCCATCAAGGGTTTTCAAGGAACTTTTTGGCCAACCATAAGAAACAAGTCTCAATTCAAAAAAGCCAAATTTCAAGCAAATGCCTTCAATATTCGAAGTTCATCTTTTCCAATCTTGTCATTCGAGGTTCAAAGTTTCATTCAAATTCTAAAACGACATTCAAAGAATGCCCATTTACAAAGTAGAATCAAACTTCCAAATTCAACATTCATTTAAATTTGGCAAGATTCTTTTTGTTCAAACTCATTTATTCGTATAATACAATTTGTCATTCAAATTTACTTCAAGAAACTTTCAAGTTTCGAATTAGTTGTTCAAGATTACAAACATACAAGAACACAAGCTATATGGCTTTGAGTTCAAACATACAAGCAAATATTCTATGTCCTAATCCTATTGTTTTCTATTGGAAATCTTCGTTGCTTTCCTTTCCTCCAAGCTTTCTTGCTCCATCTTCAAGCCTCTCCTTCTCGTCCAAGGTTTTCCTCTACCATCCATCCACACCATTGTTGCAATTCATGAAACAAGAAAGAGAAAATGGTTAGCAAGTAAACGGGAAGCAGTGATAGTACACAGCCTTACACAATTTCAAATCATCATTAGGGAACTCTAGCGGGAATTAGGGAATCGAGGTTGGGTTTGGACCATGTTCAACAATAAGCCTCATAACAAATCATCGGCAATGAACTCGCTACTACAAATCCTCAAGAAGTTTAATTCTTGGTTCACAGTAGGAGGTGTAAAAAAGGGAAAAAAGAAAAATATAACTCAGCATAACATCATAGAACAGAACATTAATACAGGGCAGCAAGGACAGGTACCATTTTGGTCAAATTTTCACCACAAACAGCATCAACAACCTAACATAACAGAAATCCATAGCAGCCCAATAAACCAACAACATAACAGAAATCCATAGCAGCCCAATAGGTTACAATATTGCTAAGTCCAATACAAGAATTCAAGGCTGGCATAACAGATTCTGACCCAACAGATCAAAAACAAAATACCAAAAGCCCATTTTTTGAATTTTCCCAGGCAGCCCTTGTTTCAACACTTTACCTCAGAGAAAAAACCCTAACTCAGACAATATAAAAGCATTCAAGGCACAGAAACCAAGGGCAGCCACTAAGAGAAACCCTAAACAGAGCAATACTCAAGAAACGCAGAAAACAAAAGTTGAGCTACGAAATCGTCATTTTCCCATTAGAGTCCCTTCAAAAATCGAAAAGGAGGAAGTGTTTTGTATGGTAATACCCAGTTTTGAAGAGAGAGGTGGAGGTTGCGAACTCTGTGTCGCCATCCTTCTCCTTCTCTCCCTGTTCCTTTCATTTTCTGCATAAACATCACCGGTTTCACCCAAATAGAAGCTAGGGTTCTTTTTCCACTTTCAATTTAAGGTCCCCTGTAAGCATCAACCAAGCAAAACGATAACAAATCATTATAAACGAAAGTAACAGAGTGAGAGAGAGACGATTTCTGGATGAAATCGTGAGAGAGAGAGAGAGAGACGATTTCTGGATGAAGTCGCGAGAGAGAGATAGGCAATTTCTGGAGAATCGAGTGAGAGAGAGACGATTTCTAGAGAATCGAGAGAGAGTGGGACGGATTTCTGAACGAAATCGTCGTGAGATCGTGAGGGACACCAAGCTTTAGGGTCACGATTGTGAGAAAGGGAGGATGAGAGATCGTGAGAGATTGTGAGGATGAGAGTGTTTTGCAAACTAATTTGTTTTTTTTTATTATGTTAATTTATTTTGTAAAAAGATTTAAGTTAGTATAATTAGGATTAGTCTCTTTTATTTATTTTATTTAATTTATAATAAAAATGAGTTAGATTAGTATTTAGCTTAAATATAATTAGGAGTTGTTTGGTTTAGTTAAACCAGGCGGTGACACTTGTCACCGTCTGTATGGTCTATTTGTCATCCGATGCATGTACATACATGGTAGCATCCTTGTACCCTCCTTCATAGCCATCAGATCTATTGAGATCCAGATCCAACGCTCCAGCATGGTGGACCACACTGTACCTCATCGAATCTCCCATACAAGATCCAGCAAGCTATTGGGCTAGGGCTCAACTTTGTTACTCACACCTCCAAATCAATCTTCAAATCAGGCCCATTTCTAAACTCATTCTTTAATTTATTTATTATGCGAGTATTTTATTTTATTTGATGTATTAAATAATAATTAGTATATGATAGTTTTTATTTGCTAAATTATCGATTAAATTATTAGTTGATTTTTTATCAAGTAGAAAAAATCCATCCTAATAATTATTTAAATTCCGGTTGTATTGTGTGTTAATTTTCTTTTCTTTATTATTCGTTTTATTATTTTATCCGCTTGTATGTTCTATTACACAATCGAGCACTCCACTCACGAATTAGTATAAAAGAAACGACGCCTCCGATCTCTCATTTTTGGTTACCCACACCAAATTCTCTAAGGGTCTCATGGTTGGGAATGGGCATGGCCATCCTCACGAGGTTAATCAAGGCCCTCGTTGCTTCGATTAATCATAACCCGAATAAATGTTGGTCCACATACCAATATCCATGCACCAGGGTCTCATGGTTGGGGATAGGAGCACCTATCCTCACGACGTTAATCGAGTCCACATACTTGATTAATCATAACCCGAAACATTACTTCTCTTCGTCCGATATCGAACTCTTAAAACACTTTCAAATTAAAATAATTAATTGAATTTGTTTTCTTTAAATCAATTTTCTATAAAAAAAGGGAACACTTAGATAAGATTTGTTTCAATTGTTAGATGTTAGCCTAACGATTTAAACGAATCGAAGTTTCTAGTTCGTTAGATGATAGCCTAATAAACTAAAAACTTCTATCCATGTTCTAAAACAAAAATATAGTGTTATGGCATTTAATTAAATTGTTGAATGATAGCCCGACGATTTAATTAAATTTAAAGTATTTGGGCCATTAGATGATAGCCTAATGACTTAAATACTTTTATTCCATTCACTTAATAAATGTGAACTTTGTTTCACCTCACCCTTTTCATAATAAAGATTTTGGATGAGAGATGATTGGTCGAGCTCACTCACCAATTTCGAGTATTCGAATCGTTAGATGATAGCCTAACGTTTTGGTACTTGTCATCTACAATTAAAATCAATTCAACACATTCAATTCTTTTTCGCTCATATGCGATCATCAAAAACATTTCCACTAAAATCAACACAACCAATTCAAACATTTTCAACAAGAACTACGGAGTTTTGACTTTCCCATTGCACGAGGGAATACGTAGGCACACGGTTTTGAAACCGTGTCAAACTCAAAATAATAATAAACAAACCCCTTTTCTTCTTTCTTATTTATAATTTAGAAATTAGCGAATACACACACAAACACACGTTGAACTAAATGGGTCCCATCGAGTTCGATGGACGTAAGAGGTGCTAATACCTTTCTCTTGCGCAACCGACTCCCGAATCCATCCTTTTTGGTCTTGTAGACCGCCTTATCCGATTTTTGTGGGTTTTATCTATATTTTCTTGGAATAAATAATATTAGGTGGCGATTTCATTGTTTTGAAAATTAATTAAATGATTTTTGGAAAACGAGTTGCTTCAGTTGGCGACTTCACTGGGGACATATTTTAAAATCTTTTTGACTAAGCGAGTCAACCCTAGTTTAGTTCTTCGCATGTTTGTGTGTTTGTTTATTGCTTCTTTCTTTATGCATATCTATTGTTTATTGCTTATTATTCTCTGTACACTTTATATATACTATTCTGTTGATATATTATTGTGATGGGAATTTATGGGTGTTGATACATAGATAAGCCCACTACCCAGGCTTCTAGGTCACCTTTTTAGGAATAGAGGGGTTGTGTAGCCTAGGTCCCCCTGACTCCAATGTCTTGTGGACCGAAGCAAAGATTCCGGCTTAGAGTTGGTTATTTTAAGGAGGTTGTTGACCCACATGATAGTGCAGGACATCAATCTTTGGACAAATGACCTATAACTCTAAGTTTGTTCATTTTGTCCTAACCGAGACCAATCGCTCAAATTTTGGATTTCGAGCATCCTATTAAGAGTCGTTTCTTGGAGTATACTTTTGCAAATATTATCACTACGTAGGTCGTACACGTGTTGATAATATTTGTAAAAGGGGATCTGAGATCCCAAGAAACATTTAGCCAAAAAAACCATAGGACTAGCCTTACCTGGGGAATTGTTGGGTAGACGTCGAAACCATGACCGACCAATCCTATGAACCAACTTTATTTAATTTGCAACATACATTGCATACATTTGCACAAAACAACTTAGCATATGACTTTTATTTTTAGGGAACCTTATAGACTTTGTTGGTGCAGTAAGTAGAAAGGAAGAATGAATCCAACTGTGAAGAACGTTCCGCATCTCAAATTCAAAGAACTGAAGATAGGGAAGTTGATAACTCAAAGCGAGAGAATTCTGCCTGTCAGTAGAGCTTATTTTGGGAAAATGTTTGGGAACATCCTGGATCTTTTGACTACCAATGTGGACATGGAAGCTTTGATTGCTTTGGCAAAGTACTATGATCCTCCTCTTCGATGCTTCATATTCCAAGACTTTCAGCTTGTTCCTACAATTGAGGAGTTCGAGAGAATTCTTAATTGGCCTTTGAAGAATGACACTCCCTTCCTCAACATAGGAGAAGACTTGGATAAGGCTGATATAGCTGTTGCTTTGTTTCTCCCCGTAAGCGAAGTGGCACCTTGGGTTACGGACAAAGGTATTCTTAGGCAAAACTTGGAAGATAAGTTATCAAGTTTGAGTGTTCAAGACGATTGGCTGACTTTCAGTTCCATTCTGGCTTTGCTCATCTTTGGGGTGGTCATGTTTCCATCCAATAAAATTGGTTACTTGAGCCTGTCTACTATTGGTATATTTATGTCAAAGAACCCTATTCCTGCATTGTTGGCTGATGTTCTCTACCATCTCCATGACAGACATCTGAAAAGGCGAGGGGTGGTTCTGTGTTGTTCTTCGCTGCTATATTTATGGTTGACATCTCATATCCCTCAGAGCAGACCATGGGAGAAGATCCTGAGAAACTTAACTTGGTCTCAAAAATTGACTTCACTTACGGCTGATGGTGTGTTGTGGCATTCTCCAGGTTGGGAATTTGTTGATGTTATCACTCACTGTGGTGGATATTCTAATGTTCCTTTGATTGGGTCTGTGGGTTGTATCAACTATAACCCAAGGCTTGCAACAAGGCAGTTAGGATATCCAATGGAAAATGAACCAAGACCTGAACACTTAGAAAGCTTCATTATAGATAAGCTTGGCCAAAAGGATCGCAATGATGTAAGGAAGATCCGAAGAGCTTGGACTCAAATTCATAGGGAAAACAGAGAGCTGATCAAGAGAGGTGGAATTAATGGAAGATCTTATCGCCAGTGGGTGCTAGAAATAGTACAAGAAATCAAGCAACCATATTTTGTGGAGGTGCCTTTTGATCATCCAGAACCTGTGATCACTCATGTTCCGATAGAAGAAAATATGAGGCTTCAAGAAATCATTAGGAAGATGGAAGAGGAAAGATTGGAGCTATAAAGCTCAAATTCTCGCATCTCTCTCAAACAAGAAGATCTGGAAGCTAATCTCAAGGAGGTAAAAGAAGAATTAGCAGGAAGGAGAAGACAAAATGAGGAAGATGAAGAGCTCCTAATAAGATATTCTGAAGACTTGAAAAGTGTTGCTAGTGGGGCAAGAGTTCTTCGTCGACAGTTGAGAGCTGCTCAACAACAAAGAGGAAAAGCTTATCAAGATGAAGAAAGGGCTGTTGAAGAGAAAAGAGCATTGAAAGCACATCTTGAAGCCAAGATTTCAGAATTAGAAGCTTCTCTAGCACAGACCAATAAAATGCTATAAAATGAGATAGCTACAACGGAAGAAGTCTACATTGCCCGAGAATTGGAAGCAGTTGAACTAGCTGAGAAAGTTCAAGAGCTGAACATTACAAGAGAAGAAAGAGACAGTAACAGAGACGCTTATGAAGGACTCAGAGAGCAATGTCAGGGTTGGATAGATGAGATTCATAATTTGAACCGTGTGTTGGATGAGAAAGATGAAATTATGTCCTTTTTAGAAGAGACGAATGCACATTTCTATGGGAAATATAATGGTATGGTGGACATGTGTAACCGCTTGATCGTTGATGTGCCCTGGAGACTTAGGTCGGCCTTAGAGGACCTTGAAGGAAATCAGATACCTCCTGCTGTGAGCGAGTTCCTCTTCCTTTGTCAAGATATGGTGAACCGGTTCAAGGCAGAAACCAGAGATTTGAAGCCTCGTCGCGGACAGCATTTTTAGTAATTTAACAGTTTGTCTTAGTTGAATAATTGAATTTAATGGTTAATGTAATGATTTAAATTTCAGTATGAATATTTTTGCTCTGTTTGAACTTGATCAACAATGTAGTTACGCCTAACATTTTGGTTTATATGAGATTTCAGTGATTTGCAGTTTAATCAGTCTTTCCTCGAATGCTTATTATTAACTAATGAGTCTTTAAAGAGTCCCTGAAAATAAAATGAACAAAAATATATCATGGGTATGCATACATACCCCATAACATATCATGCATAACAGGGTGTTGAGATCAGTCTTCTTACTTCTATCGTTGACTTTCTTCTACACAGAATAGAGATTGCAGATTTCTACATTCACCGGTACCAGACAAAAAGCAACCTGAAGAGACTTATGGAGAAGATTGAAGCTAACGTAGCCGCCATGGGGACAAGGATAGACGCTCGCGTGGGGCAACTGATGGAGATGATACAAACCATGGCTCTGCAGCAAGAGGAGTTGAGAGCTTTGGTTGTGAGGCCTGCCGCAGCCACTGTCGAAGGAGCTGAAGTTGTTCCTCCCCCGCAAGGGAATGCTGTGTCTGGAATTATCTTGGAGGTTAACACCGGTTTCGCTGACCTTGCCGGAGAAAATCAGGCTGCTCAGATGAATCATGCTTCGGTGATTCCTCCTCCGCCTGCCCCCACACATCGTCAGCATCCAGATCCTGGGGTGATTCCTCTACCAAGTAAGAAGACTGTTCAGATCCCATTTCCTCAGCATGAGGAGGATAACTTTGAAGATTGGTTTTCTAATGTTGAGGAACCAACAGAAGTTGATCGTAAGTTGCGCATGCTTGAGGAGCGCATGCAAGCCTTTGAGAACCAAGGAGTTTTGGGTTTCAACATGTCTAACTTGGGATTGGTGCAAGGAGTGAAGATTCCTCCCAAATTCAAAACCCCAGAGCTTGCAAAGTACAAGGGCAACTCTTGTCCTAAAACTCACATGAGATACTACTTTAGAAGGATGTCCGCTTATACGAAGGATGAGAAACTCCTGATGAATTTCTTTCAGGATAGTTTGAATGATGGACCGCTAGATTGGTATATGGGCCTTGATAGCTTGTAGGTTCGAACATGGAGAGAGTTGGTTGAAGCCTTTGTTCAACACTACGGCTTTAATACTGATATGGCACCTACAAGAACCCAGCTACACAACATAGCCCAGAAGAAAACTGAATCTTTATAAGAGTACGCGCAAAGGTGGCGCGAGGTAGCTGCTAAAGTTCAACCCCCTATGGTAGAACGCGAGATGGTAGAAATGTTTACCGGCACACTAGATGGGCCTTACTATGCCTCTTGCAGTATGAACAGTACTTTCACTGACATGGTGATGTTTGGTGAAAGGGTTGAGATGGGGATCAAGTTGGGAAAGATTCAGGATGTTAGTACTGACAAGAATCAAGTGGTGGCGCCAAAAAGTCTTTTGGTGGTTACCAGAAGAAGAAGGAAGGCGAGTCAAGCGCATTGTACGAACGAAGAGGGAAAGAGAAGCGCCAGGAATTCAATCGCCAAGTCGCTGCTGTGACTATTCATGCTAGTGTTCCAAAACAAGATGTTGCTCCTAGACAACAACAACCGAGACCCAAGAAGAAGTCTGATCCCTTGCCAATGTCTTATGCAAATGTATTTGCTCACTTGCAAAGCCTGAATATGATTGAATTGCGCAGTCTGAAGATTGACCCTGATAACCTGCAGAAATATTTTAATGCGAATGCTCTTTGTCTCTACCACTCCAACGCGCATGGGCATTCTATTGAGAATTGTATTGCCTTCAAATACAAAGTTCAGAACTTACTTGACACTGCGGCAATCAACTTCGGACCACCTCCTACTCCTAATGTCATTCAGCATCCCTTGCCTCCCTATGGTGGAAACGCTGTTAATGCAATTTGTGAAGAGGGAAGTTTGAATCTGATAACGGATGTTAATGCTTTGACCACCCCGTTATGGTGGATAAAGAAGCAATTTTTGTTGAAGGGAGACTTCCCTGGTTGTGATGGTGGTTGTGAATAATGTTTGATCCAAGCTGAAGGTTGTGATGACCTGAGAAACGAAATTCAGCGTTTGATTACTGAAGGGACTGTTCAATTCATCCAGAAAGAGTTAAATGTGCAGAACAATGAAGATGAGGTTGATGTGGTTACCATCCCCGTCACATCCAGAAGGGATTCCTGTTACGATCCCTGTGCCGACCAAGAAACCTTTTGTGATCATCACTTTGCCTGGTCCAGTACCCTACACTAGTGAAAAGGCCGTTCCATGGAATTATGGATCTGAATACTACCGCGACAGAAAGAAACTGAATGTGGAGATCTCTAAAAAAGGAAAGTCTGCGGAAGGGAAGATTGAAGGAAATGAGCCTGCAATTCATAATATTGTGGGGGAAAGTCGGATTACCCGAAGTGAACGAATCTTCTCCCCCACCCAATCTAGCTGAGAAAAGTCCTGAAGCTTTGGCCAAGGCTAAAGCAAAAGGGAAAGGAATTATGATTGGGGATGAGTCGACACCAAAGACTTCAACACCCGTTCTGATCCCTGAGGTGACTAGAGATGTTGAAGAGCTGATGAGGTATATAAGGAAGAGCGATTATAAGATAATCGACCAGCTCAACCAGACACCCGCCAAGATTTCTATTTTAGCTTTGTTGAGGGATTCTAAACCTCACCACAATGCTTTGATGTAGTTGTTGGGGACATCCTTCGTTCCCCGAGAGATCTCTGTTAACCAGTTTGGAGGCATTGTGAACAGCATTTCAGCAAGTAACGGTCTCAGTTTTACTGACTTTGATTTACCTCCCGAGGGGAGGAAGCATAACAAAGCGCTGCACATTTCTATGGAGATAGCGAGAACTACTTTATCTTGTGTGCTGGTTGACACAGGATCATCTCTCAATGTCCTTCTGAAGTCTACTCTCCTGAAATTGGACTATGAAGGGGTTGTGCTGAGACCCAGTGATTTGGTGGTTAAGGCATTTGATGGGTCAAAGAGGTCTGTGTTTGGCGAGGTGGATCTGCCTATTAAGATAGGCCCGCAGATTTTCGATGCAACTTTCTTCGTCATGGATATCAATCCCTCCTACTGTTGCTTGCTCGGGCGCCCTTGGATTCATGGGGCTGGCACTGTGACGTCTACCTTGCACCAAAAGCTGAAGTTCTTGATTAATGGGAAGGTGGTCAGCATTTATGGTGAAGAGGATTATATCGTCAATCATCTGAGCAATTTTCGATATGTTGAGATTGAAGGAGAGATCCATGAAACTCCATGTCAGGCTTTTGAAACAGTAACAGTCGATAAGATTCTTTTGCAAAAGGGTGAGAAGTTGGAAGTCTCCATGGTATCCTATAAGCAGGCTCAAGCTGTTGTTGAGTCCGGACATCCTGAAGGGTGGGGTAGAATGCTAGAGCTTCCCACTCAGACAGATAAGAGGGGTTTGGGTTTTGCTCCAAGAATGAAGGTCCCAATCTCCGCCTCAATGAGCAAGGGAGTGTCTCCTCCTGTCAAGTTTGTTAAAGGTGGAGTCCATATGGAAGATGTTGATGTGATTGATGGTGAAGCCGACAGTGGCTGCGATGTGGACAAGTTGGTCTACCCAACTGTTCCAGGACGTGAGCTCTCAAATTGGTTCGTTGAAGACGTTGTTGTGGTCACCCGTTTTGAAGAGTAATTTTCTGTTTTTATGTCATGCCATAATTCCTACGTTATGCCCAAGACGTAGTGATCATGCTTTAGGGCCACAATGTTTTTAACTTTCAAGTTTATCATTAATAAAGGACGTCCTTTTTTGCATTCAAATATTTCGCTCTTTGTTTTTCTTCACTTATTCTTTAAAAGGTGGCAATGTGAAATTTTGTTTTATAATCATTTCTTTCTTTTTGTATAATTTTTTTTGTTTTTTTCCTTCTTCAATCTAAAAATAAAAAATAATAAAAATAAAATTACCAACCACGCAGATGCGATCCTTTATTGATCCCGGATTTTGTCAATGACGATTCTGCCATGGCTCATTATGACTTTGACAAACCAATTTATCAAGCTGAAGAAGGAACCGAAGAGGACTGTGACTCTAGAAGAGACTCTAGAAGTGATCAATCTGGGAACCGAGGATGCTCGAAAGGAGGTCAAGATCGGGGAAGCATTGGAAGATGGAGTTAAGCAAAAGCTAGTTGAAATGCTTCATGAATATGTGGACATTTTCGCTTGGTCTTGTGAAGATATGCCTGGGTTAGATACTGACATCGTTATGCACGAATTGCCCCTCAAAGAAGGCTGGCCATCGGTAAAACAGAAGCTTCGCAGAACGCACCCAGAAATGTCAAGGAAAATTAAAGAAGGGGTTCAGAAGTAGATGGAGGATGGTTTCTTAAAGGTTGTTTCTTATCCCCCATGGGTTGCAAACATTGTGCCAGTACCGAAGAAAGACGGCAAGGTAAGAATGTGTGTTGATTATAGGGATCTGAATAGAGTCGGCCCTAAAGATGATTTCCCTCTCCCGCACATCGATATTTTGGTCGATAATACTGCTCAAGCTAAAGTGTTCTTTTTCATGGATGGTTTCTCTGGCTACAACCAAATTAAGATGGCGCCAAATGATATGGAGAAAACTACTTTTATTACACCGTGGGGAACATTCTGCTACAAAGTGATGCCTTTTGGTTTAAAGAACATCGGGGCAACGTATCAACGCGCTATGGTTACTCTCTTTCATGATATGATTCATAAGGAGATTGAAGTCTACGTGGATGATATGATTTCCAAGTCCCAGACGGAAGAAGAACACCTAGTTCACTTGTTAAAATTATTCGAAAGATTAAGAAAGTTCAGACCGAGGTTAAACCCAAGTAAATGCACCTTCGGGGTAAGATTAGGGAAACCTTTAGGCTTCATTGTAAGCGAAAAAGGGATCGAGGTTGACCCTGCAAAAATAAAAGCGATACAAGAAATGCCAGAGCCGAGAACAGAAAAGGAAGTGCGAGGTTTCTTGGGAAGACTGAATTACATTGCTAGGTTCATTTCTCATCTTACAGCTACCTGTGAGCCCGTTTTCAAGCTGTTAAGAAAGAATCCGACAACCAGGTGGAACAATAATTGTCAGACCACGTTCGACAGTATAAAGAAGTACCTACAAGAGCCTCCAATTCTCTCACCCCCGGTGAGAGGCAGACCATTGATTATGTACTTGACAGTGTTGGAGAATTCTATGGGTTGCGTACTTGGTCAGCATGATGAGACGGGCAGAAAAGAGCATGCCATATACTATTTGAGTAAGAAGTTCACAGAATGTGAATCGAGATATTCATTATTGGAAAAGACTTGTTGCGCACTCGCGTGGGCAGCAAAACGACTCAGACAGTATATGTTGACTCACACACTACTCTCTTAATCTCCAAAATGGACCCGATAAAGTATATTTTTGAAAAGCCGGATCTCACAGGAAGGGTAGCCCGTTGGCAAATGGTCCTGACAGAATATGATATCCAATACACTACTCAAAAGGCTATCAAAGGTAGTGTGTTGGCAGACTATCTGGCTCAGCAACCGTTAGAAGATGATTATCATCCGATGAAGTTTAAGTTCCCTGATGAGGACATTATGTATATCAGGGATTGTAATATTCCTGGCCCTGAAGAGGGACCCGAGCCAGGCTCGCGGTGGACGATGGCATTCGATGGGGCCTCAAATGCATTAGGAAATGGTGTTGGTGCCATTATCACTTCTCCGACAGGTTTTCATATTCCGTTCACTACCAGGATCTGTTTTGATTGCACCAATAATATGGCCGAGTACGTGTCATACCCCAATTTTTGACCTAATATACCACCTTACATTTGCATCATTGCATCACTAATAGTTCAGAATAGAATTAATCGGGTGTAGCTTTCACAGGTCAAAATTAGGGTTTCATCAAATTTTCATCTGAGTCAAGAGGCAAGCAATTAGGGTTTGAGTTTCACTCACCTCATTTGATCTATCTTGATCAAATCATCAACCTCTGATCTTCAGATATCCAACTTTTCTCATTGATCTATCAAGGATCGACCAATTAGGGTTTTGGTCGAGCATGAGTAATCTCTGATTTTCTGATCAATGGATGACTTTTTTGATTGGAGATTGATCTTCATATCTTAGATACAATATGTTGACCTAATTTACGGATTCAAAACATCACGAAGTTCACGATTCATCGATCGATTTAAAACATCGATGAAATTTCATACGCGGAAAAGTCAAACTTTGCCTTTTGGTCAATTTTTTCAAAACAAAACTTTTTCAATCATCAAAATACTTCAAATAATCCATCATGATCATAAAAAATCAAGAAATTTGGAAAAGTCAACAAAAAGTCAAAATTTCTAACACTTAGAAAAATTTTCAAGTGTTAAAATTTTGTACGTTTTCCAAACTTCATGACATTTTTTCACATAGTTCCACTTTGAATTGGAAAAAACTCAAAACATTAAAGTTGTAGCCCTTGAAACAAGCTTTCCAAAATGTCCAAGAACTCTCAAATCCATGGAGTCTAGCCATACTTTTGAATTTGAAACGTAGAGCTCCAAAATCCATAATTTTCAAGTACAAACTTTGAAATTATAGGTCATTTTGAGTTTTCTTCTTTCTAGAAGCATGCCACCTTGCAAATTGAGGATTAGAACTGATAAATATCAGAGGAAGGGTAATTATAGCAAGATAAGATCAAGGTAAGAACTAACCATGGTTAAAAGGAAGTTTCCTTTTGCATTTAATGCAAAAATGACTTCCTTGCCCTCTAAGGCAAGTTAGAATTACCAAGGCCAAACTTTCTCAATTATCTTTCAGAATTCATGGCCTATAAATAGAGGTATTGTTTTCCATTCAAACTACACCAAAGCCATGCAAGTACATGCTTTCTCTCTTCTTACTTGAAATTCAAGAAACATAGTGCATTTTGAGAAAATTTGCAATTTTGAAAAACTTGTGAAAACTATGAGGAAATTTGGTGTCTAACATATCTTATAATCAATATGTAACTTGTTTGAAACATAAAATCAACACAAGAAACACTAAAACTTAGAATTACACTTCATGTTTCCAAAACTTGCAAAACTGCCATAATTTTCGAATTTGGACTTTGGCTTAAGCAACTTGAGTTTTAATCATCCAAACATCATCAACATACATCATAGACATGATGCAGATCATCAATATCAAACTGTAATACCTCTAACCCAGAATTCGAAGTTCCACTTTGAGCTTATGCAGGTCGACTTGGGTAGAGAGTTTCAAATCATTCCAGAGCAAGCAGGGTGATCAAACACCTTCCATAGAGGCCGTTGGTGCTCAAGCAATCCTCAAACAACAACTGGAAACACTCCAATCCAGTTTTCGATTCCAGCTTCAACAGGTAAGAACTTCAAACTAGAACTCTATGATTCTTTGATTCAA
Source organism: Vicia sativa (assembly GCA_021764765.1). Taxonomy (NCBI): domain Eukaryota; kingdom Viridiplantae; phylum Streptophyta; class Magnoliopsida; order Fabales; family Fabaceae; genus Vicia; species Vicia sativa. The sequence continues at coordinate 142,991,005 of CM038794.1, forward strand.
ATGAAAAAAACTATTGGCCATTTGTTTTCTGCACTATCCACGATCATTAACCCTCAATCAATTGAATAAATCATCAACCATACACGATTTCAATTAGATTTTTTAGTTTTAGGGTTCTTCGTGTTCTTCATAAATTTAATCATTCTGGGCTTAAAATAAATGAAATTAAATAGTGCTATCATGTTCTTGGGCTTGAAGCGAGCAAGTTTGATCTTTACATCGTTTGATTTCATCAAGAAACACGAAATCCATGGTTGATTGAAGATTGGAGAAGAAGAACAAGGCTTGCGCGCGTTTTTTGAATTCAAATATCTGTTTTAAAATATATCCAGTTTGTTTAAACATAATACACGGATGTATTTCCGCCCCAGCGGTTGCCAGCTCACTCTTAAAACTCTCTTGCCACGCCTTGCCTAATGGTCCCGGGTTCAAGCCTCCTTGGGACCATTTTTTACCAAACTTTTGTATTTTTTTTACAAACTTTGACATTTTCAAAACCCAATCAAAACTCCTCATTTTGAGGTGATTTTTTGTACACTTGTCAATTAACATATCTATTTTAGGATAGTGCAAAAATTTTCAGAAAAAACTTTCATCCGATTATATTTTGATCGAGCCGAAAACGACACTTTGAGTACTTTTCAAAACACCTTTAAAGGTGATTTATTTTCAAACTTTCGAATCCCGATTCTTTTCAAAACTTCTTATAATTAAACTTCACAGTTTAAAAACAATTTCAAATAACATTTTTCAAAACTTTTCATCAAACTTGCATCTTTTACCATGATCGATCCGATTAAACGATAAAACTGAATTCATTTTCTCTCGTTTTTCGTAACCGATCATGGGCCTCCCTTACGGTGTAAGTCCCAACCAACATTCTTTATGTACATACATATTTTTCTTGTATATATCAAATTCTTTTCATATACATACAAATTTTTACCTGTACATAATACAGATACCTCTGTACATACTCAAACACGGATAAACTTCGATCGTTTGTTTTCCGTTTTGTCTGTATGTACATTGAATACCATTGGTATTGAAATGAGCATTATTCCCGGTGAAACTGCTTTTAAATCAATGGGCCACCCTTATGGTGTAAGTCCCAACCCTCCTATGTACATCCACATCCTCCTGTACATAAATACTCGTTCGTGTACATACTTACTTCCTTGTACACATTCAAACTTGTAAATAATCAAGTTACGCTCGTTTCAAACGTTCGTTTCACACACACTTGTTTATATTTCCTTCATAAACTCTTGTAAATAAATTTTACATGCATTTGTTTATACTTCCTTCATAAACTCCTGTGAATAAACTGCATATACTTGTTTATACAACTGTCTAGTTATAACATAACAACTAGTCTAACCAATAGGTTCCCCACAGAGTTAGCCTCCTCTTGGGCTTTGTACAAGGTAACTCATTTCAACTGAGTTCAGCCTCCTCTTAGGCTTCATATAAGAAAACTCATTCATCTGAGTTTAAGCCTCCGCTTAGGCTTCATATAAGACAACACTCCCCTGTTGAGTCAGCCTCCTCTTGGGCTTCGTTCAAAAGAACTCCTCATTGAGTTTAGCCTTCTCTTGGGCATCATACAAAGAAAGAGACCCGGAAATCTCTTAACAGCCTCCTATTGGGCTTCAAATACAAAGAATCACTCGCGTTAGGATAGAACCCAGAGAGTATAATTTCCCGGTGAAATTGCTCTTCATTCCAAAAGGATGGTTTCCCGGTGAAATCCCTTTTAAAGCCAAAGCCAGCCATACCCTATAGCTTCCTCTTGAGCTTCATACAAGGACCCTCGATGACCCTCGATGACCCTCGGAATGCCTCCTCTTGGGCTTACAATACAAGGACCCATGGGCTTCTTAAAAGCATCCCTTTAATCCAATCAATTTCTCCTAGAGATTTAGACATCTATCATCTCTATGGAAGAAGTATCTTATCTATCACATCACATACAATCAAAAAACTTTTCAAACTCTTTTCAAACAAAAACATTTCTTAATTGTAAGTGGTAACGCTTGTACACTCAAGCAAAACACCTAATGCTTACAATTAAAAGATTCAATCTTTTTCAAACATCTTTCTTAAACATGTAAGTGGTAACGCTTGTACACTCAAGCAAAACACCTATAACTTACGATGAAAGATTTTAATCAGTCAAACTTTTCAAAAATGTATGTGATGAAATAGATTAGATACATTTTTTCATTAAGATGACATTTGTCTGTGTCTCTTAATAACTCCCGTTGCTTTCCACTAGCATAAGTGGGAACTACGATTGCTCTGACTTTCTCAACATCCTTTTGAGAATACGTAGGCATAAGGTTTCATCCTTGCCGAGCAAATTTCTTTCTCCCTCAGACCAAACCAGCCATAGATCCCTTTAGATCGGAGCTACAAATGCTCTGATTCCCATTAGGGGATATGTATGCAGAAGATCCACAGATCTTTGCGAGCATAATAATAACAAACACTAGGATCCCACGTAATCTATCCTTCTTAAAATCCAAAGGAGAAACTTTCCCAATCATAGAAATAGCAATTAAAACACACAAACATATCAAACATATTCATATATAAAGCTATGGATAACCATATATATTTAGGGTGCTCCATCTATTCCCTTTATATAACAAACCCCCCTTACCCAGAATACTCCCCAATGCGTTGCGTCTAGTTTGCGCTAGTCGTTACGCATATCAAAATCAATTGAGGGTATTAGCAGCTTTCCCCTAAATCAAAAGAGTAAATCGTTTTGAGCCAGAGAATTCATATTCGATTCCCTAGCGCGTCACTTTTTAACGCGAACAGTACGAAGCTTGTATTTTTGGGATTGAAGCAGCCATTGATCTTGAGAATCAAAATCTTAGCAGTATACGGAGATTCCGCTTTGGTAATTAGTCAAATCAACAGAGATTGGGAGACTCGCCACCCAAATTTGATTCCATACCGAGAGCATGTCTTGAAGTTGATCCCTTATTTCGACGAGATCACTTTTGACCACATCCCAAGGGAAGAGAAAAACTTGGCAGACGCTTTGGCTACACTGTCATCCTTGGTTCTACGACATCAAAAGGTATCTCGAGACTAAACAATACCCTGAAGATGCTTCCATCACTGATAAGAAAGCTCTGCGCAATTACTCGGCAAAATTTTTCCTCAATGGGGATGTTTTGTACAAAAGGAACTATGACTCTGTTTGCTCAGATGCGTGGATAGACACGAAGCAAATAAGATAATAGAAGAAATCCATGAAGGTTCCTTCGAGACACATTCTAGTGGGCACACCATGGCTAAGAAAATCCAGAGAGCGGGTTATTATTGGTCTACCATGGAGAATGATTGCTACAATCATGCTAGAACCTGTTACAAATGCCAAGTGTACGCTGATAAGATGCATGTGCCGCCTTCTTCGTTGAATGTTTTGACTTCTCCGTGAGCTTTTGCGATGTGGGACATTGATATGATTGGGGAAATTAAACCTACCGCTTCTAACGGACATCGTTTCATTCTTGTTGCCATTGATTACTTTACCAAATGGGTTGAGGCAACATCTTATGCTCGTGTTACTAGGCAGGTGGTCACACGTTTTATCAAGCATAATATCATTTGTCGTTATGGGGTTCCTGAGAAGATCATCACTGACAACGGCTCGAATCTCAACAACAAAATGATGAAAGAGTTGTGTGACAGTTTCAAGATAAAACATCATAACTCTTCTCCGTATCGTCCAAAAATGAATGGTGTTGTGGAGGCGGCAAATAAGAATATCAAAAAGATTGTATAGAAGATGGTTGTCACTTACAAATATTGGCACGAGATGCTGCCATATGCCTTGCACGGCTATCGCACCTCGATACGTAATTCAACAGGGGCAACTCCCCTTCTCTTTGATATACGGTATGGAAACAGTCCTGCCCGTAGAAGTTGAAATTCCCTCCTTAAGGATTTTGACAGATGTGCAACTCGATGAAGCTGAATGGGTTTAGAATAGGCTTGATCAGTTGAATCTCATTGACGAGAAGAGATTAACAGCTATTTGTCATGGACAGTTATACCATAAGCGAATGAAAAGGGCTTTCGACAAGAGAGTGTGTCCTCAGAATTTTCAAGCTGGTGACCTTGTGCTGAAGAGAATTTTGCCTCCTAACAATACGGATGCTCGGGGCAAGTGGGCTCCAAATTATGAAGGACCATATGTCGTGAAGAAAGTTTTCTCTGCAGGAGCTATGTTGCTCACGACTATGGACGGAGAGGAGTTCCCTCACCCTATCAATGCAGACGTAGTCAAAAAATACTTCGCATAAAAGAGACCCATTAGGTTGACTGGCCTAAGAAAAATAAGGGCATCCCGAGGAATCAAAAAGGTACGGGCAAAAGTTAGGGATAAATATAAAAGATAGTACACCCGCCAAGTCAAAAACCTGAAAGGGCGTCTTGGGAAAAAAAAGGGTATCCCGGTGGATCGAAAACCCGAAAGGGCGGTCCAGGCAAAAATTAGGGATTCAAAGCGAATGACTATGATCTGCACGGCACCCGCTTTGTCACTTTTACAACATCTTGATAATTCGGAAAGATGGAGAATCAGTCCCACCGGAGCATTTTGGATAGCTCGGTATTAAGGAATGACGGAGTTATGAAGAGCACGGCGGATTTGGGGTTCGATAAAAATCCATGATTTTGTTGCCACCTTTATTTTCTTTTAACTTTGATATGTAAGCAATTGCCTCTTTTCAGGAATTGCTTCTTGATGTAAATGCTCATTTACGGGCTAGTCAATCAATAAAATTACTTTTATCCAAATCGTGTTTCTTTTTTTATTTTGCCTTATTTTCATGTTTTTAACTGTTTTGTTTATAAAAAATAATAACGTCCGATATTTTAAATAAACTTCGCATATAAAACATCAGAGCCCTACAGCACGTGACATAATTTTTTAAATTACTCGGAATTTCAGGTACACGCGTTAATAACTGAAACTTTTGATCTTTGTAGCAGAAATATTGTTATGTTTTGCGTTTTGCAGATTTTGTTATCCAAAGATTTTAGAATGAAAGGGAATGATACACATGAGATTTGGTCACCAACAAAGCTTATTTTCTCTTCAACAAGAGTTATCTATGACATATGTGTGCCCTCGAATGTTATTACTCTTTCGCCGACGCAAAAAATCACAAAGAGCAGTTTGTACCAGCATGATCATTTTCAAAGGCTCACTGGCGCCAGAAGATGTTGTCGACCCCTCTTATGCAAAAGCTTGTAATCTAGAGTTATTGAAATCAAGAACTCTACGCAACATGATTGTCATCCCAGATTAAATGTCAATCTCTAAGAGTTACTTCCCCAGTGATGTAGATCATTGAAAGTTGATACTACTATTCTGCAATCCTCCTGTCGGAGACCAGACTATCATCCCTTGGATAAAGACCAGATGATTTATATTCAATTCATGGATGGTTGATGTTTCCTCGCCAGCTCACAATTGCCTTTAGTCCCGGACGAGATACTAAAACATGCATCATTGCATTGCATAGCATCCTCAAAAAATGCGTAGCATTTCCATTGATATGGAACATTACGCGGAAAAAATAATAATCTCAAACATGCATCTAAGCATAAGCCAGATCAAAGTCTTTCGCGAGTACCTTTTGCGTCTCCGAAGAGAAGTCTATTCATAAAAATCCCCAAGTGGTATCCCTTGTCAGGTTTCCCTAAAGACATATCTTCTTGTTGTTGCTATATACATTTTTGACCCTGTGTCGGTCTCTTACGTCGTTCAATTCAATTCAGTTACCAAGTGTCTTGCTTTCTGCAAATTCTTATTTTGGTATTCTTACCCGTGTTTGCCTCTGTCGTTAGAGTGCGAGTAGGAGTTGATGTCTAACCTTTCTTGCTTCTCAATTGTTTGAGTATCCATACTTGGTGTGTAGTAATTCATATAATTGCCACTCTTGAAGAATTACACCCCGCCTTTCGCCTGAGGGATATTGTATTTCTTGCACATTTGCAACCTTTTAAAGTCCAACATAGTTGGGCGATCCATGCTAGGATCCCCTTTGTTTGGCCTCTTTCCCCGTGAATTCGTCTTCGATCGACGATTTTACCATTCCATATATCTTTTCCCCGGTGAGTCTGCTCCAGTCAGTCTCATTCTTGCGTATGTCTAATATCCTTACCTGACATATGCTCCCTATACGTGTTCAATATCCTTACCGAACATGTATATTCAATCTTTATGTGTCCAATATCCTTACCGGGCATGAATATTTCGAAACCTTTGTTAGAGTCGTCTTCGGCCAGTCTCTTTCTGGTGTATGTCTAATATCCTTAACTGACATATGCTCCCTATATGTGTTCAATATCCTTACCGAACATATATATTCGATCTTTATGTGTCCAATATCCTTACCGGGCATGTATATTTCGAAACCTTTGTTAGAGTCGTCTTCCGGTCGGTCCCTTTCCGGTGTATGTCTAATATCCTAACCTGACATATGCTCCCTATATGTGTTCAATTTCCTTACCGAACATGTATATTCGATCTTTATGTGTCCAATATCCTTACCGGGCATGTATATATCGAAACCTTTGTTAGAGTTGTCTTCGGTCGGTCTCTTTCCGGTGTATGTCTAATATCCTTACCTGACATATGCTCTGTATACGTGTCCAATATCCTTACAGAACATGTATATTCGATCTTTATGTGTCCAATATCCAGTACAAGAATTCAAGGCTGGCATAACAGATTCTGACCCAATAGATCAAAAACAAAATACCAAAAGCCCATTTTTCGAATTTTCCCAGGCAGCCCTTGTTTCAAAACTTTACCTTAGAGCAAAAACCCTAACTCAGACAATATAAAAGCATTCAAGGCACAGAAACCAAGGGCAGCCACTTAGAGAAACCCTAAACAGAGCAATACTCAAGAAATGTAGAAAATAAAAGCTGAGCTACGAATCCCTAAACCCAAACAATAGAAAATCATCATTTTCCCATTAGAGTCCCTTCAGAAATCGAAAAAGAGGAAGTGTTTTGTAAGGTAATACCCGGTTTTGAAGAGAGAGGTGGAGGTTGCGAACTCTGTGTCACCATCCTTCTCCTTCTCTCCCTGTTCCTTTCATTTTCTGCATAAACATCACCGGTTTCACCCAAATAGAAGCTAGGGTTCTTTTTCCCCTTTCAATTTAAGGTCCCTTGTAAGCATCAACCAAGCAAAACGATAACAAATCATTATAAACGAAAGCAATAGAGTGAGAGAGAGAGAGACGATTTCTGGACGAAATCGTGTGAGAGAGAGAGAGAGACGATTTCTGGACGAAGTCGCGAGAGAGAGAGGCATTTCTGGAGAATCGAGTGAGAGAGAGACGATTTCTGGAGAATCGAGAGAGAGTGGGATGGATTTCTGAACGAAATCGTAGTGAGATCGAGAGGGACACCAAGCTTCTGGGTCACGATTGTGGGAAAGGGAGGATGAGAGATCGTGAGAGATTTTGAGGATGAGAGTGTTTTGCAAACTGATTTTTTTTTATTATGTTAATTTATTTTGTAAAAAGATTTAAGTTAGTATAATTAGGATTAGTCTCTTTTTTTTTATTTTATTTTATTTATAAGAAAAAGTAGTTAGATTAGCATTTAGCTTAAATATAATTAGGAGTTGTTTGGTTTAGTTAAACCAGGCGGTGACACTTGTCATCGTCTGTATGGTCTATTTGTCATCTAATGCAGGTACGTACATGGTAGCAACCTTGTACCCTCCTTCATATCCATCAGATCTGTTGAGAGCCAGATCCAACACTCCAGCATTGTGGACCCCACTGTACCTCATGGAACCTCCCATACAAGATCCAGCAAGCTATTGGGCTTGGGTTCAGCTTTGCTATTCATACCTCCAAATCAATCTTCAAATCAGGCCCATTTCTAAACTCATTCTTTTATTTATTTATTATGCGAGTATTTTATTTTATTTGATGTATTAAATAATAATTAGTATATGATAGTTTTTATTTGCTAAATTATCGATTAAATTATTAGTTGATTTTTTATCAAGTAGAAAAAATCCATCCTAATAATTATTTAAATTCCGGTTGTATTGTGTGTTAATTTTCTTTTCTTTATTATCCGTTTTATTATTTTATCCGCTTGTATGTTCTATTACACAATCGAACACTCCACTCACGAATTAATATAAAAGAAACGACGCCTCCGATCTCTCATTTTTGGTTACCCACACCAAATTCTCTAAGGGTCTCATGGTTGGGAATGGGCATGGCCATCCTCACGAGGTTAATCAAGGCCCTCGTTGCTTCGATTAATCATAACCTGAATAAATGTTCGTCCACATACCAATATCCATGCACCAGGGTCTCATGGTTGGGGATAGGAGCACCTATCCTCACCAGGTTAATCGAGTCCACATACTTGATTAATCATAACCCGAAACATTACTTCTCTTTGTCCGATATCGAACTCTTAAAACACTTTAAAATTAAAATAATTAATTGAATTTGTTTTCTTTAAATCAATTTCTAGAAAAAAAAAGGGAACACTTAGATGAGATTTGTTTCAATTGTTAGATGTTAGCCTAACGATTTAAACGAATCGAAGTTTCTAGTTCGTTAGATGATAGCCTAATAAACTAAAAAACTTCTATCCATGTTCTAAAACAAAAATATAGTGTTATGGCATTTAATTAAATTGTTGAATGATAGCTCAACGATTTAATTAAATTTAAAGTATTTGGGCCATTAGATGATAGCCTAATGACTTAAATACTTTTATTCCATTCACTTAATAAATGTGAACTTTGTTTCACCTCACCCTTTTCATAATAAATATTTTGGATGAGAGATGATTGGTCGAGCTCACTCACCAATTTCAAGTATTCGAATCGTTAGATGATAGCCTAACGCTTTGGTACTTGTCATCTACAATTAAAATCAATTCAACACATTCAATTCTTTTTCGCTCATATGCGATCATCAAAAACTTTTCCACTAAAATCAACACAACCAATTCAAACATTTTCAACAAGAACTACGGAGTTTTGACTTTCCCATTGCACGAGGGAATACGTAGGCACACGGTTTTGAAACCATGTCAAACTCAAAATAATAATAAACAAACCCCTTTTCTTCTTTCTTATTTATAATTTAGAAATTAGGGAATACACACACAAACACACGTTGAACTAAATGGGTCCCATCGAGTACGATGGACGTAAGAGGTGCTAATACCTTCCTCTTGCACAACCGACTCCCGAATCCATCCTTTTTGGACTTGTAGACCGCCTTATCCGATTTTTGTGGGTTTTATCTATATTTTCCCGTTCCTTTTGGAACAAATAAAATTAGGTGGCGATTTCATTGTTTTGAAAATTAATTAAATGATTTTTGGAAAACGAGTTGCTTCAGCACCCCCTGGTACCGTCGATGCATTCAACACACTCATACCAACGCGTACGCTCTAGAAGTTACGCGCCAACCCTCCCTCTTGGAACGGTCGACGCATCCCTCCTGTACTGTCAATTTTATTTTTCTTTTTTTTTATTTTCCTTATTTCATTTCAATTTTAAACTAACACATATAAATAGGTTTTGTTTGTCATTTGAGCCTTTTGAACAAGCATAGAGTGAAAGATACACATAGATAACACATCATCTTCAACATTCCTTCTTCAAATTCAACTTCTCCAATAATAAAAGTTGTTGATTTCAAGATTCAAGAATTGTTGATAACGTACAAATTGAAGAATTGCTTTATATTTGGGTTGTGTTTTGTGGGCTCTATCTTGAATAAAACCGTTAGGCGTTTTTCCTCTTAGATCCATATCGGTGCGTGGGTTTTTGGTACTAATCTTCGCTTTACAAGATTCAGTCGAGTGAAGCATCAAGGAGCAGTGGGTTCGCTTGATTTTTTCATGGTAGCCAGAGAATATTGAAGGAAGAGTTAGGGTTCGATCTTGTTCTATTGATATCAGCTGAGAGAAAGAAATTATGCAGCACATTGGTAGATATTTCTAGTATCGCTAACCGGAGGTGTAATCGAAAAGATCGAAGCTTGGTTTGGCTTGAACCAAGGATTGTGAAGAATATAGGTTCATCACCATCAATTGAATTGTGTGAAAAGGGAACTATTTCTTCACTTGTTACATTTTGCAATTTTATGAAAAACTTCGCAACTCTAAATTTTAGAGTTGCGGGCAGACATACACCACGCGAGGACGAAAGGTGGAACTGCCTTAACAAATTCTCATGTTCTTTTTCACATTTATTTTCATTACTTGATTGATCATATTTGTTGATTTCAAATTATCAAACTTGTATAAACCAAATTGGTGTTATGTCGAAGTTTAACTAAAACACTCGTAACGCTCCAATTGACCGTTACGTGACAATTTTCGATGACACAAATTAGTTAATGCAACACTTGTAAACTTTGCTTACAAAGTGTTTGATAATTTGTCTCACTTACAAATTGCTTATTGTGATCAAGCTTTGTTTCTTACTATTCACATTAGAAGTATTTGATACTAAGGGTGAATGCTAAGATGATTAATAAAGTGTAATCAAAGTGCTTATTCAAAACAATTTTTCTCACTTTCTAGAGGATCATTTAGACGATTGAAAATCCATGAGACTTTTGTGAAAACATTTTAAATGCTCAAATTTTTAAAATCCGATATATTCAACCCCCTTTCTAGATCGAGCACATCGTCTAACAACCTTTACTGGATAGAGTATTGTCACTAATAAATTTCACCATGTTCTTTATCGAGGGATTTATGTTGACAAACCAACTTTTTCTCCCAGACATGTGTGATGAAAATCCTAAATCCAAGTACCATTGGTCTTTGAATGTTTATTCATCTCGAGTTGTGACCATCAACATAATCTATTCTTCTTTATATTTTGCAAACTCTGCATCACTTTCTTGTTTCTTTCATTTTTCTAAACAATCACTAGAATAATGACCACACTTAGGACAATTGAAACAGTGAAAGTGACTCTTGTCTGGTTTTCGACCACTACCTCTTTCGCTACCTCCAGCACCACCTATTTGATTTCCTTGGTATAGGGGTCTTATCTGATTCGACATAATTCTTTCCTTCTGGTCTCCTCTACCAGTCGAATTGTTGTAGTCTCAACTACCTTTATTGTCGAACCACTTTCCTTTTCCTTTATTTTCTATTGATGACTTTTCGTGCAAATCCACGTCACTTTTCGACTTTCCTGCAGCTCTTTCAGCCATCCTTTGTTCATGAGATTCAAGCGTCCATTGAAGCTCTTCTTTTTGCCAATTTTGACAAATCTTTTGACTCTTCTATGGTTACCACCATGTGCTCAAACTTCAAAGTCCATGACCTCAAGATCTTTTCCACAACTGATCTTGTTGTCAATACTTCTCCATATACCTTGATTTGATTCACTAGTTTCGTAATCCAAGTGAAGAAATTAGTTACGCTTTCACTTTCTTCCATTTGAACTAATTCGTACGTTCTTTTATGAGTTTGTAACTTCACCTCTTTCACCTTTTCTGCACCTCTAAAATACTTTTTCAAAATTTCCCAAGCTTCTTTTGCAGATTACACATCACTAACCTTTTCAAAATTGTCAGGACTCATACATTGGTGAATTATAAAGAGAGATTTATACTTATTCTTCTTCAATTCTTTGTGTTGTCTCTTCTTCGCACATTGCTTCTTCTAGAGGATATTCTAATCCTTTTTTCACAAGATCTCAAAGATATTGACAACAAAACAAAACCTTCATCTCATTACACCAATTCTCATAGTTATCAACTTTCAGAATTGGAAGACTTTCTAGAAAATTCCTGTTTGGATGATTCATTGCCATTGTGATGTTCTTCCCTTGAATCTCTCAACCATAGCTCTTGATACCAGATGTTGGAAATCCACCAAAACCTATGGATAATTTCTATCAATCTTGATGAATATGATTGTTATTGATACACAATAACAATGAAAAATTGAGGAAAAAATAAAATTAGGGTATACATGTTATACCCCAAAATTTTCCCTCCTACTTCTCAAGACAATCCACAACTCCATACTCAAGGATTTCACGGGGTTGACCAGACAAACTCTCTCCTAAGAAATCCACCCAAGTTAGGGTTTTGCTCTTCTCAAGTCAAGATGGATTTCCAGTGCTCTAAACGGTCATCATACCTCACCATATGCTTCAAGGGATCATCATGTCATGTTTCAAGCCTTACAAGTCAAAATTGTTCATCCAATTACTCAGATGGTTGAAAATCAACTATATTAGACAAAAAGTCAACTATGGTCAAAATACAATCAAACTTCATAATTTTTGGCCAACATCAATATTTTGAAGTAAGATTCATCATTTTATCAAGGGTTGATCATGATTCATCAAGAAAAGTCAAGATTTGATCAAAGGTCAAAGTTTCCAAATTAGGGTTTTTCAAACAAAAGTCAACAGAACTTTGACCAGTCAACAAAAGTCATCTTTTTGCAAAGAAGTGTTCGTGAGCATGGAAACTTCAATGAGGATGAAACTAAAAGGGCAGTTTATAAGACATCTTGAGATTTCTAAAAAGTCCAAGAACACCAAAAAATGTTAAAAATTGAGCAAGATACAAGTTGTGCAAGTTGAGCATTTTTGAGGAGGTGCATAAAGGAAAATACTTGACAAATGCAAATATTTTTCAGATGGGCTTAGAATTTTATGATCCAAATCTGATCTTAACATTATTTATGGTCTCTATGGTCTTTGTCATGCCTCCTTTCCGATTTATTTAATTTATTTTGGATTTAAAGCATTTAAATTCAATTTTAATTAAATAAAATACAAAAGCAATGTCTAAGACAAGTTGGGCTTAATTTCTATTTATCTTGAGGACCAAGGAAGCCCATGAAAGTTGGAAAATTCGTGCAAGAAGGTTTAAGGAAAGATTGAGCCAAGTTTGGAAAGATTTCATACAAATTTCAAATCCAATTTTCTCCATTGAAAGAATATATTTTCTCTTAAAGTCTTGACCTATTTCCACTCCTCTATATATACTTAACACAACCACAAGCCAAGAGGATGGATTACTAGCCTCAGACAGCAACCCTAAAATTCTCAAAAATTCCAAGAAGTTGGCAAATTCGTATTCTATTTTCTAGCTACTTTAAGTCACTTTCAAGCACTCCATCGTGCTCCTGGGGTAAGTTTGAGTAAGTAGGCATCATTATACATGGCCATAACACGTTGAAACATGCCATACCTACAACTCCGATTGCATTTATTTTATGAATTTGTATTTTATTTTTTAACGTGATTTGCTTGCAACTAACGATTCTAATGTGTTCATGGCATGTTATAGACCAGATCTGGGCAGTCGTTTGAATCTTTTCATGGCTTAATCGTGTCATGCCATTGTTAGGGAACCTTAGTTCATTTTCATCGAACCTCATGTTACATGCACTTTCAGGCAAAAATAACCCCACCAATCGATCCGTAGCCCTTGAATTAGGGAGATAGGGTACCCTTGTTCCATTTATATTGATTATTTTACAGGTTGATGGTTGAGGACGATCGGAGAAGACAACCGGAAGCCACTTCCGGCGCCTCTTACTTTGTGTCAACCGACGAGGTGATCGGGAATTTAACGTCTATTCAAATCGGGAGACTGCAAGTATACATCCCTATCGCGTAGTTTTAAAAGATATCGAATCCACAGGGACTATAAATCGATCTACTGTTATCCTAAGTTACTGTATAAAGCTAAGGCTAATAAATCTTTTGGATGAGGATTAAAGAGAAATAATAATTAAACAGATATCGGTATGTAAAAGTCTAACCTAAGGGGATCCAAATCTCCACTGGCTTATTTCTCAAGCTGATAAAAAATCCTTTTCAGCAAACAATATTCATCTAAAAATCTTATCTCAAACTCTCGCTCTATTGAATCAGATCATGCAATTAAATCCTAACGTATGCTCTCGCTATCCCGCCGAATTTAAAAACACTTTTTGTAAATAAATAAGGTTTAATCAATTCTAAAACGCTCTCGCGGTCTTTAAAATCAATACCTAGTATCCACTATCTGGTTTTAAACCTCAAACTCTCGCTCTGTTGGTTTCTAACCTTAGTCCAGTTTATTAACCTCAAACTTTCGCTCTGTTGGTTTCTAAACCTTTTAATAAATTAAATTGGATATCTAAGTCAGAAAGAATATTTTTAACAACGTAGCATTATGCCAGTTTATTTCGGATTCCTTTGGTTCGATTAATTTACATACCAATATCAGAAAGATTTAGCCAGACATATTAATTAATTCAGACATGCATAAATAATACGGTTCAATATATTTAAACATTTCCACAATCAAATAAATAAATGTCAGGCAACAGTATTTTAAATAAAATAATTATATTAAAAACCTGAAAATAAGAATACAGGAATAATCTTGTTCTTCAAAATAAGCGAGCACTCCACCACAAGTCCGTTGGATCTGCTCGGAAACTTCTTGAATTGAAAGAAAATAAAATACGACAAAGAATAAAAAGCACTAGATCTAACGTAAGGTTAGATCAGTGAAAAATACAAAACAATTTCCGGTGTAGAAATTGCCGTGACAAAATTATAACAACTTAAAACTGATATAAAATCTAAACAAAGAAACTCAAAACTAAAATAAATTCAAAGTACAAAACTGAAAGGAAAATAAAATTGCGAAATAAAGAAAGAACGGTTGTTCGGTAAGAATGCCGACCCTAGCTCTGAAACTTGAACTTGTATTTATAGCTTCACTTGGTAACTTCTCGTTCCATCCTTCTCGCATGAACGTGTCATCGTGGAGAAAATATAACTGGCACAATAAGCAGGAGACGGACGCCTCCACGTGTTTGAAAAGAGAATGAGACGTGCGTCTCATTTTGTTGGAAGCTGGTGGGCTCCACTTGAGGCGGGCGCCTCCTTGCTAAATGGGGGGGGTGAGACGACCGTCTCACGTGACGTGGCAGGGTCCCAAGTTTGCTGGAGACGTGGGCTTCACTTCTGGGCCTGGCTTTGTTGGGCTTAGTCTTTTGGCTTTGTATACTTATCTCCTTCTGTTTAAATCCTCCGTTTTGCTATGTCACCCCTTGCTTTATTTCTTTGGCTTTTTAATCCGATTTTTCCTCAATTTTATTTCTTTGCTCAATTGATCTTTATCTAATACAAATACCTAAAACATTAAAAATACCAACGTAATACAGAAATAAAACAAAATAATTAAATAAAAATATAAACATTATCTATGAAAATTAAGTCAAATATGTTATATAAATTCGTGTTATCAAACTCCCCTATACTTAAACCTTTGCTTGTCCTCAAGCAAAGAGTAAAAATGAAAAATCACTTTAGCATATGTCAAACGCAGATATATAACACAATTCAATTCGTACTAGGTTGCAATTCACTTCTTTGTTGGATAACTCAAGTTTAGACTTCGACACCAAAATTACCGTAATAACACTAGATAACCCCATTTTTGCAGACCAATTTAAGTCATGTTATTATAGCTCGACCTAATACTTTCGTTTCGTTTCATCCGTTTTCATTCTGGTGCAATCACATTAAGCCCTTTACCTTACGCGCACATAGTGAAGTAACCGGTTAGTGACTTTGATCTTTGTAATCCAGCTAGGAGTTCTGGTACTTATATTAGGTACTCCTTTATCCAATTACAAATTGCGGGGGATCGGACCGTCGTCCGTCCTACCAAGTTCAGCACCAGAAACCTCTAAACCAAATCATAATGGATGTTTGCATAAATATTTTATAGTTTCCGCAACTGTTGAATTAAATGATCTGGTAAGGACCATCTAACTTAATAAGTGCATCTTCTGATAAAAATTTCTCTTAAAAATCTTGATCAATCACTTATATTCATCGATTCTCCACGTAGTTTGTCGTTTAAGGCGGTGCCGACTGCTTTTATAAACTACTCGGGATTACTTTAAAACTAAGTCTTAAGGTGTTGGTATAATAAGTACTTAAATCGATCTAACACGTTGGGGTTTTGAAATGTTAGGATGATAACGATTTTGCCTTAGTTTCACTCGAGTTCTTATTTATAAAAATAAGCAACCTTAATACTAGTTGAATACGTCAATAAATGCGTTTTTAATTTTTTCGTTATGGCTCAAGAAAAAGGAAGAATTCGAATATGCACGAGAATTTAACATAAAAGATTAAAATTACATAAACATGTATTTTATTGAATGAAAATTTTGCAATACATAGTAGAAAAGGAAACTAAAAGGAAAAACTAAATAGAGCAAAGAAAATAAAAATGAACTAAGAAATGTTCTGACTCCCCTAAACTTAAAGTGAGTATTGTCCTCAATGCGATAGAACTAGGAGAAATCAGAAAGGAGTAGGGTGATCACTTGTCGCTTGGAAAATTTCGTCCTCTTGCTCCTCTACCTCTAGTACGATGTCGTCGACGCCTGTCGGATTCAGAATCGTTTAGATGAAGAGCATACGCGATTAGAGCATTCAAAGCTTCAAAGTTGCGATCGTTCTGGAAAGCATACTCGCGATGTTCGCGCCGTAACTCACGTTGGTCGTGTTGTATCTTTCGTTGGTCATGCTGTATCTCCCGAACAAGACGTAAAGTCTCAGCTTGGCATTGTTCCATAGCTAGGAACCTTTGATCTTGGCGATTCATGTGGGCTTGCATAGCCTCGAAATTAGCAGCCAGATTTTCCTGGGGTTGCTGCTCAACAGGTGCATTAAGAGCGAAATGCCAGTTATTGCGGATTCAGACGTCGATCTGATTAGGACAAGGCAACACTACACCGGGTACCAGACGACAGTTGATCATTAAGGTGTACCGACCATCTTGTCGAGGAGAGATGATATGGGAATCACGACAGTAGATGACATCTAGCAGATTTGCAGGCATCATGAATTGTCCCAAGGACAAAAGCTCGTTTGATAGGCCTAAAGCAAAAGCTAAAGAGGTGATGATTCCACCAAAGACAAATGGGTTGGTACCTGCCGCATTGACGCATGTGCGAAAGTGGCTAAGCATGAAAGGTGCGGCGTTGACAGCTTGACCGTTGAGGGCACAGAAAATAAGAAACATCTCATTTTGGTTGACCTTGTGATTATTGGTCCGGCCAAAAATGGTGTTTGCAAGGATACGGTGAAATTACCTCAGAGCGTGATTATGAATATGTGAAGCGTAAAGATCTCGCAAACTTTCTATCGGTTGACCGGTTAGATTGTGCCATAGAGAGAAGCCGACTTGATCCCAAGAAATGTCGCTGTCAGCGTCGAACGGTTGATAGTGAACATTCTAACCTCGAGTGAACTATAAAAGTTCAGCAATTCTTTCTTGATCAATAGAATATTCTTGGTTGAACATGCGGAAATTAGCGGTGTCGGTGGTATATGGATCGTCGGGAGGTGTGATATAGGAGAATGTACTGAGGAATTCAAGTACGAGTGGTTTGAAGGTGGGATATGGGTTTGAACAGAGACTAAGTAATCATGTGTTTGTAAGCATGAATGTGATGCTATCCGCCATTCCTAAGGTATCCAAACAATCGGTGTCCACATATTTTGTGGGGACAACCGAACGGGAATAGAATTTCATGTATTTTGCATGTTGTTGCCCATCATCATTTTCTCAGAACACAATGGTGGATAAATCTGGTGGCGGTCGGTCGGGTTTCACTTGACGTTGAGTGTTTCGTGGAGGCATGGTGAAGAAAGAAATGAAGGATAAAATGGGAGAAAAATGAAAAGGATGAGAGGAAGTATATGAGAAATAGATGAAAGGGATGTGAAATGAGAAGAAATGTGGAGGAGTATTTATAGTGGTATGAGATTGAAGAGGAATAAATTATAATAATAATGTGTTGGGAAAAGAAGAGGGAAAATTTTGAATTGAATTTATGGTGGGAAATGAAAAGAATATTTGGATTAATGGGATGGTTGAATGGGAATAATGGAAGGGAAAGAAAACGGACGAAACGTCATAGTCAAAGAAAATAGAAAACGAAACGACGGGACAACGGGAAGCACGAGACTGAGGCGGGGGCCACGGACATATGAGACGTCCGTCTCAAAAGAATGAGGGACACGAGGAGGTCTCCTCGGATGTTGTAGATGCCTGGAGACGGTCGTCTCCAAAGATTCCTTGCCAGAAGAAGACAGGAGGCGTGCGTCTTTTGAATGCATGCAGAAGGAGAAAGCAGGAGGCGTCCGTCTCCATCATGGTGTGGGGAGTTGAGGCAACCGTCTCCCTAGGCAGCATGCATGGCACGAATATTGAACAGGCAGGGAACCTTAGCATGCATAGTGGACAGTTAATGTAGAGAATCTTAGTCCATCTCAAGAAAACATGTGACTTGAGGCACGAGATAGGGAATACTTTTTCAGATCACATGCATACATAGTACATATACTTGTATATATATATATATATATATATATATATATTATATAAATTATTTGGAATTTGGATTAGTAAGATATATATATAATACCAGTATATAATGCCTTACTATAATTATTGGGAAATATTAATTCGGTACATTGATAGGAGACGGAGACATACGATATTAAAAATAATACTCAATTATAATTATAAATATTAACGTGAATTATTTAATTGAGTATAAATATTGGTATTACGGGGAGGTAGTTCAAACGTATCAGAAGAAAGGGTGCAACCGATAATCGAGTAAAAATTTAAAATTTAACATAGAATAGAAAAAATGAAAATACGAAAAAGAAATTTAAAATTAGAAACTAGAATGACTACTCGTTGATTTTCCATGGCCACTTATCAAGCCATCTCACATATCCCTCACCTTTTCTTTTCTTACGTTTGTAGGCTGGTTTATTTTTTTGAAATTTTGGCGGTGGTTCTGGATCTATCCTAAGTATAAGTTTTTCAAATTTGGGCTTAGTGATTTCATCCATCGCCTCATAAGTTAACCTTACCCTCTTAACAATAATTATATCCTTAATTTTATGGTCCTCTAATTTTCTCTTTTTAGGCAAGACTTCAAATGGTGGTGAATTAGTATGGATATTTTTCAATACCGCAACATACGTTTTAAATTGGGAGTCTACCGGAGTTTCCATAAAAAAATTTGGGAAAGGAATCAGTGGGGTGTAGTGATTTGGGATTACAATGTGTGCTTCCCTCTCTACCTCTTTTACAACCTCCTCTTCGAACAATATTGGTGAATTTTTCTCGATCTCCACTATTTTCTCGTCAGAACTTTCCTCGGCCACAATATCACTCTCCTCAAACTCATCATCACTCTCTAGATTTTCAAATATTTTTTCTATAATGGTTGTTTCAACATCCATATCTTCCTCGGGTAAAGGTCCTGGAAGGTTTTGTTCGAGTTGGGAGATTTGAGTCTCTAAGCCAATGGTGTGAGACGCGAGGGATTCAACCATAATGGTTAGTTGGCTAAGGGTTTCATTATTTTGAAGACTTTGTTTTTTTACTTCTTCATTTTGGACAGTTTGTGTCTCTACAAAGTGTTCAATCATAGACTATAACCTAGAGTTAGTTATCATCTCATCTGAATCCTCTATTGATGTTTTGAAATTAAAATCTTGCGATTCCTCAGAGTCTTGAAAGTAGGTTAAAGTCTCCTTTTGTGTTTCCCCGAAGAGACTTATCATCCTAGATGTTTCATTAAAATTTTCCATTAATATTTCGAGATCAGATTTGTATGGTTCTGGTGATTCCTCAAAATATTAGGTGTGATAATGGTAGAGAGAATTGGGATGAGGATAAATTTGGTTGAAATTATAAGTTTCTTGTAGTTCCTCAAAATGTGGGGATTGGTAGTTTTGGAGATAATTTGGGTAAAACTAGGTTTGTGAAGCATTGAAATCTTCCATCAGTATTTCAAGGTCGGATCTATGGGATTCTTGTGGTTCCTCATAATACTGATAATGGGCGTAGGAAAAATTTGGGTTATACATAGTAAATAAGGTAAAGGTGCCCTAGTCTATACGGTGTAACACCAGAGTTACAATATCGACTTAAATAGTCCCCGGCAACGGCGCCAAAAACTTGATCGGGACTTTATCATCTATTAATCGAGAGACTCCAAGTATACAGCTCTATCGCGTAGTTTTAAAAGATATCGAATCCACAGGGACTATAAATCGATCTACTGTTATCCTAAGTTACTGTATAAAGCTAAGGATAATAAATCTTTTGGATGAGGATTAAAAAGAAATAATAATTAAACAGATATCGGTATGTAAAAGTCTAACCTAAGGGGATCCAAATCTCCACTGGCTTATTTCTCAAGCTGATAAAAAATCCTTTTCACCAAACAATATTCATCTAAAAATCTTATCTCAAACTCTCGCTCTATTGAATCAGATCATGCAATTAAATCCTAACGTATGCTCTCGCTATCCCGCCGAATTTAAAAATACTTTTTGAAAATAAATAAGGTTTAATCAATTCTAAAACGCTCTCGCAGTCTTTAAAATCAATACCTAGTATCCACTTTCTGGTTTTAAACCTCAAACTCTCGCTCTGTTGGTTTCTAACCTTAGTCAAGTTTATTAACCTCAAACTTTCGCTCTGTTGGTTTCTAAACCTTTTAATAAATTAAATTGGATATCTAAGTCAGAAAGAATATTTTTAACAACGTAGCATTATGCCAAGTTATTTCGGATTCCTTTGGTTCGATTAATTTACATACCAATATCAGAAAGATTTAGCCAGACATATTAATTAATTCAGACATGCATAAATAATACGGTTCAATATATTTAAACATTTCCACAATCAAATAAATAAATGTCAGGCAACAGTATTTTAAATAAAATAATTATATTAAAAACCTGAAAATGAGAATACAGGAATAATCTTGTTCTTCGAAATAAGCGAGCACTCCACCACAAGTCGGTTGGATCTGCTCGGAAACTTCTTGAATTGAAAGAAAATAAAATACGACAAAGAATAAAAAGCACTAGATCTAACGTAAGGTTAGATCAGTGAAAAATACAAAACAATTTCCGGTGTAGAAATTGCCGTGACAAAATTATAACAACTTAAAACTGATATAAAATCTAAACAAAGAAACTCAAAACTAAAATAAATTCAAAGTACAAAACTGAAAGGAAAATAAAATTGCGAAATAAAGAAAGAACGGTTGTTCGGTAAGAATGCCGACCCTAGCTCTGAAACTTGAACTTGTATTTATAGCTTCACTTGGTAACTTCTCGTTCCATCCTTCTCGCATGAACGTGTCATCGTGGAGAAAATATAACTGGCACAATAAGCAGGAGACGGACGCCTCCACGTGTTTGAAAAGAGAATGAGACGTGCGTCTCATTTTGTTGGAAGCTGGTGGGCTCCACTTGAGGCGGGCGCCTCCTTGCTAAATGGGGGGGGTGAGACGACCGTCTCACGTGACGTGGCAGGGTCCCAAGTTTGCTGGAGACGTGGGCTTCACTTCTGGGCCTGGCTTTGTTGGGCTTAGTCTTTTGGCTTTGTATACTTATCTCCTTCTGTTTAAATCCTCCTTTTTGCTATGTCACCCCTTGCTTTATTTCTTTGTTTTTTTAATCCGATTTTTCCTCAATTTTATTTCTTTGCTCAATTGATCTTTATCTAATACAAATACCTGAAACATTAAAAATACCAACGTAATACAGAAATAAAACAAAATAATTAAATAAAAATATAAACATTATCTATGAAAATTAAGTCAAATATGTTATATAAATTCGTGTTATCACGAGGAAAAGAAGCAACACACATATGTTAATCCATGTAACATAATTCATGGATGTATCACCGCCCCAGCGGTTCACCTTGTGCGCACTAAGTCATTCCCTTCCAAAGGCACGGGTTCGAACCCTGCCTTTTGCCAAATTTCCTAATATTTTTTCTAATTTTCAGGTTCCAAAAGCACTATCTCCAGAAGCTCCAACTTCTGGACCCTCAAAAGTATCACCTCCAGAAGCTCCAGCTTCTAGATGCCCTCAGAAGTATCACCTCCAAAGCTCCAGCTTCTGGATGCCCTCAGAAGCATCATCTCCAGAGGCCAGAAGTATCACCTCCAAAAGCTCCAGCTTCTGGATGTCCTCAGAAGCAACATCTCCGTGCGGAGCTTGGATACCCTCAGTATCATCTCCGAAGCTCCACTGACCTCGAAGAATCCTCCGAAGCTCCAGCTTTTGGATGCCCAGGAGTGCCACCACAAAAGGAGCAGCTTCTGTGCCAACCTCTGAAGCTCTAGAAAATAGGTTTCCATAGGTTCTGGAGGGAATCTCTGTCAAAAGCTCTGACAGAAACATTTATTTTCTGCTGATTATTTTTCTTAATTATTTCATTTAATTAATTAATTAGTAATTAGGTTAAACAATTAGCTTAATTATGATTAATTTCACAATTAATTTTCTTTTTTTCTTAATTTAATTAATTAATTTAATTATTTAATTTAGGTTAATCATTTAATTTAAATTAAATTTCTTTTATTAATTAAAATCAATTAAAATTAGGGTTTTCGATTCACCCGATTTTCACTTAGTAATTAGGTTAACTAAAATCAAATTTGTTTTTACTAACCTAAAACTTTTACTAACTATTCTTCAAACCTTTTTCGTTCAATTATCTGTTTTCAATATTATGTATCTGCTTATGAGAGAGAGAGAGAGATAGAGAGAGAGATTATTCGTAGCATATGCTTTCTCAAATGTGGTGTTTTCCTCATTGATCACTTTTGTGTTATAAGAGGGAGCGTCTCACTTGAAGGAACATTTTATACATATTCTTGATTTATGAAAGTTAGTGTGCACAATATGTCCTTGGCCATTGCAGTGGTTGCACAATCGATTATTCTTGAAAAATTGAGTATCGTTGACAAGTAAAACTCGCGTAGTGTGGTTGTAGAAAAGAGTGCTCAAGGTTGATGTTGAAGATACAAGGATGAAGAAGATCAATGAATTCACAATAGTGTAGGTCAAGAAAATGTATTCACAATGATGAAGGTCAAGTACAAAAAAAATCAAATCCGTAAGTACCAAAAAATTAAGTACAGAAATTTTTAAGAGAGATGCTATGTTTACACTGCAAATCTAACACCATGTTTACACCGTATCAAATACATATGGGCCCATGTGATTGTTTGTACCATACAATAAATAAAAAATAATCATTAAACATTTTTAAAATACAAAACCGTATTATTATACGGTGTAAGTGTTAGATTAAGTGTAAAAATAACGCTTCTCAATTTTTAAATACCATCAACTGATAATACAAATCCATAAGTACAATATTTATTTCAATACCATCAAGTGATAATTCAAATTCAGAAGTACAATATTTATTAGGGGCCAGCATAAAAACTAAATGATAGCACATAAAATATTTTAGCTAAAAGTTTATCCTCTCTCTTGAATTTGGTTTTCAAACAAGTAACACTTACACATATACTCAAAACAATATGGTTTAAAAGGAGGCTTGCACAACTCAGGTGAACAATGAGAGTGTATTTCACAATGTTTAAGCCAATTAAATCGTGGCTGACCCTCATTAATACTTATTATTACAAAAAGGAATAAGAAAAGAAAGATAATTCTAACATAAATAAACTTAATAATATGAACCATATTTTTTTCTCCAACTGCAGGAATAAATCAATCCAATTACAGGAATAAATCGAATATGTTTTCTTATCACTTTATAATAATTTTAGTACTGATTGTGTTACGAAAAGTATTCATGTATTTATTATTATTTTGTTTGGTCCTTCGATATATTTAGTAAGTCGATTAAGTAAAAAGCTTATTTATCATAAAAATTTAGTTTTTAATTTTATCATTTTATAACCTTTCATGATAGTAGAGATATTATAGCAAATGTTATGTGTTGGATTTCGACTCATCAATAATTTTTCAAGAGCGTAAGAAAATCAAAATTAATAAATATATAGTTTAGGTTTGATGGCTTTAATATATAGTTTAGGTTTGATGGAAAGCCATTGAAATATTCAGATTATTTGCGGATATATCTACAGATTTGAGTGAAAATTTTGTAAGAAACACGTCATCTAAAACTTTAATGAATAATATTTTCGATAGGAAGATTTGCAGATAAATCCGCACAAAACAATTCATAGGTAAATCCGCAACATATTTTATTGTGTAGGTAAATTTGAAAGAAATTTCTATCACGAATTAACTAATCTTTTGTTTATAAAATATTATAAATTATATATTAAAATAACAATAGTATAAAAATAAAAATTTAACTTAAAATATTTTGAATTTAAATAAAATAAATTCATAAAAAAACAAAAAATTAATTTAAAATACTTTAAACTTAAATAAGATAAATTCATAGAACAACAATTTACTATAAAAACTTCTACAAAATTTGTAACACACTAGTACAAAAAGGTTAATTTACACCCATTTTTATTACAATTACACCCATTAAATTTAATAAAAATCGGGTGTATATCTATTGGATGAGAAATGTCTACCTTAACTACACCTGTTTAACACTAGAGGGAAAATAGCTTTTGATTTACACACGATTTTTATTAAATTTAATTGGTGTAATTGTAATAAAAAACGGGTGTAAATAAGTTCTTATCGTTCTTATGTACACCATATTTTCATAAAAAAATTTAATAAAAATCAGGGGTAAATGTATTCTAATTTACACCCTTTTTAATAAAAATTGGGTGTAACTACAACCTTTTTAAATAAAAATCATGTGTAACTACACTACAAGAATAAAAAATTTTACCAGGGGATAATCCTCTCACAAATGTCAAAAACCCCTCACAAATATGTAAATTGCGAGGGGACTGCTCCCCTAGCAAAATAGGGTGTCGCAAAACAATTTGCGAGGGGCTAAACACTTCGCTATTTACCTAAGGGAATATCCCCTCGCTAATTGCCAACTATAAATAGAGCATGCAGACATAGAGTCAGTTGGCGCAGGTTAGATATACATACATGTCTGCAATACGTCATATTTTTTGCCAGGAATTTAGCCCGTGGCAAAATGCAATAATGATGACATGTACCCAGGAGTTTATCCCCTGACAAATTGCAAAATAATTTTTTAAAAAAATAAAATTTGACCAAAAATAAAATAAATAATAATAGAATAGTTATATATAACTAATATAAATTTATATAATAATTAAAATTTATATAATATGAATTTAAAACATAATAAAAATTCATCAAAATTATAATAAAAGTTTTTAGTTCAACATACTTAAAATAATATATCATTCAAATTAAAAAAAAAACTCCAAATATTCAACATAATTATGCTATTCCTCTTCATTTTGTTCTCCTTGCTCTTCTTCTTCAACAACTCATATTACCGCCTGCGTAGTTGCAGCCACCAACTTCAGATGCTCTATTTTTCTTTGCCTTTTCACATATTTTCTTAAATTTTTCAGAATTCCAATGGGCAATAAGCTTCTCAAATATATCTGGACTTATCCAACGTGGACGTTGCTATTTTTCTCTCATTTCAGTATGACATTTCTCATGGTGTCAGAAAACCGAGCACAACATTTTGAGTTAAAATTTTCTTTAATTGTGATGTCATCTCTAACATCCCAAATACATTGCTCCTACATTGTTGTATGAATTCAAAAATATGCAATAAAATATAATGATGATTAATATCTCAAAAAAATATAAAGAAAATGTCACAATAAGTCAATTATACCCGAAATGCCTTAAAGCAATCTAATCTTTCATCATCATCTACAGCTTTATAATTCGGCCAAAATTTTGTATACTTCTCTTTAATATTGGATGTGATGATCGATACTGCCTGATGTGAGGGCAAGATCCTAAACAACAAAAAACTTGTTTAGAATTAACTAAATAAAATTCAAATTTTAAATAATAATACAAAACATATATAAACACTTACGATCCAGAATCACACCAGATGACAAGTCTGCCTTAGTGGTATTTAATTTTTTGATGATCATTTTTTTTCAAGACGCGCTCCCTCCTTGTTTGCTCACCAGTACTCATATCTCCATGAGCACTGGTATCTCCATGAGCACTAGTATCGCCAGGAGCATCCTTAGAAGGCATGGGTACAGACATGCTAGATCCACAAGGCTTCATATGAATGGGTAATGATTGGGGAATGTTGGATCCACTCGACTACATGAATGGCATAAGATAATAAGTGTTGGGTCCAGTAGAAACATATAGTGTGTATCCAGGAGGACTAATAAAACCTGTCGAGGATATGGGTGGAAATGTCGGGTATCTAGGAGGTGTGGATAATAATCCAGTGAAAGATCCAGACGTGGGTGAAGTAGGATGCATAAGAGGTGGAATAGGATGCATATGAGGCGGGGTAGAATGTGGATAAGGATTAGCCACTTGACTCGATGGCATAGGAATAAAAAAGTGTTCACATGAACTATGGTAATAACCAAATTATTATATTATACATACTGTTTGTCAAATTTATAAAATATATATACTACTTTTTAGTTAATTTTTTTAAAAAAATTAATATATTTACATATAAATTAAAAATCACAAAACAATAAATTTTTACAATTACTATATATAATAATTTCAAATTTTTTTATTTATATTTTATAACCTAATATTACAAAATAAATATATATCAAACCTACTCTTTAAACATTTATATGCAAAAAACCGAAAAAATTTCAAATTGTGTACCTTTGATGAAAAATTATAGTGGTTGATTGAAGCTTTTCTCTAAGATTTGTCACGGATACCTTCAAAATAAGAGAATATTATAAGATAGTTAGACATATAACAAACAGAAAATAAATTAACAATAAACAGAAAATAAATTAGACATATAACCAAAACAATTTATAGTTTTACCTTGAAAAAATATAATTGATTGATGAGTTTGGTGATGAATGAAAATGGATGTTTAGAAAGATGGAGGAATGGGGAAGAAGAGGTTGTGAGAGAGAAAGAGGGGTGAATTATGTTTCATAAAAAAAATTAGTAATAACCTGTTTTAATAAAGAACCGAAACGGCGTGGAAATTAATGGGCGTGCAATTGGCGAGGGGCATCCCCTCGGAAAAAAAACGAGAATCTTTAGCGAGGCGTGCCCCCTCGGAAATAGCAGCTTTGGTAATTGCAGCCTACACGTGCAGTCTGCACACTGGGTGATTACACATAAAGTTGTCTAGGTGGCATGGGGTATCCCCTCGCAATTTACACACTACAGTTTCCTAGGGGTATCCTCTCACTAAATACCTTAACTTTTGGCGGTATTTTTGTTTCCCAGGGGTAGCCCCTAGAAATTTAACATTTCAAAATTCAAAAACTTCATCATCCCTATTTGTGAGGGGATACCCCACGTAATTGCTTCTTCTTTTTTTTAAGGAATTTTCACTTAGAGAGGGGATTTACCCAAATATTGACTAAAAAAGTGCATTCCGAGAATCGAACTCGGGACCTCTCGCACCCAAATCGAGAATCATACCACTAGAGAAAATGTCCTCTATAACACTCCTAATCTACCCATAGAATATTATTTAAATCAGAGTGCGGAAGAATTAATCTTACAAGGGATGTCACAATTTCTTCACCAACAAAATGCATTTAGTCACAACTATACAGATACATAACACTTAGATCATGGATGAACTTATAACAACATTTTTCAAGTATTTCAGTTACTCAAAATTATCATATCACAGTTAGCACAATCACAACAACTTCCCAATTAACAACAACATGACATCACTTCACCGTTAGCAACAACATAACTCATTTCACAGTTAACAACAACATAATTCACTTCACAGTTAACAACAACATAATTCACTTCACAGCTTACAACAACATAATTCACTTCACAATTAACAACATAATTCGCTTCACAGTTAACAACAACATAATTCACTTCACAGTTAACAACAACATAATTCACTTCACGGTTAACAACAACATAATTCTCTTCACAGTTAACAACATAATTCACTTCACAGTTAACAACAACATAATTCACTTCACAGTTAACAACAACATAATTTAAATGAGTCACAAAAATGCATATACATGTGGTACCAGTGGAGTAAACTCCCTTCACTATTGCCAATTAATAGAGGCACAAGGCATAAGTCTTCTTCACAATTCCGCCAATACAGACCTTCACAAAGATGCAAATGTAATGCAACACTAACAACATACGACAACAACTGAATTCACTTCACGAGGCATACACCTATATCACTGTTATTACCAATAAATAGAGGTAAACATCGTCACTGAATCATCCTGCAACTTCGCATAAAACAACGACAACATATGGCAATACACACACTGCTAATAATTCACAAAGAAAATCACAACACGATGTACTCAACATAATTTCACAAAATAAACCAATCACGATTACCTACTAACAAACACGAACTACCACAACAATTTTCGGTTAATTCTAAGCAACTAATTATACCGCTTATATCTACTAATCGGTATTGTTTCTATCAATTTTCCATTATGCTACTAAATTCTAGATATATATTACTCTGTTAAATATGCATAGATATATTAACTTAATCAATTAATTAATTAAACTAAATATATACTTCTATTAATTATCTCTAATTCAAACTCCTAAAATATTATACTAATAATATTAACTTATTATTATTTATTATTATATATAATGAAATATATATATATATATATATATATATATATATATATATATATATATATATATATATATATATATCATAAAGTTGTATTAGTTCTCAATAATCTACAATAATCTACAGTAAACAAGTTGCTGCCATTATTCTAGTTAAAGTTGCTACTTTATGATGCTATCAACTAGCAGTATGGACCACGTACACACTCCATGCCTTAAACAATAGGATGACGTTCGACAATCCATAGCTAAGTGCATCCCGTCATGCCCAATTTTCTACGTTTCTTCGAATACTTTTATACTTCTATCAAAATAATTATTCTATAGAATTTCATCGATCGTAAATTTTCAATACCAATATTAATTATGCAATCAATCCATGAGCAATTTCAACACCATAACATCAAACAATTTCTCACCAAACTGAACAACTACGAATTCATGATAAATTTCTCATTACTCTAATTCCCACATACGATTCATCATAAACCCGGTTTTAGAGTTAGAACCCCACCCTTACCTTGGATTGACGGTCTCTCTATAATTTCCGGTCGAATTCCGATTTGGCTTTCCGGTTTGTAATTCACCTCCGGCGGCTAGTTTCACAAAACCCTTGTTCCTCTTTTATTTCTCCCACGTACAATTTTTCCCAAAAATATTCACTAAACCCTTATAATTCTCCTTTTATATCTCTTATAATTAAATCCAACTTATAATAATAATAATAATAATAATAATAATAATAATAATGATAATAATTCTATTGGGTTAATTTTCACACCTCTTTTCTACGACTTCTAAAACCAATTAAATAACTCTATTAATCCACACTTATTTCTAATATTATTTCCAATAATATTCTAATATAAAATTATTTCATCACTAATTAATTCCAACTTCCGATAATTCACTTAATCACCCTAAATCAACTTATAAATTTAGTAATGCTCCTTATAATTCTATTGATAAATCCAACTTCGACTAAATTCCAATAAATAAATCTTTAATAATTTTATTTAAATAATGAAATAATTTTTGGGTGTTGCATCCTCATATAAAAAGTTTTAGTTTTTAAATAACTTAGTTGGGACAAATATTTCGTGGAAAAAATTGAAGTACATACCAAGGTTAGACACCATCTGCATGGTCCCCATGACTTAGTGACTGGTGAAATTAAACCATTAATCTGATTGATCAAGGAATTCAAACCCATAAATGCCTCGATTCTGACGAATCCATAATCTGCACCTCCATCACTGAAATATAACATTTTTCAACCAACTTGTCTCTGAAACGAAGAACAAGTTATGTAATAGAAACCAACCTGTGTCTTACTCCAGAATTGATTCCCCAAACCCGGATATGACTTGGAATTTCGATGAGGCCGACAATTTTCGCAGGCTGTATCAATAACAAGTAGTACCATAATATTGATTCAAAAGTCTAAAAAATATGAAAGCGTCGATTTTTGTACACTATGCCAAAAATGACCTACGAAAGTGCATTTTTGGGCTTTAAAAGCGCTTTCGTAGATGGCGCTGCTAAAGGTTTTAGCAGCGCTTTTTGTTTAGAAAAAAGCGCTCTCGTACGCCTACCTATCAAAAGCGCTCTCATAGGTAAGCCTAAGAAAGCGCTTTTTCTGAAAAAGCGCTTTCATAGGTGCATTTAGAATGTATTAAAGGCATTCTAAAGTAGGCCTAAGAAAGCGCTTTTTCAGAAAAGCGCTTTCGTAAGCCTACCTATGAGAGCACTTTTGGGTCAAAAGCGCTTTCATAGGTAGGCCTACGAGAGCGCTTTTTAAAAAGCGCCTCATAGCGCTTTTAACCAAAAAGCGCTTTCATAGGCTACATATGAGAGCGCTTTTTGGTTAAAAGCGCTTTCATAGGTTTTCTACTGAAAAATCAAATATTTAAAAAATTTCTAAACCTGCATTTTTTGCAAAGAAACCTAATTCCTAAACCGTAATTTACAATCTTATATAGAAATACCAATATATATCGTTGTTAATCCAAATACCAAATGTAAATATTATATACAAATACCATTATATACCATTCATATCCAAAATATATATACACCATGGTAATTCAATTAATATGTTTTTAAACGTAATAAAATACACCTAACAAATCAGCTATATAACACTAAGTAAATCAATCCTAATGTATATATATATATATATATATATATATATATATATATATATATATATATATATATATATATATATATATATATATATATATATATATCCAAGGTCCTGATCCTGCAAGATATGAACATAATAACACGGTCAGCATTGTATACACAAAACAATGTATTCATAATTAACCATTTTTACACAACAATGTATTCGTACCTTATAAGATTCTTAGCTCAATAAAATATTGACACAACTCCTCTTTGAGTTCTTCCAATTGAAGTGGCGAGTAATATGGACACTTGTATTGATCAAAATACTACATTACAAAACAAAAAATATGCATGATTTAGTTAAATGTAATAAATTATATGCAAAATCCGATAAGTAATAAAACAAAGTATAAATCCAAAATAAGTTACCTTGGATTTGAGGAAGAAATTTACCTCGGATTTATCAAACTCTAAGAAACGCAGAGAATGAGCGTCGTACGTCGAACTAGGCCGGGAAACGCTGCAAATTCAAAGAAAAGAAAACTTTTATTATAAAAAATAGGATGAATGTACATGAATGAATGTAAGTGAAACTAACATGATAAACCAAATTCAATGCAAGCTATAAATCAACCGTAACAGAATCTGAAAAATCAATTGCAACTTTCTTATACAAATTCCTCAACCAAGAAAAACATAGATGAAACAACATCATTGATAAAACATACATATAAAATTAGTTACTCTAACGTAGAAGAATGGTTCTAAAAAGATGAAACACACATATAAAACTAGAAACTAACCAAACTAACCATAAGAAGCTGTTCTATGAACATAAACTGAACTTTCTAATTAATTAGTTCTTTTACGAAAGCTTCAATTATCATCATTGGAGTTAGCCATTCTATCTAGTTGTTATATAACTAATATAAGAACCTAAATTATTAGTTTTTGGTCGTCAACACGGAACAAAACTGCACCACACTGTCACTTTCCACACACAACACCAAAGGCAGTTGCTTTGGTCACACCTAACAAAAGATAATTATTCTAACTAAAGTTATTCTACAACCGAGAGCAGTTATTGTACAAAAGCTTACTTCTTGACTGATCATTTTTTTCTTTCTAATTTTGCAGTAGCATAGTAGCATAGCTTTTAAAGGAGGCTTTAACTAGGATGTGACCACTCACCCATCTCACAGAAGTCAATTTCCATGAAAAAACAAGAAACAATGTTTCAGTGCACCACACACATTCAATAGAGAATACACAGTTTCACTAATGAATTAGAGACACTACATGTTCAAATTAAATATTCTACTATCATTGAAGATTGAATTGAGAAAAAAAATAGCAAGAAGCTTAGATTGAATTTAAAAACTTGTCTAAAAAAGCATCCAAGGTCTAGTTATGTGTCAATCACCCATGTCAAAAAAATGCAAACAAAACAATTTTAAATGTAGTTTACTATGTTTATAAAATTCATAGATTCAATCTTATATGATAAAAGGAGAATAGAGCAACCGTTCACAACGACAGTTCACAACAACACAACCGTTCACAGCAACCGTTCACAACGACAGTTCACAACGACACAACCATTTAACTCGAGCAAACAAAGGCTGAAAAAGAAACGAAAGTTACCTGAAACGTGTCGAAGCTGCTGAAGCTCTCGGAAACAGCAGTGTTGGAGGTGCTTGATGGAGTGTTGTAGGGAGTGCAAGGAACGGTGGCAAGAAACGAATGATGGAGGAAGAACGGCGGCAAGAAACGAACGAAATGCTGGCCGGAGAATGCAAGGAAGAACAGGAAAGGCGGCAAGAAACGAAGAGGAACAGGAACAAAATGAGAAGACGAAGAAGAACTGAACAAATGAGGGCAAATTTCGTATTTAGGGATTTTTAATTTTAATTATAAAACAACCTACGAAAGCGCTTTTAAAAGCGCTTTCTAAGGCCCATATATGAGAGCGCTTCTGAGGTAAAAACGCCAGAGGTCCCGTATAAGCGCTTTAAAAGCGCTTTCGTAAGTCCACATATAAAGTGCTTTTGCGCTTTCATAAGCGCTTTTCAAAAGCGCTTTCGTAGGTTAGATATTTCAAATGCCTATGAAAGCGCTTTCTTAAGGGACCCTATGAAAGCGCTTTCTTAAGGGACCCTATGAAAGCTCTTTTTTAAGCGAATTTTTTTTAAAGCCTACGAAAGCGCTTTCTCTTAGAAGCGCTTTCGTAGATGCGCTGCCAAAAATTATTTTTTTTGTAGTGGTAGCTTGTAATGATACAAATTTTACTCCATGAGAAGAAACAATAAAGTGTCCAAAAATAAATAAAGCAAAGCATTACTACCGTAAGTTGTTGCAATAGTAGCCATACCTGTTCAAAAATCCTAATCCAATCCCTGTTCTTTGTAGGCAACCCAGACCTGTTATTATATGAATAGTTAAGAACTTAAGATAATTAAATCCAAACGAAAAACAAGTGTACTGAATACTATATGTTGGAACAGAGGATGAAAGAAATATATTTTGTGATGAAGAAGAGGAAGTTTAGAGAAAATTGAGAGAAGTAAATGTGATATTGTGAACTAACTATTTTGCTTACAAGGAAATGCTCCTTATATATACACATTTCCTGGGCCCAATGGTGTAACCTAAACTAAAGCCCAAATATCTAAAGTCTACTACATTTCGAATTCTAGTATTGAAAAGGATAGCTAATCGAAATAGCCAAGCTAGTTCGATTCTCCTCTTTATTCGATCATGAATTATGCACACACATTCTAACACACCCCCTTAATTCATGTTATCGAGACTTCTCATCCCGATGCTCCCTTTTAGCTCTTCGAATCTGATTTTCTTCAGAGGTTTAGTGAATATGTCAGCTAGTTGAACTTCAGTCTTGCAGTACTTTATTTCGATCTTCCCTTTGTTCACTTGATCTCTCAAAAAATGATACCTCCTTTCAATGTGTTTGCTTCGACCATGACACACTGGATGATTAGCCAAGTTAATTGCTGATTTGTTGTCAACAAATAACTTTATATTCTTTGGCTCCATTATCTTGAGTTCTTCAAGTAACATTTCGATCCATGCTGCTTGACATGCTGCATATGATGCAGCTACATACTCTGCTTCACACGATGACAAAGCCACAATGCTTTGTTTCTTCGAGCTCCAGGAGATTGGAGCACCTTCGATCATGAAGATGTAGCCTGCAGTGATTTTCTTTTCATCTTGATCTCCACTGAAGTCTGAATCAGTATATCCATGAACTTCAATACTTGTGTTGCTATTTGATTTCTTTGGTAACAACACCCCATGGTCGACAGTTCCCTTTATGTATCTCAACACCCTCTTAACTGCATTGAGATGACACTCTTGAGGTTTCTCCATAAATTTGCTCAGCAACCCCACACTTTGGCAAATATCAGGCCTTGTATTGCAGAGATATCTCAAGGATCCAATGATTTGTTTGTACAATGTTGAATTTACAAACTTATCATTCGATTCTTTCTTCAGCTTTGCTCCTATCTCTAACGGAGTGACAGCTTCTTTACAGTTTCTCATGTTGAATCTTTTCAGAATGTCTTGAGCATACTTGGTTTGATGCAAGAATACTCCTTCTTCAGTATTTTTGAATTCCATTCCTAGAAAATATGAGAGATTTCCTAGATCTGACATCTCGAATTCTTGCATTAGTTTTGACTTGACTTTTACTATCTCAGCTTCTTCATCTCCAGTAATTAGTAAGTCATCTACATAGAGGCATAAAATGATTCGACTGACACTGCCGACATCTTTCACATACACTCCATGTTCAGAGACACACTTTGTGAACCCTGCTTCGATTAGGAAGCTATCTATTCTCTTATTCCAAGCACGAGGAGCTTGTTTCAAACCATAGAGCTTTTCACACCTTCGACTCGCCTTTGACGTCGAATCTCGGTGGTTGAGTGACATAGACTTCTTCCTCTAATGGTCCATTCAAGAATCTTGACTTTACATCCGGTGATGCATCTTCCATCCTCAGATGTCTTTGTCGAAACAACTATTCAAATTGTTTCCACCTAGCAACCGTGCGTATACCTCATCAAGTCTATTCACGGCTTATGTAAAAGCCTGCCACCTTTTGCTTTGTACTTAGCAATTTCTCCATTTGGCCTTCGTTTCACCTTGTATATCCACTTTACATCAATTGGCTTCTTATTCGTTCTTTCGACAAGCTCCCAAGTCTTGTTCTCCTCAATGGCTCTGAGTTCTTCTTTCATGGCTTCACACCAATTCGAATTACCCATTGCTTCATTCAAATCGATTGGTTCTGCTTCAGCCATCATCATGGCTTCTTCAACTAGATCACCATCTTCATCAATCACTTGATCTGATAATCTTTCATACCCAGCTAGCCTAGTTGATTCAGTTCTTGTTCTTATCGACCTTCTTTCACTTTTCTCAGGTGGTTCTTCATTTCGACTAGTTGAAGTGTTGCCTTGTTCACTTCGACTATTCAAGGGCTCATCTTGTGGATCTTCTTCGAACACAGTTATAATAGTGTCTGATTCCTGTGTTGAGCTTTGACTCCAATCCCAACCTTTGCTTTCGTCGATTCGAACATCTCTACTGATTATTAGTTTATCTTCGATTGGTGAATACAACTTGTACGCACCAGTCGAATGATAACCTATAAGAACCACTTCACTTGATCATCCGCTTTTTCTCAATTGTTCAGGTACATGCCTGAAACACATTGAACCAAAAACTCTGAAGTGACCCACACTTGGCTTCGATCCAGTCCAAGCCTCATGAGGTGTTTTTCCAACTATCCTCTTTGTTGGACACCTGTTCGAATGTATACTGTCGGTGCTCAGCCAAAATCTTTTAGGCATATCTTTAGCTTTCAACATACCTTCCCAATACAAAATTTGGCACCAGAGGTGTATTCACCACCACCGCTTTTCTTCAATTTGCACCACTTTGCCTTGTGCAACTTGAACTTGAACGTGTGAATACTTCACTTTTCCTCTCAATGATATAAATCCATATATGTCTGGTGAATTCATCAATAAACGTAAGAAAATACATGTTGCCTCTATTTGATTTTACTTCAAATGGTCCACACACATCAGAGTGAACTAGCTCCAACTTGCGTTTGGATTTCATGGGCAAGTCATGTTTGAATGCCTTCCTTTCCGCTAGCTTTACAAAGATTCCTCACATACTTGCTTTGGTTCCTTCACATAAGGCAAACCAACCACCATCTTCTTCTGATTGAGCATGCATAAACTTCTGAAGTTTAGATGTCCATACCTGTGGTGCCATAGCCAATTCTTGTCTTCTTCTGTCATCCAAGCAAGACATTTGTGATCTGATGTGTTGAGTTCAACTTTGAACGTTTTGTTTTCTGCTAATGGCGCTTTCATGATCAGCCTCCCATCAGCCCTATAGACTTTCATCTCATTCCTTTCAAGTTTCATCTTGAATCCTTTTGCAAGTAATTGACCTACACTTATCAAGTTACTTGTCATAGAAGGTACATACTACCTCGATGATAGTAGCTTTTCCACCATCCTTTCGGCAATCGAAATATCTCCTTTGCCAGAATCGATGTGTCTTCCATCAGCAAACTTTATCACTCTTTTTACCGATTCATCTAGTTCAGTGAACCAATTTTTGTTGCCAGTCATATGATTGCTACATCACGAATCCGGATACCACATGTTGGTTTTCTCGAATTGATTGAGAATTAACCATCATCGACATCATCCGAGTCACCGCCTCGTGCATATTGAGCTTCATCACTTTCTTTCGCTCTTTCTACTTTCCTCCTTCGGCGAAGTGAACAAAACCTTGACAATTGTAGCATTGCTTATCTTTCTTGTCAACTTTCTTCCCGAATACTTGTTGCCCATACCTTTTCTCGAATCAAGATTCTTGACTTCTAATCATCTGCAAGATGCTTGAAACTTCGATTTTTTTCTTGAATCTTGATTGCAATGCTTGTTCGACCTTCTCTTTTGAGTTTCTTTGCTTCAATCTCATCTCATGAGCCTCTAATGAAGCTTGAAGTTCTTCTAACTTCATCTCGAAAGAGTCTTTGCTTCAATTGTCACAACAATATAATCAAAATCTGTTAAAGATCTCAATACCTTTTCTATTTTCTGTGTCCGTGATGGTTTCACCGCATGCTTTCATTTGGTTCGTCAATGTCACAATCTTTGAGAAGTATCAAATCGATTCATCATCCTTCATGTGCATCAATTCATTGCTTTCTCGCAACTTCACCTTCTTCAATTTTCTCCTCATACAAGTTCTTTAACTTGTCCCATGCTTCTTTGCGATTCTTCTTGATTATCTTCTCAAAACATACACACGATGAATCAAGAACGGTTTACGCCTTTCTTCCTCGATCTTTATGCGCGGGCTTCCATCGATTTGTTTCCCGATACTCCATCATTCAAGATTTCAACAACATCTTGAAATCTGAAAATGACTTTCATTTGTGCAACCCATCGCTGGTAGTTTTCTCCTTTGAAAACTGGTAGGTTTGCTGGAATTTGTGTCGACGTTGTTGTTCCGTTTGCCATTTGATTCTCCTTGAATCGCAACCGAGCTCCTTGATACCAATTGTTGGAACAGAGGATGAAAGAAATATATTTTGTGATGAAGAAGAGGAAGTTTAGAGAAAATTGAGAGAAGTAAATGTGATATTGTGAACTAACTATTTTGCTTACAAGGAAATGCTCCTTATATATACACATTTCCTGGGTCCAATGGTGTAACCTAAACTAAAGCCCAAATATCTAAAGTCTACTACATTTCGAATTCTAGTATTGAAAAGGATAGCTAATCGAAATAGCCAAGCTAGTTCGATTCTCCTCTTTATTCGATCATGAATTATGCACACACATTGTAACACTATATTGATATTAAAACTTTCACATTTAGGCAGTATTGATCGTAATGCCTTGTTCACAAATTTAAAGTGGCTTCTTGAACATTAATCCTCCAAGTCAACAAAATAAATTTATACTTTATATATTCTCTTCAATTTAGAGCTTCTAAGATTTAAAAATTGTAGACTTACATCTAGGTCCACAACATTGATATAGAAGTCAACTACTAGAGCAAGATCAATAAAGCTTGAATGGCATAAAGCATCTACTACGAACATGTGCATGATCATAATAATTACACTTTGGGGTAGGCAAAAAGTTGAATATTTGATTTTCTTAAAAAAATACGGAGAATCTGTTTACTTCTTGCCACTACCATGTGAAATAATTCATTTTATTGATGCAGAGTGACATTAAAATTAAAGAGATGAAAGAATTTAAAATATCAGGCTTCAATCATATTGTAGATGAAACAAAAAATCACAATATGAAGTTTAGTCTTGGATCTAAAATCTTATGAATTCTGAAATAACTCATTTTTGTTTTGTTTTCAAGTAATCGGGTTGTTTATGCGGGAGAAAACTTGTATGACTTACTTGCTTATCTTTAGTTTATTTGTATACATGGCTTTAGTTTACGCATGCATATTAATATAGAGACTTATTATTTACGTATGTGTAAAATCAATTGACACTTTTGTGAAGGCTTGGTAACTAACTGGCAACTTATAATTATATGCATTCTTGTGATCCCCACTATCATATATTACATATGTTTAGACTGGAAGACCATAACTTTGTATATAGTTTACAAGAGCTTAAATCTTACCTATCACAATTAGCTTGGAATATGGCTTGGTAGGCCAGTCAAGGATATTGTACAGAACCTGTGATAAAAGGAAAGTCAGCAATCCATTACCAATAGAGAATGTGGACCTAATTATAAGTTTCTTCTAATAGGATTTGTTGCTTACCGACTAATTTCTGGTTACAAGAAGATCAAGTTCATCAATGAGCAAAATACAAGGTCGGTCAGGCTCTTCTTCAATTTTGTGAGACCTTATATGATATGGAATTCTTTTTGTTCCTATCTTCTGAAGTCCAAAGAAACGTCCCTTGTGCAGATTCTGTATCAAATACAGATTAACTTTCCATAGGAACTCATGAACACAAAAACAAAAGAATACAACTCTATTCAAGTGAACAATAATATTCATACTGCAGCTAGTTGATGGCTTGACAGTAATTGAGATTGTGCAATTTTAAGATTTTCCTCTTCATAGTCAACATCTTCATCTGAATCAGAGTCAGATTCCTTGCTGATCTTCCAGTCTTCATCCGCGTCACTCTCATCAGTACTCTGCCATGTAAAATATAAGATTTGCCTCTGAATACCAAACTTACACTTTTTGGTGGACATCGGTTCAACTAACCAATTATTCTGCATACTAATTGATTATATTTTTGGCATGAAGAATAGTTAGGTAACCGTGCCTATCAACAGACATGATAACAAGCATAGAAGCAACCATTATTAACCCACCATCACAGAGAAAAAGGTTTGAGTTGTTTATGTGAGTGATTCTACTTTTTTCCACATGTTGATTGCTAGGTTAGGAGGAGTTAGTTTTAAGGGACACCCCATGTTGGAGGCATGGACAAACAAAGTACTGTATTGATCAATTGCTTTTGTCTGTTTCAAAATAGTGAAGCCATCAAAATTGAACTCTAGAAAATATTAAAATAAAAACTGCCCTTTAATAATACAACCTCCATAGAAGGTCTAAATAATGGAGATGACCAGTGAAATCATCATGTGCTTGAGCTGAGTTTGGCACGCCATTCTTCGTAAGATGCTGGATTCAATTTAACAATAAGTCGGTCAGTAAAATAATGGGGGATACTAAGGACCAGGAAGCATACAATTTGAAAACAATTTAGTGTAATGCCTAGAAGAAAACAAAGCATTCGCTTCCGTAGTTCCATGTCTAACAAGTATTAGAGTACATTAACTAGGTTTTAAAATGTTTCAGGGGTCGGAACTCACGCTCAGTTGGTCGGGACAAGAGAGGGATATGGGAGCCTTTCTTCTTGGATCCTTGATTTGGTGGTGGCAAGCTTTGATCTGAGAAAGAAACTTTTATCAGTACAATAGATCACTATAAACTATATTAATCAACGTGATTGGAAATTAATTGAGTTAAACGTGTTTGCAGCACCGTGCAATTGAGGCACACAATTTAGCATAGCTTCGCGAAAGATTGTAGTTTCAAGCCGGTAAGTTTGGCATTCATTAACTAGGTGTGCACGCAGCGCCTTTCTCGAATCTAGATATGTGATAAGTGTCAAAATGTAGTTATTTTGTATATATGTTTTTTGACACTTATCTATTCTTGTTTGTTAATAATTGTTGAATAACCCCGCTTTTTGTTGTAAATATGTTTTATTGTGTTTTGTGTACATATTGTGTCGTTTGATTAGTTTTGTATATATTTTGTAGGTATTTGTTGCATATTTGGAGCATCAAGGAATAAAGTGACGAAAACACGGCTCCGGATGTGTTTTCTGCATTAAAAGACCATTTTTAGGAAGTTTTGCTCAGGAGAGGCCGTAGAGCGCGGTGAGGTCGCCGAGCGCGACTTCGCTCAGCGCGTTTTGGAGCACGTTGAGTGCTTTGGTATTGTTCCGAAAGAGAGTAATTTAGGTTTAGAGGCCGCTCAACGCACCCTCGCCGCTGAGCGACATTAAGGCGGTTTAACGTGTAAATAGCTGAGCCCGCTCAGCGCGCTCACGCCGCTCAGCGCGGTCGTCGATGTTTGTTTTATAACTTCATTTTTAGTCATTTTTAGGTTATGGTTTTGGGGTAGATTTTGATCCCAATTTCCATCAACCTTCATTTTTTATAGATTAGCTTAGAAAACAACACTAGGGTCTTGCAATGGATGATTGGAGGTGGATTGCTCTTCGATAAGCGTTGACAAACGACTATGCCAAAATTGACTTTAGACAGCGCCACATAGACAACGCTTATGCCAAAAACGCGGCTATATGTTCTCAGAAAGAAAAACATTAAAAATTTAAACAGAAGCACTGCTAAAGGTATACTTTAGACATCGCCTCATATAAGCGTTGCTATAGGCCTTATTCATAGGCAACGCTTTTTTTCTCCAAGCGCTGCTATTAGTTTAAAAATAAAAATAAAGGCTTACTTTAGACAACACTTTCTAAAAGCGCTGCTAAAGGCTTACTTTAGACAATACTTTCTAAAAGCGTTGCTAAAGGCATTATTCTAGAAAGCGCTGCTAAAGGTTATACTTTAGACAACGCTTTTCAAAAGTGATGCTAAAGGCATTATGCTAAAAGCGCTGCTAAAGGTAATAGTTATGCCAGCGCTTTTAGAAAGCGCTGCCTTAGGTAATTAAAAAATTTCTAAAATTTCCAAATTAATTAGAAAACCCTCGCTCTCGCTCTTTCTCTTTCGTTCATTTATTCTTCTCAAACAGAAACCCTCACAGCAGCATCATCTCGCCTCACAGCAGCACCTCCACCCTTGCTCTGCACCCTCACAACATCTGGCCTCGGCGACGACGTAACCTCAACTTGCCGACCTTCAGCAGAAACATTCCAACATCACCACCACCGCTGCAGGTAACTATCGTTGTCCCTTCATCGTTCCCCCATGGTAGTGGTTCGTTCCCCCAAGGTTTGCTTTTGTGGCTCGATTTAGTTTCATCTATTTCTGTTTCTGCATATACCATCATATTTTCATCTGTTTCTGCCATTGAATGACTGGTTTGAGTTTTTGCCATTGAATGTATATCAATAAAATAAAAATAAAAAATTTCTTGAACACAGAAAAACCATGCCTGCCAACCAGCTTCAATACTTTCTTTAGATGTTAAAGATTGAACCCAAAGTTTAGAAGAACTGGATTCCTCTCTATTTTCCACTTAGGGAGCCCATACGCTTATGGTACCCTTTGCTCCATGAAATTTTAGAAGAACTGGATTTCTCTCTATTTTCCTCTCTATTTTAGGAGAACTGGTTGTTTCTTGAAATAAAACACAATCTATGATATCACCATAGAGACTCTGTAAAACAAATACAAATTAAATAAATCTAAGTATATTAATGATGTTTTAAAATTTATTTTAACATACCTGAGATTATTGACCAAAAGCTCCTTTTGTTCCAGTTCTTCTCCAAGAAAGTTTCTACAGAATATAGATATATTATTTATTTGCATTTTCAACCAATATCAATCATTCATAATTATTTTTGGATAAAGAATATCTCAAATGTTCCTAAGCACAATACCTTTGTGTTTGTTGTAGTCCCTCAACTTTTGACTTTAGCTTGAGATACTCTTGATAGCGCTTCTACTCAAGGGCGTGATGATGCATGCATGTTAGAATTTTCCAAAAGCCAATGAGTGTTTTCAAGTACTTGCCAATAAATTATATTTGAAAAATATGTAACTATAAAGAATTAACTTTTTACATTGAAATTTATTAAAACATTGTCTATATAATAAAGGATTCTCACCATCATTTTCTTTCCTTTGAATTATCAGTGTTTTCCGGCATAGATCGATGTACAACACTCATTCCCTGCGTTTCCCTAAATTCGAGGTAAATTTATTCCTCAAATTACTGGTTCTGGTATGAGTAGCTTACTAAGTAGTAAAATCATGGATAAAAAATAGAGGTTTAGCTTAAATTACTTAGTGTTTTTGAGGTAAATTTCTTCATCATATTAATTAGTGTTTTTGTTTAGCTTACTAAATAGTAAAACCATGGATAAAAAATGGATGTGTGTCGATCGATTGTCAATAGAGTACGAGAATGGAGTATTAGAGTTTGTTAAGTTTGATGTTGAACACACTGAAGACCCGAATATAATGAAATGTCATTGCTTGGGTTGTTGTTATGTGGGTCGGGTTGACGCAGATGGACTGAAATTGCATTTACTGATGCGTGGAATTGATCAAAGTTATACGTGTTGGATATTTCATGGTGAGAAAAGCATCGAGAATGTTGAACCGGGGGTGAAAAGTAATGTGACCTATGCTTCATACGACAATGTCACGGATACTTATGATTGTGATCGAGTCGAAGAGATTGCAAAAGCACTTGAAGAAGATCTTCAGAATTGTCCCAAAATGTTTGAAAGGTTGGTAAGCGATGCAGAGAAACCGTTGTATAAAGACTGCCCCAAATTCACAAGACTATCTGCGGTATTAAAATTGTACAACTTAAAGACGCGCAATGGATGGTCGGATAAAAGTTTCATAGAGTTATTAGCCCTTTTGAGAGATATGCTTCCTGAGGATAATGTTCTTCCTAATCGAACCTACGAGGCCAAAAAAATGTTGTGCTCTATTGGCATGAGCTATGATAAGATACATGCATGTCTAAATGATTGCATTTTGTTTAGAAAAGAATATGCATCGTTGAATGAGTGCCCTAAGTGCGGTTTATCTCGATATAAGAAAAAATTATCTCCAGCGAAAGTCTTATGGTATTTTCCTATTATTCTAAGATTTAGACGCATGTTTCGTAGTGGAACCGATGCTAGACACTTGACTTGGCATGCAGATGAAAGAATTATCAATGGAACGTTTCGACATCCGGCAGATGCACCACAGTGGAAGAAAATTGATAATGATTATCCTGATTTTGGAGGAGAAACAAGAAACCTTCGCTTGGCATTATCTACGGATGGAATGAACCCGCATGGTCTTCAAAGTATCTCACATTCCACATGGCCTGTGATTCTTATGATTTATAACCTACCACCATGGCTATGTATGAAGCGCAAGTACATGATGTTATCTATGTTAATTTCTGGGCCTAAATAACTAGGGAATGACATAGACGTATACTTGAAACCTTTAGTCGAAGATTTGAAGATTTTGTGGGAGAACGGTGTGGAGGTTTATGATGGATATAGGAAGGAAAGTTTCAATTTGAGGGCGATGTTGTTTGGCACAATTAACGATTTTTCAGCATATGGAAATCTATCCGGGTATAGCATTAAAGGTGAAAAATGTGTCCTGTCTGTGAAGATGGAACCGATACGACGCGATTGAAACTTTTTCAGAAGAATGTATTTCTCGGTCATCGTAGATTCTTAAATTCTAAACATCAATATTGTGGATGGAGTAAAGCGTTCAATGGAGATACCGAACAACGTAGAGCTCCACCTGGATTGACTGGTGAGCAAATTTTTGAAAAAGTGAAAGATGTGAGTATTCAGTTTGGCAAGTCTTTTGCACATAAAGTTGTCACAGGTGGGTGGAAGAAGAGGTCAATTTTTTTTGAATTTCCATATTGTAAATCGTTGTGCGTAAGACATTTTTTTGATGTTATGCATATTGAAAAAAATGTATTTGAAAGTTTGGTACGTTAATCAATATAAAAGGAAAGTCTAAGGATGGCCTTAAAGCAAGGGAGGACATGGTAGAGATGGGAATAAGAACTGAATTAGGACCCGTGAAGAAAGGAAGACGAACATATCTAGCACTTAGAAAACTTCTGATAGCTAGCACTTAGCAAACTTCTGATAGCTAGCACTTAACAAACTTTTAATAGCTAGCACTTAGCAAACTTCTGATAGCTAGCACTTAGAAAACTTCTGATAGCTAGCACTTAGCAAACTTCTGATAGCTAACAATTAGCAAACTTCTGATAGCTAGCACTTAGCAAACTTCTAATAAATGATGCTTCCGTCAAATTGAGGAATATCCATATCCATGCTCTTTAGGACAGAGATGCTGCACTTTCAGTGTTGTTAAAAGAGTATTAAACAATTATTATACAGAATTTTATAGTAAAATGTTATATATTCTGTCGTTTTCAATAAAATTATATATTTGTCATTTTATATACTCAATTGATTATGGAATTAGATATTTTGAATTATATATTTGGAATTAAATATTTGTCATTAGATACTAATGTTTTTCTTTATTACAGGTTAGATGGCTAGTAACGAGGATCACCCACACGATGATTCTATTAATGATGGAGACAGTGATCGAGGAAAATCTGATAAGGCAGTGGAAAAAGAAATTAAACGAGGAAAAACTATTATGA
Organism: Vicia sativa; assembly: GCA_021764765.1. Taxonomy (NCBI): domain Eukaryota; kingdom Viridiplantae; phylum Streptophyta; class Magnoliopsida; order Fabales; family Fabaceae; genus Vicia; species Vicia sativa. Next base: position 143,035,808 of record CM038794.1, read on the forward strand.
AGAATATAATTCGTGATAGAGATAGAGGCATAAAATACGTTGTGCATTGGAGTCCAAGTGACCAATTAATTGAGCCTAACGGTTCTAAATTGACAAGTTACATTGGTACTGTTGTAAGGAGAGAAATTCCAATAACTTGTGATGAGTGGAGAGATGATAAGTTGGATGACGCTAAAAACAAAATCTAGAGTGAGATACAGGTAATTTAAATTATGTCTTTAAATTAAGATTATGTATTTAAATTACTTATACTAATGCACTCTATGTATGTTTTTTGTAGAGGTCTTTCAACATTGATGACACAAGAAAAGATTATTGTCTTGGATTGGTCGGCAAAATACTAAGAGGGTTTAGAACATATTTAAACATAAAATATCTTAAAGATGCTGAAAATTTTTTTGTTGATGCAGAGCGTCCAACAAAATATGCAGATGTGATTTCACTTTAATAATGGATGTTTTTAAAGCCAAACGAAAAAACCCAAAATTTCATAGTGTAAGTGACGTAAATTGCCAAAGAGCATCATCTCCCGCGTATCTATACAAAAATGGGCATTTGGGATATGCACGATTAGAACAAAAAATTGTAAGTATTTATAAATTGCAATGATATACTTGTTCATCAAGAGTTATAACTGATCTTATTTTTTGTGTTAATGTGTAGTTAAAATAGGAGAATAGTTCTGAAACATCTCTTCTGGAACGTGTTTTGTGGAAGGCTGCCCGTGTGGGTAACGATGGAGTTCTTAAAGAAGATGTACACCAAATTTTTGAAAAATGCGTAAGTATAACACTAATTCTAATTAAATAAAATTTTTATTAACATATAATGTTCATGTTTTTTCGATATTCATATGAATTTCAGGAGATTCTGTCTCATTCAACATCTCCACCAGATGATTGCAGGAGCATACTTAGTCGAGCATTAAATGTTCGTGAGTATTCTGGTCGGGTGAGGGGTAAAGGACATGGGGTTACTCCAACATCCTTGAAAACGAACAATCCAAAGACAAAATCTGCTAGCATTAAAGAACTGCAGGCAAGGTTGGATGCATTAGAAGCTGATGTTCTTGAATTGAGGAAGGAAAAAGCAAGACACCAATCAGAAAGGGAAGCTTTGGGTGTTAAAGAAACTAGTGACATAGCTAGTGTCAATTGTGCAGTTCAACTGAGTATTCCCGACGTAATTACATATATTATTATGAAATTAAATTAGTGTAATTTATTTAACTGACATATATACACATTAACGATGTTGTATTTATTATTGATTTTAGGGCATTTCACCTTGTCAACTCTTTTTAGAGACACCGACTTATCGCATGGTTGACAAGGGAAAAGTCCATAACACTCTGGGAGAAGTACTTCATCATAAACCGCTCCCTTCTGGATATTTGAAAGTGTCAATTAATATTTCTTTAGAGGAGGGTGCGTTATTACCAATCCCAGACGAAGATTCGGATGCAACATTGGTGGGAGAGGCAATAGGAACGTATGTTGCATGGCCGTCAAGACTCATTCTCTTAGATTATGAGGTATACTTAAAACCATTATGAACCTTTGAGTACTCAAATTTTTTACGTTCATTTTACTTACATTTTTTTTTGCATGGTAATGTTAGACTCCTACAAAACCCAAACCAAAAGATAAGGGGATTACGCGGCTAATCGAGTCAGTGGCATAAAAAAACAGGTACAACAGAATTATATGATATTTATGCTTAGATAATGTTAATTTGTCATCCTATACTTGACCACTCGAATTTTATGATATTTAAATTATTCCTGCTAAAGAGATTGAAGTTGTTAGTATGGGTAAGGAGCCTGTAATTAGCAACATTCCCATAGAAATAAAGAGTGTTGCTAAGAGGACTGGGGCTAGAAAGAAAACTACTTCACAGTATAGGTCGTTCCATCAGACATATATAAGCTTCACAACTATTTCGCAAGGTGGTACTAGTCTTATACCCCTGGATGAAGGGATTTATGGTTCTGACAGCAATTGGTAAGGAGGATTTGGAACACGTTTTCGGACACTTGACATTAGGCGTCGCTGTTAACAATACATACATCAGGTATACTCCAATCAACTTTGTTTAATTAATTGAAGAATTCATTTAGTCATTTTAATGAATAATTAATGTTAATGATGTTTTTATTTAAGGTTTCTATATGACAAGTTGATTCGCCCGCGTGGATTGGAATCCAGATTTGCTTTCATAAATCCCAACTTTGTCCATGCAGGGTCAATAATCTGAAAACCAGATGAAGTAATAGCGTTTGTACTCCGTTTATTTATGGCCAGCAAAGATATATAAAAATTGTTCCTTTTACCATATAATATTGGCCACAAGTAAGATTTTCATTCTAAATTTCCTCTATTATAATTTTTTCATTTTTTGACGTTGTGTAGAAAGTTTCCATCTAACCTTTGTTTAATATTATAGTGGACACTAGTTATTGGTTGCGATTAATCCTATGAGAGAAATTGTATATTATCTGGATTCAATGGGCAATGATTGAACAACATACCCAGAAATGAAGAAGACGATTGACACGTAAGTGAGATTGTTGTAAAATATTTTTGTGTATATTTAATTATTTATGTGCGATAGTTCTAAATATTCGTTATTATTTTATTATAGCATTCTACAAAGTTTTCGAGCACAAAGAGATACTCAAGTACCAAGGAGTAGAGTTAACAATATTTCTTGGATCAAAGTGGAGGTATATATTTTCACAATTTTGATTATATAGCGATGATACTTGATAAAACAAGTTAAGGTGTATATCTTGATGTATATCTGTATTTTATTTCCATGTGTAGTGTCCTCGTCAGCGCAATTGTGTAGATTGCGGCTATTTTATGTTGAGGTTTTTGAAAGAAACTATTCTTTTGGACCGATTGGAGATTCCATCCACGGTATGAATTTCTAACTTAGGAATTATTTTAATATTTCTCATAAAATGACTTAGTGTTTTAAGTAAATCATACTATGTTATATTATTATGTAGTACTTTGATGAATTCAAGTGTGCTTATTACTCAGAAGATCAATTGGATGAACTTATGGAGGATTGGTGCCAATTTGTTATGGAGTTGAGAATTTTATTATAAGGTATAACTTTGAGTTTTGAGAATATAATATATGTCTTTATAGTTGTGTTACAATATTATTGTTTTTGTTGTTGTTATTTGGTAACTTGTATGAATTTCGATTTTTTGATTTTGTTTCAGGTTATATAGATGCAGATCGATGTAGAAGATATAGTTATTTTATAATTCATTGTTGATTTTGTTTCATTGTTGTATATATTAATGTTGTTGTTGTTGTTTCATTGTTGTATATATTGTGCAAAAAAGGATTGAAGATGTATATTGATGTATATTGACGTTGTTGTAATATTGTTTCATTGTTATATATTGATGTTGTTGTTATTTAAAATGTCATATTGAAGCTACAAATTCTGGTAAAAATCTGGTGCAAGAATGGTGAAATTAAATCTGATAGGCAGCATTTTGTTTTAAATGAAAAAAATTATATTCAAAAATTAATTAGGGAAAGCGCTGCTAAGGGGCGTGGGGGAATAAATAGCGCTTTTAAAGAGAAGCGCTGTCTAAAGTGGATGAAAAAGCGCTGCTATAGGGGGCAATAGAAAAGTGTTGCTAAAGGGTAAATAAAAAAGCGTTGTATAAAGTAAAGCGCTGCTAAAGAGGGTATCTATAGCAGCGCTTTTCAGGAAAAGTGTTGTCTAAAGCTCTACATTAAATTCATTCAAAAGCGCTGTCTAAAGTGAAAGCGCTGCTAAAGAGGGTACCTATAGCAACACTTTTTAGGAAAAAACGCTTCCTAAAGGGTATCTATAACAGCACTTTTACAGTAACCTAAGCGTTGTCTATACCTTTAGCAGCGGTGGTTTTAGCAACGCTTTTAAACGTTGTTAAAGGCATAAAAAAGCGTTGTCTAATCCCTTGTTTGACATAGTGAACCAGTGTAAATGAGTAGTGTATCTCTTCTCTTCTCTTTGTATTTCTTTATTTTGTTGGTTATGTATGTATATCTACTCTTACTCATGTATATTTGTAGCCCTTGACGTTGTATAAAGTCTGCTTTACAAATCTGTGTAGGTGATTGTCTTAGGTTTTTACTCTACGTTAGGGATTTGAGATTTGCTAGAGATTGATCATATATTCTTACCTAGGATGATTATCTGTTAGTTTCTGAATGCTGGAAATGGGTTTAGAGCTGACATTTACTTAGAGTATCTGATCTTAATGTCTCTGTGTCGGTGAAGTATGTCAGAGATGGGTATGAAGGTGACACATTTGAATTCTTCATTTGGGTTAGAAATAGTTTAGGTTGTGAGAGGTATGTGATGACAAAGAGGAGTATCGTAGGATGAGTATGACATGGATGGTAGATTTAAGTCTGTGATGGGTAGTATACTTTTGTTCCGGACAAGTTGTCTATCCTTTATACTTTTTGCTCATTTACTTTTTGTCTTTTATTTTCAACCATTTAATCCCAAACTCATTAACGATAGAATTGTCGAACGACGAATTAATAACCAATCTCTGTGGACACGATAAGATATAACCTAACCGGTATATATCACCCGGTAAAAATAATACTTTACTTTTTGCTTGCCTGCTATAACTGCATCCGAACAAAATGGCGCTGTTTCCGAGGATTGGTTTTATTGTTTCTGTATTGCGATAATTCCGTTGTTTTTGAGTTTTGTAATTAATGTATAGGTTGTATAGACTTTGTATACTTGTGCATATTTGTGTTTTTCCTTGTTTTCAAGTATTTTTGTAAGTTGTCTCGTTTTCTTAAAGTTTGTAGTGTGAATGATAGGACACTTTCTTTAAGTTTGCGCGGTGTGACAATACCATGGCATGACGAGAGGAGGTTACTAGTGCTCGCACAATAAAGGCGTCGAGCATACGACGTAAAACAAGCATGTTTTTGTTTGTTTTTGTTTATGTTTGTTTATGTGTGTGGTGACTTGTGTTTTAACAAGTTGAAATAGGACTTGCTCTTAATCTCAAATATTCACTTTTTAACTTGTTAATTCAGTTTCACCAAGTTTTTGTATTATTATTTGCTTTTGTTTTGTTATGTCAATTTGTTGTTTTCCACAAGTTTGTAGTGTTTTAACTTGTGGAAGTGTGTATGTATTGTAAATATTGTTTATATGTGTAAATAAGATTGTATAGGTGTATTAGTGGAGCTTGCATAGCAGTTGCACCAGTTGTTATATTTTTCTATAACTAGTGTAGCGCGCTTAGCGCACTCTAGGTCGCTTAGCGCGCTCTACTGTGAAGAGCCAGTGAATTATTTTTAAATTTCACTTGGCTTTCCTTTTTTCCACTTTCACCAAGGATTTTTGTATTGAACAAAATTAGTATTTTTTTAACGCTTTTGTTATTGTTTGGACTCAAATTATGGTAGGTAGCTTAAGGTTTCATTTGGTGATTTTTTGAGTTTGATCGTTTCAACTCGCGGATGTATGGTAATGATAGTTTTCAAAGTTGGTACACTTCGGGTACTCGTTTATTGCTTTCTATAGCATAACATGTTTAGGAAATTTAGCATTCGTATAATTACCATATCATTCATTCTTTTTGCATTACTTGCTCATGATTTGAATTATTTTAGTTCCTTTTTTACCCATTCATGTGAGGAAGCTTTCAATTGTTTACATATGCTTGAGGCCACAATTCTTGTTTTAACTAGATTTTATTATGCTTAATATTTTGTTTTTTGTTGATTGTATGATTGCATGAAAATGATCAAGGCATTTTGTTGATTTTGAGCATAACTACCTTGGTCAAATATTCAATTCACCTTGTGAGTGTGTGAACCTTTGTTAACCCCTTTGAACTTTTATCAACATCCATGTTTATTTGAACTTGATGCTTATCTATGAGTGTTGAGTTCACATTTTTGTATGGATGTTGATTTCTTTGTTTCTTGAACCCTCAACTATATGTTGTTGTATGAATTTTTAACTTGCCTTAGAAAGTAGAGAGTATTCACATAATGATGTTGGTTGAATTCAAGTTGGGGAGAGGAATGTTTATGTACTTATATTGTGATTGGTATGAGGTTAAGAGAAAAAGAAAAGAAAGAAAAAATGTGAAAAAGAAAGATTAGAAAAAGAAAGAAAAAAAGAGAAAAAGTTTTAAAAAAGAAAAACAAAAAGAGTATGAATAATGTTGTGTTAATAAGTGAGGTGTTTTGGTTTTACAATTTGTTATGAAGAATAATTTTGATTGAGATTTTATACTTGAGTCTTTTCGAGTTGATCACTCCCTTAGGTTTTGGCAACTTTTTGCCTCAATTAGCTTTAGGACTTATCACTTGTTTGTTAACCAAGGCACGTTACAACCTTGAAAAGTCCTTGTGATTCTTGCATTTGTATTTTCAATACGTTTTTGGGATGAATGCATAATTTAGTCTATTGTTTGCAAGATTATGGAGGAGTGTTTTTACCCTCCACCTTTGTATGTTCTTCATCTACCGATGAATTTTTGCTAGGTGTAATTCATGATTAAGCTTGTTTTTTTAGAATGGTTTGCATTATTTTTGTACTTAGGATTTGTTTCGTTTATATGTTATTGTTGTAGTATGGTGGTAAGTATGTATTTGTCGTGTACGTTTTCGTTTTAACCATACATTTGTTTTCTATTTTAAAAACTTAATGATTTGTGATTATTTGATTATCATTCTTTGTTTCTTTGAGTTACTTGACTTTGTTTGAGGAAAAACAATGTGTCAAGTTGGAGAGGGTTGATAAGTGCCAAAATGTAGTTATTTTGTATATATGTTTTGTGGCACTTATTCGTTCTTGTTTGTTAATAATTGTTGAATAACCCCGCTTTTTGTTGTAAATACATATTATTGTGTTTTGTGTACATATTGTATCGTTTGATTAGTTTTGTATATATTTTGTAGGTATTTGTTTCACATCGAGGAATAAATTGTCAAAGACACGGCTCCGGATGCATTTTCTACAATAAAAGACCATTTATGGGAAGTTTTGCTCAGAGAGGCTGCTGAGCGCGGTAAGGCTGCTCAGCGCGGGTCCACTCAATGAGTTTTGGAGTGCGTTGTGTGCTTTGGTACTATTTCGGCAGAGAGTAATTTAGGTTTATAGGCCGCTCAGCGCGTCCTCTCTACTGAGCGGCATTAAGGCAATTTAACGTGTAAATAGTTGAGCCCGCTCAACACGCTCACGTCGTTTAGCGCGGTCGTCTGATATTTGTTTTATAACTTCATTTTTAGTAATTTTTAGGTTATGGTTTTGGGGTGGATTTTGATCCCCATTTCCATCAACCTTCATTTTTGATAGATTAGCTTAGAAAACAACAGTAGGGTCTTAAAATGGATAATTGGAGGTGCATTGCTCTTCGATAGGCGTTGACAAACCGGTGTAAATGAGTAATGTATCTCTTATCTTCTCTTTGTATTTCTCTATTTTGTTGGTTATGTATGTATATCTATTCTTAATCATGTATATTTGTCGTCCTTGGCATATTGTATAAAGTCTATTTTTCAAATTTGTGTTTGTAATTGTCTTAGGTTTTTACTCTATGTTAGGGATTTGAGATTTGCTAGAGATTAATCGCTAATATTCTTACCTAGGATGATCATCTGTTAGTTTCTGAATGCTAGAAATGGTTTTAGAGCTGACATTTACTTAGAGTATTTGATCTTAATGCCTCTGTGTTGGTGAAGTATGCCAGAGATGGGTATGGAGGGGACACGGTTGAATTCTCAATTTGGGTTAGAAATAGCTTAGGTTGTGAGATGTATGTGATGACACTGAGGAGTATAGTAGGCTGAGTATGACATAGACGGTAGATTTAAGTTTGTGATGGGTAATTGTTGGCAGAAGATTTTGATATATATGGTTCGAAGTAGAAATCTCAAGTTCGAAACGAAATGATGTTGGTGTTCGATAGAACAAAGTGAATGTCACAGTTCGGAATGGGTGAAATGGCTTTTCGAAATAGACAAACTAAAGCTCGGAGCTTCGAATGGAAGTTATGATGATATATGTAAAAGAAACTTCGAAGTGGTAATAGGGTTGTGTCTGTGAAGTGAGTTCGAAGCAAAGATAGCCAAGGCATTTGAAATTCAAACGTGAGCGGGATAATTGGAAGTTAGAATATATGCGCTGGAGACGGTTCGAAGACGCGTGGAAGCTAGGGAAGCGCAGTGTCCTGCATGTTCTGAACGTGGCAAGATCTCATAAGTCAGACCGTTATGGTCGAAGTAGTATAAATAGAAGTCTTAGTGTTAGGATTTCGTGTGTCATATCTATTGTATAAAATTCAGTAAACATTCAAAATACCACATGGCTAGGGAAACGAATGCTCGAACAATGTACGTATGATTGCACCAAAACCTTTATAATTCAGTAAAAGCATCTTTATCTTTCCAGTTTATCCTTTATCTTCACATCAATGTCTTTTACATATCTTTACATTCAAAGCCATTTAACTACTTTCTGCATTTAAACGTTTTCTTCTATTTCGAAGTCCTTTACATTTCAGAAATCTTTTACATTAATGTATTTTACATTCCAGATGTCTTTTACATTTCATGCTCTTACTTTAAAAGTCTTTTACATTTAAAAGTCATTTAAGTATTCCTGCACTTACACTTTTCTTTGTAAATCGAATCTTTATTTATTTACTCATTGAAGTCAATATTATGTTTCTTTATTTAATCATGGCATCAAGTTATTTAACACTGCAATCGGAATACATTGGACATACATAAAACACTCTAAATATAAGTCTTAAACATTAATACTAGTTTAGTTATTAAATATATCCAAACGACCAATACCCCATAAGATCAATCTAGTCGATCCTGCAAGTTACCAGAGGAATTGAATAACAATCATAAAGCTTATTCGATAGTTTGGAGGACTAGCGGTTGTTTCACCAGAAATTACTGGGAACAAATTGGCACGCCCAGTTGGACAGTCATTGGTCGTTGCAATATTTAAAATAAAAATAAGGATTGTTGAGACATAATCATTATAAAGTTCTTGCTGAGTGTTAAGTTCATTGTTATATGAACCTTAGGAGTGGTAGAATAACTAACAGTAACCAACCCTTACCCAGAAGAAAACGAAATAATAGGATGTCTAGTCCAAACAATCAACAAGGGAAACAAAACGCCCACATGGAACGGGCACGACGCGTCTGTTGGACAGAACGTCTAGCGTAATCCCTTCGAATGCACAGTCTGTTGCATCTTCGACTAGTAACATGGCCACGAACGGAACAAGTGGCATGTCAACAAACAATTCGATCCTAGGCATTACAAACTTCGACGTCGAACATGTCACCACAATTAGGGTCTGGATCTGGGGCTAATCAATTTATGACAAATAACCAAGGGTCAGTAGGTTATAGTACACTGCCTATCCTAACCACAGAGAATCCATTGGCTTTTAGGCAGTTAATGGATGATAGTAACCATAATATGATAGGAGTGTTAGCACAAACTATGCAAGAAATCTTTGCCCCAATAGTTCAAAATGTGACTGTGACAAACAGAGAAAATGCAGATAATATGAGTCGAATAGTAGATTTCTTTGCTCCGCCAGAGAGGCGTAGGTAGAACCAGGCATTGGTTCGAGCGAACGTACCTATCATAGAACAAATTGCTGATGACCCACCCTATAGGCCAGTCAGAGAGGGAGTTAATTTGGGGGCAAGGACACAAAGGGTAGATGTCCCAGTGATTCGAGAAGAACCACAAAGGGGATTGATAGAACCATTGGCAAGGTTCAAAAGACTAGATGCCCCAGTGATTCGAGAGGAACCACAAAGGGGAGTTATGGAACCAGGGGCAAGGGTCGAAAGACTAGAAGCCCCAGCGTTTCGAGAAGAACAACCTAGAGGCATTGTCATGGTGGGTCGTAACCAAGATGTCGATGCATTGTCCATAGAATTCAAATGACAATATCTTGGCGTAAAATAATCTAACCACCATGATAGAGAGAATTATGGCCCAAAACGGTCTTAATACAAGGATTAGAAGGCCAAACTATGCCTCTCCTATAGCAGATTATGTAATGCATACTGATTTACCAAGGGGATACAAGATCCCCAAGTTTACAAAGTTTGCTGGAGATACCAATGAATCAACAGTCGAACACATAGCCAGGTATCTGACTGAAGCAGGAGACATAACAAATAATGAGAACCTTAGGATTAAATATTTCCCAAGTTCCCTCACTAAAATGCTTTCACTTGGTTTACCACTTTGCCTCCCGGATCCATTGATACCTGGACCCTCTTGGAGAGATTGTTCCATGAACAATTCTTTATGGGACAATCCAAAATAAGTCTAAAGGAACTAGCAAGTGTTAAGAGGAAGTTTACTGAACCCATAGATGAGTACTTAAATAGGTTCAGACTTTTGAAATCTAGGTGTTTCACAAAGAGTTCCCGAACATGAGTTAGTCGAAATGGTGGTGGCTCGGACTATTCTATTCGAAAGAAATTAGACACACAATACTTGAGGGACATGGCTCGTTAGCAGATAGGGTTCGACAAGTCGAAGACTAAAGGCCGAAAAGGCCGTGGCTTTAAAAAGTAATAAGAAAGAAAAATTTCCTATGTCGAACCGAGGAAGTCAAGACTATCCCGAATTCAAGGGTCGAAATAGATCTCACTGAATTAAAACAGCTCCACCTTACTTGTAAACTACTAGTTCCCACAAAAGGGAAAGAAATTGTTGAAAATGAGAAAAGTGACAATTCCCAAAGAAGGTATATACCGATGTAACAAAGTGTGACGAGATTTTCGATTTGCTTGTCAAAGATGGCGCTAATTGTGCCATCAAATGTCAAAATACCTCCTTTAGATCAAAGAAAGAAAAGAGGATTTTGTAAATATCATAGTTTTCTAGGCCACAAGACCTCATGTTTTCTTTCGTGGATCTAATTCAAAATGCAATTAAAGAAGGAAGATTAAAGTTTGCCGACAAACCAAAGATGAAAGTAGACGAAGACCCTCCGATGTTGCACACCAACTACTCCGAGCCTTCGTGCATTGGGGAAATCAATATGGTGGAAGCATCAAGAGACCACCCATTAGGAGAAGAAAGCACCGAGGATGGAAATTGGGTTTTAGTCAAGTCAACAATGTAGTCACCGAGGACGCCCACAAACAACCAGAGGCTTCGATCGAGACAAGACCATCCGTTGTTTCGAAGAGATCCAGCTACCGAGGGCCGGAGGACCGTAGCAAGAGTTGGCAAGCACCAAGGCCTAAGGCTAAAATTGAGAGAGTAAAGATCACAAAGCCAACCTCACCTCAAAAGAAATCGATACCTTGGTGAACCTGGGAAGTTCGATTATCCGTGAAATATTTTGCTCTAGAGAGTTCGAAAATCCCAATCGAAGACGTCAAACCCACAGGGTGGGGAGATGATGATATAAAGGGGGAGGATGGAGATGGTAGCATTCCTCAGAAGGAAGTCTGGGATACCCTAGGGAACCCAAAGGAAAATTTGATTACCGGTAAAATACCGCCCCGTAGTGCAAAGATCCGAATCAAGATGTCAAACCATCGTGGATGGGGAGATGATGTCGAAAAGGGAAGATGCGATATCAATATGGTGGATATGGAGAGACCTCGTTCTGAGATGGAGGAAATGGAAAGATACCTAGAAAAGGAAAAATACAAAATGGAAAGATACCTAGAAAAGGAAAAATACAAAATGGAGGATGACTATGTCGCAGACAACTATGTCCTCAAAGATTATCTCATGCATCAGAGGAACGGGAAATGCCGACAACCATGCCACGTCCCATGCGACCACCAATTGCCACCGACATCAGAATCATACCGAAGGTCCATAAGCGACCCCATCCTAAAAGGTGCTCAAGGGTGACGCTCAAAATCCCTACAAGTACCAATGCATAAAATGGTCGCAAGTCGAGCGAATAAGGGAAAGATAAATGGAAAGGCAATGAACGAAATGCACGTCACGCCATGGTATATAGGAGGCAATTCAACACTGCGAAGAGGGAAGAATTGAGACTGGAAAATTACAAAGGAAAAAACCCTATGTCCAGATCACAGTGGCGAAGACAACAACGAATTCGAAAGGCTGAAAGGGAAGCTTTGGCAGACAAAGGAGCAGCTTCGACCAGCCACAAAGAAATGTCAAGTACCAACAAACCAACAACAAACAATCAACCTGAAGACAAACCTCCAGTTAGTAGGAGACTTTTCTCTGAAACACAACCAAATGAATCGAAGAGTACACCCAAGTCCGTAAGAAGACTAGGATATGCCGATGACAACTTCGAGTCAGAAGAGGAGTCTTCACTCAACTTAAATTGCAACGTGGTATCTGTACTACCTTCTGAGTTTGGACAGGAGACCGAAATCGAAGAGCATGAGGAAGAGGATACCATAGATTTGATGAAACACAGACTAGTTTGCTACTATGTAATGGATAACGGCGCGGTCAAGAGCGTAACGCATTCTTCGAACACCCGCAGCCAGAATGAAGAATCATTTGAAGCCATTGTTCATTCGAGCAAAGGCGGAGCCCATGGTGAACAAGGTCTTAGTGGATGGAGGCGCCGCAGCTTAATTTAATGCCTCAATTCATGCCGAAAAGTTAGGAATACAAGAAGGTGATGTCAAGCCACACAACATGGTCCTATCCAATTATGAAGGGAAAGTAGATCGACGCTGGGGTAGTTCAAGGATCTAACCGTAGGATCGAGCCACAGCCCACCATGTTCATGGTGATCAAGCCAAGGCCAATTATAACTGTCACCGGGAAGAGAGGGATCCATGGCGAGGCGCCTTCACAATGCACCGAGGTTAGTTCTATGGAGGGAAGATGGTATAGTGGAGAATATCAAGCGACCGTAGTTACTTTATGACAACAAACAATTTAGTCAACAAAAGGAATTATGACAAGCACTGCAAAGATAGCCCCTTGTACCCCAAGTGACGAAATGAACGTAAACAAGGGATGCACACTACTATACCCTTTGCCATGATGGCATGTAATCGATAGGAAGATAATTAAAGGAGATGAAGGAGTCAAGGCACTTCAAGAAAGACGGCCAAAGGTGGGGTTCGATAACCTTGCTCATGATCGAGTCTTCCTTCTTCGAAAGGATTTCGCCTATATGGTCGAGAATGGATGGAAAGCGACTTCAGAGGGTCGATAGATAATATAGTTGAAGTAAACGAAGAAGGGAATGGTTCGAAAGACTCACCGTGAAGAAAACGAATAGATCAAAGGCTCGATGCCATCTATGACAAAGAACCCTTGGGCTTCAGAAGGATCCTACAAACTCAAAGCCAAAATGTTAGCACAGATCCGCTCAAAGAGGTAAATTTGGGGATGACAACACAAAAAATAATAACCTAAAACTCAACCCAAGTCTCAAGCAAGAGGTGATCAAGTCCTCAAGAGAAACAAAGATTGCTTCGGGATTATGATGAAATGCTTGGTTTGAAGAGAGAATTAGTGGAGCATAGACTTCCAATTAAGGATGGCAAGAAGCCCATCAAACAAACTCCCGAAGATTCGCGCCTATTCTCACAAAGATCAAAGTCGAGGTCGAAGGTTTGCTGCAAATTCTTCGTAACCACAAGGTATGTCGAATGGTTAGCAAATATAGTACCCGTTATTAAGAAAAATGGTTCTCCGAGGATATGCATAGACTTTAGGATTTAAACATCGCAACCCCAAAGATGAATATTCTATGCCCGTGCGTAAAATGTTAATAGACTCTCAGGATTCGAATACCTAAGTATGCTAGATGGATATTCTTATAATCGATTTTATTGTCAAGAAGATGTTGCCACTGCGGGCCACTACTTTGAAAGAGGAAAGCACCGAGTGAAAGTTGGGTGTTGGTCAAGTCAATGGAGTCATCAAGGCCCACTTAACGATGTGAGCCTTCTGAACCAACTCCAACTGTTGTTTCAAGGAATCCAAAGCACCGAGGGTCGAAAGCCGTAAATGTAAATTGACACAAAGCATCAAGGCCCGAGGCTCAAACCGAAAAGGTTCAGACATAAAACAAGCTTCCTCAGAAAGAGACCGGGACACCTTAGGGGAGCCTGGGAAGTTCGACTATCCGTAAAATATTCTCGCCTCCAGAGTTCGAAAGTTCAATCAAGACGCCAAACCATCGTGATGTGGAGATGATGATACAAGGGAAGATAAAGATGGTAACGCCTCGAAGAGACCGGGACACCTTAGGGGAGCCCAGGGAAATTTGATTATATGGTAAAATATTCGCTCCAGAGTTCAAAGATTCGGATCAAAGACATCAAACCATCGATGGGGAGATAATGGTAAAAGGACCGATGTGGATGTCAATATGGTGGACATGGAGAGACCCCTGCTCGAGATGCGTGAAATGGAAAGATATCTCAAAAAGAAAAATACAAAATGGAGGATGGTTATGTGCAGATACTAGTCTAAAACAATATCTCATGTCAGGCTACAAGGGACATAATGATGCTTTGTCCAAGATGCAGATCATATGCAACGAGAGGATTGTCATGGAGTTCGAACGAAACAAAGGGCTCGAATCGAGTAAATTGGCGCAAGACAACCAATTGTTCAGATGCTACCCTAGAGTTGGGGAAAGTTTGTTGGAATTTTTAGTACGCTGTCACAAAGGGGCAACTAAGTGCTTGATTTTCCCAAGATGTTCAAAGAAGATACCACCGTAACATGGTCGGAGCTAAACGATTCCCTTCACCCCATGCCGGAATCACAAGGAAGTTGGTCAAATGAGTCGCTTCGATGGTAGTCACACAGAAAGCCCGATAGCCCATATCCAAAGGGTGCTCAAGGGTGACATTTAAAATCCCCGCATGCCAATGCATGATGGTCCGCAAGTCAAAACCAACAAAGGGAAGGATAGATGGGGAGGCCATGAGTGAAATGCGCGTCATGCCATGGTATACCGGAGACAATTCAACACAGCAAAGAGGGAGGAACTGAGGCTGGGAAATTATAAAGGTAAGAATCCCATGTCAAGATCCCAATGGCGAAGGAAGCAACGGAATCGAAAGGCTGAGAGGGAAGGTTTAGCAGACAAAGGAGAAGTTTCGACCAACAAAAAATAAGCATCAAGCACCAATCAACCAACAACAAACATGCAACTCGAAGACAAACCTCCAGTTAGTAGGAGGCTTTTTTCTGAAACAAAACTAGATGAATCAAAAGAGTACACTCCAAGTCCACAAGAAGACGAGGATATGCTTACAGATAACTTCGAATCAGAAGGAGAATCCTCCCTTAACCTAAAATGCAATGTGGTATCTCAGACACATCCGACCGCCAGAGACCAAATCAAGAACAGAAGAAGAAGACACCATTGATCCGATGAAACATGCACTAACTGTTATTATGTAATGGATAATGGCGCGGTCAAGAGCGTAACGATTCTTCAACACCAAGATCCCACAATGAAGAATCATTTAAAGCCACCGCTCATTCGAGCAAAGGCCGAGCCACGGGTGAACAAGGTCTTAGTAGACGGGGTGTCAGTATAACTGATGCCTAAATTCATGCCGAAAAGTTAGCATTCAAGACGGTGATGTTAAACCTCATAACATGGTCTTATCCAACTATGAAGGGAAGGTAGGACAAACGCTGGGGGTAGTGCAAGTGGAGTTAATCGTCGGATCAAGCCGCACCCACTATGTTCATGGTGATCAAGCCAAAGCAAATTATAACTTGCTATTAGGAAGAGAGTGGATTCATGGCGAGGGCAGTCCCTTCGCCGATGCACCAAAGGTTAGTCCTGTGGAGAGAGGATGGATAGTAGAGAACATCAAGCGACCGAGCTACTTCATGACAACAACAATCTAGTTAACAATAGGAATTATGACAAGTATCCGCCGTAATAGCTCCTGCACTCAAGTGACGAATCGAATGAAACAAGAGATGTACATTACTATATGACCCTTCGCCATGATGGCATGTATTGGGATAGGAAAATAATTAAGGGTGATGAAGGAGGCGAAGGCACTTCGCAAAGACGGCCACCAGGCTGGGAGTCCGATGACCCTGATCATGACTGAGTCCTCTTTCCTCGAAAGGATTTCGGCCTATATGGCTGAGAATGAATGGAAAGCGGCTTCAGAGGCGCATAGAACATACAAGTAAACGAACTCAAGGGAATGGTCCGAAAGATTCACCGTGATTTAGAACGAAATAGATCAAAGGCTTGATGCTATTTATGATACAGAACCCTTGGGCTTCGAGAAGGATCCAACAAACTCTAGTGCTAAGATGTTGGCACAGGACCCACTCGAAGAAGTGAATTTGGGGGATATCAACACAAAAATAATCACCTACATAAGCGCAAAACTCAGCCCAAGCCTCAAACAAGAGGTGATCAAGTCCTCAAATGTAACAAAGATTGCTTTGCATGGACTATGACGAAATGCCCGGTTTAAAAAGAGAGTCATGGAGCATAGACTTCCAATTAAGGATGGCAAGAAGCCCATCAAGCATTCCTGTGAGGTTCGCGCCAAGAAGGCTCACTAAGATCAAAGCGTAGGTCGAGGTTGCTATGTCGCAAATTCATCGTAACCACAAGGTATGTCGAATGGTTAGCAAATATAGTACCGTTATTAAGAAAATGGTTAATTGAGAATATGCATAGACTTTAGGATCTAAATACCGCAACCCCAAAGATCAATACTCTATGCCCGTGGCGAAATGTTAATAGATTCTCGCGCAGGATTCAATACCTAAGTATGCTAGATGGATACCGTTATAATCAAATTTTTATTGTCAAGAAGATGTTGCTAAGACAAGATTTCACGCCCAGAGCCTTAGGCACCTATGAATGGGTAGTGATGCCTTTGGTTTAAAAAACTGGGAAACTTACCAAAGAGCAATGAACCCATATTTCATGATTTTATTGAGACGCTTATGCAGTGTACATTGATGATATAGTCATCAATCTATATCGCAGAAAATCATCTCGCATCATTTGAGCCAATCATTCGAAAGGATGAGAAAACATGGCTTAAAATGAACCCCTTAAATGTGCATTTTTGTGCAGTGGAGATTTCGGCTTTGTGGTTCATAAAAAAGGAATTGAAATTAACCAGAACAAGACCAAAGCCATCATGGAGACTAAAGCCCCCACATCGAAAAAGGAGCTACAGTCTCTACTAGAGAAGATTAATTTTCTCAGAAGATTCATTTCGAACCTAAGTGTGGAAAAAGAGTAAAAGACTGAGTCTGTTGGGTTTTATAGTAAGGAATTTGAAACAATCGTAAACTAAGGCCAAGTTACGTGGAGAACGTGGGTTGGACACGGAGTAAGGTGGCGTAAAGTAAGCATGATTAAAGACAATCATTATCTTTAATAACCGCACCATACCGTGGCAATTGTTTAAAGCGGTTCGGAAACCCAAGAGCCATCATGACTGACGTAATGGAAGTCATACACAGTGTCATTATTGCTCAAGGTCACATCAAAATCTTGTGGATATATTTAAAATAAGTATTTCTCGATAGGATTCAAATACATATTTTAAAGGGGCAATTTGTTGGCTGAAGATTTTGATGCAGATGATTTGAATAAGAATCACTGAGCTCGAAATGAAACAATGTCAGTATTCATTGGAACGAGGAAAATGTCATGATTTGAAATGAAAGAATCATCTCTTCAATAAGATATTGAAACTTGAGCTCGAGTAGCAATTATGATGATACATGAAGGAGCTTCAAATGGTAGTAGCGTGGTGTTAGGAAGCGAGTTCGAATCGAAAGGCGCTCGATATTTGAAATTGAAAATGTGAGCGGATGAATGGAAGTTCGAATATGCTACGGAAACGGTTCGAGACGTGGAGGCTAGAGAAGCATAGTATTTTGCATGTCCGAAACGTGGCAAGCTCATAAGTCGAATGCTATGGCCAAAATAGTATAAATAGAAGTCTTAGTGTTAGGATTTCGTGTGTCATATCTATTGTACTAAATTCAAGAATATTCAAAATACCACATGGCTAGGGAAACGAATGCACTAATAATGTAATGTATGATTGCACCAAACTCTTTTATGCAATAATGTATCTTTATCTTTCCAGTTTACCTTTTATATTGCATCAATGTCATTTAAATCTTTTACATTCAAAGTCATTTAACTTTCTTTGCTTTTGAACGCATTTCTTTCGTTTCGAAACTCTTTACTTTTTGAAACTCTTACATTTATGCTCTTATTGTCCAGAAAAGTTTTACATACTTGCCTTTAAATTCTTGTCTTTTCACTTCATGCTTTATTTTGAAAGTCTTTTACATTCAAGAAATCCTTTAAACATTCCTACATTTATATACTTTCCGCAATTCGAAGTCTTTATATCTTATTTGTTCGAACTAGTTTTATACCATTTTACTTGATTTCGTTATTAGCTTATTGGACATCATAATCGAAACGCACTTGAAATATATATATAAAACATTCAAAAGCAAGTCTTGAACATGAACCATTATTTTAAGTTTATGCAAACGACCAATAACCCCCATAGGATCAATCTAGTCGATCCTGCAAGTTACCAAAGGGATTAAACAACAATCATAACGCTTGTTTGATAGTTTGGAGGACTAGCGGTTGTTTCACCAGAAATCACTGTGAACAGTAGTATGTTAGCACAAGAAGATAGTAATGGCATCGAAAGAGCCATATATTATTTAAGTAGGGTGTTGAATGATGCAGAAACTAGATATAGCAACATAGAAAAGTTATGTCTTTGTTTATACTTTTCTTGTATGAAACTTAAGTATTATATAAAGCCTGTTGATGTTTACGTTTCATCTCATTTCGATGTTATCAAACACATGCTTTCAAAACCAATAATGCATAGTTGGTAAAGCTTGAGCCTTGAGTTGTGAAAGGCCAAGTGATTTTGATTTCATCGTGGACCATTCACCGATCAGTTTATCACAAACTACACGATGGTTCGTAAAGAGGGTAGTGGTGTTGAGTCCTCATAATTTCTCCTGAAGGAATTCCAACAAAATTCAAGTATAAATTAGATGGTCCTCGTGTTCTAACAAATAAGCTAAATACGAGCCATTGTTGGTGAAATTCTCGGCAGATACTTGATGTCACAGAATGTTATGACACGCTTGTAATACTTGAACTGACTTTTAGGATTTTGTATCCAAATGTGCGGATAGCAAGAGTCGCCACCGACTTTTATTTTTATCCAATTAAGGGAAGGTAAAAGTAACAGAAAAAGACCTTCGTTAGATTCTGAGTTCGGGAGAATGGTTATGAAAAGGGAAGGTATTAGCACCCCTTTCCATCCGCAGTTTATTCTACGGGCTCTTAGTTGCTCTAGATCACTTTTTAAAATTGCTTTCTGTGTGTTTGACAAAAATGTTTTGAAAAGGCATTTCGCTTTGACTTTGTAATGACTCATGTAGGAGTGTATACAAAGTGTTCGGAAATGTTTGTTTGTTTTGAAAGGAATTTGAACTTTGAAGAAAAAGTGTGTGGTGTGGAAAGCATTTGATAGAGCAAGCAACTAAAAGACTTATTTACCCACTCAGAATTGGTCGTTTTGTTATACTTCTACATTCCTTTAGAATAGTGCTAGCCATACCATTAGTTAGTAGGTAGCTCCATTCGCTGGATGTAAGCGGACATTCGGGACATCGGATGGTCATAGAAGGCAACTTTTAGGAAGTATCCTAGCACATTCGAAGGGACTATCATCATTTTTCGTAGGCGACAATCGAGGGTCAAGATCATGTTTTCGGAGGCGACATCGTGGGTCTTATGATCTTTGTATCGAAGGGACTATGATGATTTGTTTGGAAGGCAACGGTGCTAGAATACCTCTACGTTCGAGGGACATGACCATTTTGAAATCGAAAGG
>CM038794.1:143055834-143113837 GCA_021764765.1 Vicia sativa
AAGAGGTAAATTTGGGGATGACACACAAAAAGAATAACCTACATAAGCGCAAAACTCAACCCAAGTCTCAAGAGGTGATCAAGTCCTCAAGAGAAACAAGGATTGCCTGTGATTATGACGAATGCCGGGTTTAAAAGAGAGAGTTAGTGAGCATGACCAATTAAGGATGGCAAGAAGCCCATCAAACAAACTCCTAGAAGGTTCGCGCCAACAGTTCTCACAAAGATCAAAGCCGAGGTCGAAAGGTTGCTGCGTTGTAAATTCATCGTAACCACAAGGTATGTCGAATGGTTAGCAAATATAGTACCGCCATTAAAAAAAATGGTTCTCTCGAGAATATGCATAGACTTAGGGATTTAAATATCACAACCCCAAAGATGAATATTCTATCCTGCAGTAAATGACATCAGCAGGATTCAATACCTAAGTATGCTAGATGGATATTCTCGTTATAATCGATTTTTATTGTCAAGAAGATGCCAAGACAAGATTTCGCTGCCCGTGAGCTTTAGGCACCTATGAATGGGTAGTGATGCCTTTTGGTTTAAAAAAATGGGGCAACTTACCAAAGAGCAATGAATTCAATCTTCCATGATTTTATTGAGACATTTATGTGTATATTGATGATATAGTCATCAAATCTATATCTGCAGTAAACCCATTTGCATCATTTGAGCCAATCATTCAAAGAATGAGAAAACATGGCTTAAAATGAACCCCTTAAATGCATTTTGTGCGCTGAGATTTCCTTGGCTTGTGGTTCATAAAAAGGAATCGAACTGCGGAGACAAAAGCACCCACATCAAAAAGGGAGTTGCAATCTTTGGCTGGGAAGATTAACTTTCTGGAGGTTCATTTCAATCTAAGTGGAAGAACTCAAGCTTTCTCCACTACTGCTTAAAGCAAGGCCAAGCCTTCAGTGGAACGAAGTTCAGAGGCCTTTGACAAGATCAAAAGATATCTCTCTCTCCTCCTATCTTGTTCCACCTTCATGGGGAAAGCCCAGACCTGTAATATCTCGCTCAATTTACTAGGTAGTATGTTAGCACAAGAAGATAGTAATGGCATAGAAAGAGCTATATTATTTAAGTAGTGTTGAATGATGCGTAAACTAGATATAGCAATATAGAAAAGCTATGTCTTTGTTTATACTTTTCTTGTATGAAACTTAAGTATTATATAAAGCTCGTTGATGTTTATGTTTCATCTCATTTCGATGTTATCAAACACATGCTTTCAAAACCAATAATGCATAGCAGTAGTTGGTAAACGGCTTTAGCTTTGACAGAATATTCTTTGACTTTCATGCCTTTAAGAGTCGTGGAAAGGTCAAGTGATTTCGATTTCATTGTGGACCATTCATTGGTCGAAAAGCCCGCATGGGTTATGTTGAAACGCAACCTGGAAATTATACTTTGATGGTTCACCACAAGAAGGGTAGGGCGTTGGAGTCCTCATAATTTCTCAAGGAATTCCAACAAAATTCAAGTATAAGTTAGATGGTCCTCGCTGTTCTAACAACGAAGTCAATACTAAGCGCTTATTGTTGGACTTGAAGCTTTGTTGAATTGGGGCAACTAGAGTCGAAATTAAAGGTGACTCGAGTTAGTGGTCAAGCAACAAAGGAATACAAATGCATAAAGGAAAATCTGATGACATACTTTGTCATAGTTAATAGGCTACTCAAAAATTCAATACATGGATATTCAAGATATACCCGTAATAGAAAATCAAGAAGCAAATGACTTAGCACAATTGGTTTGTGGTATAAAGTTTCGCTAAAAACTTTGAGGATTTGGTCGAAATAAGAGGCAGTGGTTATGGCTACTAGACTCATATCAGATTTGGAAAATATTAAATTAGGTTGTGGTGATAAAGATGGATTCAAGTATTAGCCATAAACACCTTATCGACATGATTGGCTAAGTCCATTAGTGAGTTATTTAGAAAATCCAACATTGAATGTTGACAGAAAATAAATATAGAGCATTATCATATGTCCCATGGAAATGAATTGTTCAAAAGACCCAAGAAGGCATATTACTCAAATGCCTAGGAGAGTGAGGCATATTTAGCATTATCGTAGGTCCACAATGGGCATGCGGGGCACATCAGCAGCCATAAAATGAAATGGTTTATTTCGATATGGTATGATCGCCCAAGATGCTCAAAGATTGTATAGATTTTGCTAAGGGTGAAGAATGCCGTAAACATGCAGGATTCAACATGCTCCTGCAAGTGAGTTGCATTCGATCATTAAACCATGGCCCTTAGAGGATGGGCATTAGATTTAATAGGAGAAATCAATCCCTATCTCAAAGGTCGAAATATATCTTGAATAGATTATTTTACCAAGTGGATCAAGCAATACCATTAATAGTCAGAGATCAAGAGGCTATTATTGAGTTCATACGTAAATGATTATCTATAGGTTGATTGCAGTAGCATAACCACGCACTGGGTTCCGTGGTTTACCGGTAGGAAGATGCAAGAATTTGCCCAAGAGATGGGGTTTAGATTACTAACATCAACACCATATTATGCTCAAGCAAATGGTCGTCGGCGCCCAATAAAGTAATAATAGGTTTGATTAAGAAACATGTTGGTAAAAAAGCCAAGAATTGGCATAAGACTTTAGACCAAATACTATGGGCCCAGAGAACATCTCCTAAGGAAGCTATTAACACCACGCCTTTCAACTAACATTTGGTCATGATGGCCTACCAAGAGAAATTCATCTACAATCGTCAATTCAAAGACAAAACGAAATCCCATCCGCATTGTATTGGGAGATGATGATGAACGAAGTTAGTTGAGTTAGACGGGTTAGATTGCATGCATGGAAATCCTAATGAGGCAAAGGAAAGAGTAGCTGTGGCATATAACAAAAGGGTGAAAGGTAAAACATTCAATATTAATAACTTAGTGTGGAAAGTTATATTGCCCATGGACAAGAAGAAAAGCATTAGGTAAATGGTCACTCATTGGAAGGACCTTTCGAATAGTAAAAACATTTTCAAACAATGCATATGAAATCAAGAGTTGGCGTGATGATGTTTAATCCTAAAGGTTAATGGGAAATATTTAAAGAAATATAAGCCATACCGCAGGAGATTTGAATAATAACAACGTAATCAAAACAATATAAAGAAATGCCAAATGGTGATATAAATTGCCAAAATGGCGTTGTTTAGGTGTTACGCATAAACATTTAAATGAAATGATTCATTGAACAAAACAATTAGAAATGGGCATTGTTCCTCAATCGTCTATAACATTCAAAGGACTCAAGCCTTTGTCGAGTAAAGCGCTCGTTCTTCTAAGGTAGCAACTTCACTTTTGTTGCTCACCGCCCATCTCTGCAAGTCCTTTATTAAGGAGTTCTTCAATTGTGTGACAAAGAAGCAGCATGCCATATTTGTTGTTGTTGGGCCTCCTTAATTTTTGAAGTTTTGAATCTGCTTCCGTAGAAGAATGGATTAGCCTCAAGCTCATAATCGCTTTAGCTTGTTTGATATGCACATGGCTTGTTCTTCACTTCTTTAGAAAGCTTCAAGCATGCTCATAAGCAAGGCCCATTGCAGCTCGCTTCTCTGGACCTTATTGGTAGCAAATTCATCTTGGAGGAGACACCCAACACGCTTGTTCAGCAAAGATTGAAGTTCAAGATGGTGCTAACTTCCGTAGAATGTGGTGAGGTCGACTTGATTAAGAAGTCCATTTATAATATAGCAGTCAGTACTATCTTCTTGAGCACTTCAATAGATCCACATCGAGGATTGTCTTCCTAATCTTGTGGAGAAGTACAACCCTATCATCGAGGGCATTGAATCAAGAGGCCTAACTCCAAATTTTAGGAAGAGGAGTATCTCCTGAGCTAGTTTAGCCTTCATATACCCAATAGGGTCATTTGCCCAAGAGGGCTAACCTCTTCACTGCTTGAGAGTGGAAGACTCTGAAGTTCCATACGCAATGGAGTAACATCCATCTCGACTTCCATTGGCTCATTGGTAGGACACCATCACCTTCATTATTTTCTTCCTCATCATTTTCTTCATCACCAACCAGGTCCACCACTCATGTCATTGTCTTCGCTTCTATGAGCACGACTGCCTTCTTCTCGAACCACCTTGAGCCTCTTCGCCTCCCCTTCCCGCATCCTTTCTCACTAGAATCTTCGCCTTGAGAAGGCAATGCCTCTTCAAATGGGTGACTTTTTCACCTCTTGAGGGATCTTGAGGAGATTTTGATGAGAAGTTTCTCGAGGCACTTCAAAGATCTTCAAAGGCTTTTCGCTTGCTTCCTCAGAGGGGAGAAGTGCCTGGTCATCCGGGTTGCTCGGAAGCCCCAATCGGAACCGCCATATTGAGGATCCCTTTATTCGCACTGGGATTACTTGAATCCCCATGGGAGAAGAATGGTAGGAACAAAGCTTTTGATAGAGGAGTCAAGTGGTAGGGATTGATTTGAATCGCCCCACACAAACAAAGAAAGATTAAAAAATTGCACTAAGGTATGAATAACTATGTTTGTTGAAAAATTCAATTCAATTTACCTCGTGATCTCAAGAAAGATTGTTATCTATATGTTCCAACATTACGCTGAGGTCAAGGTGGATTTTGGATTTTGCAGGAGCAACATCCCTCGAATCGAGTCCGAGACATTAGTGTCCTTGAAACATCTTCTTCCGCTTTCTTCGGCCATTGTGAACTCCTCTCACTGGGATTCTTCCCACCGGTACTAGGCCGCTTTCTTGGAGTTGGTGGAGTTTATTAGTCCAAAAGTATAAAACATGAGTTAAATTACAATCATAAAGCAGCCCATTCGAAACGCCGATAAATTGATTACTTTTCGGGGTTGGAGCAATTGAAGTTGGAGCAATTGTTTGAGTTGAGCGATGGTTGTTGTTGTTGCAGAGAGTAATTTTTGGAATTGCTTGGGGCATTGTCATCGCCTCGATAGTTTGTCGAACTACTTCTTCCTGGTCTTCGACGTATGCCTTTATCCCGATGGCTGAAAATCGAAACAATTAAGGTAAATGTTAAAATAAAGAAAGTAAGAATATTTGGGATTTCCAAGCATTCGTGACTGCTACCATTCGAAACAATCGACATGGCGTAGCAATATAGCGAAGATGTCCTAGGAAATTATGGAGCCAATGTCGAGCCCATGTCATGCCTCGTATGACTTTAGTTTCTTTTGAGATTGGTATTTGAACATCTCTTTGCAAGTTAACCACCAAGGGTTGGGGAAACCAAGCCGAGCCGCTCCGAGGTAGGTAGTTTAGGAAACTTAGGTGGATGTATCGAAAGCCAACCTATACCTATCCTCGTGACAACCTCAAGGAAGTTCGAACTTAGAAATTTTTCTTTAAATTTTCCTTCAATGTTTGGGACTGACACACAAAGGGTATCCAAGCGCAGGATCATAAGTTTTTCAAGTAATTCAAAAGCCCTAATCTCTTTGGTATTCTTCGAGTGTACCGCATATCAAACGCAGCAGCTAGTTTCTTTTGATGGTGAGAGTATCGAATATAAGACTGATAGAATTTAGTCCACAAGTTCGTAAAAACCCTTTCAAAAAATAGGTTGGTTCAAAAGGAATTAATTCAAACCGAGCAAAATGTTGGTATTGTTCCCTCAAGGTGCTTAGCTTCTCCGGCCTAAGGTTCACCGTATGATGGCACTGGTTTGAAAAAGGGTTCGGGATTAATCGACATAAACCAAATTGTCGAGACAAATTGGGTTGGTATAACAAAAAGATTTGGTTTTGGACGGAGTGATTCTGAGATTAATCGGGAGTAATAAGGCTTTCCAAATGTCTTGAATCTCTTTGCTTTTAGCATCAAAGGGACATAGTGAACCATGATGGTCCATGAGTCCTCAAGCAAAAGGTGCCATAGTATCTTCAAATTTATGCCTTTAGAGAAAATCATGATGTACTGGGAGAAAAGGACTGAAGTCACTTTATCATCATTTGGAGTCGGCCTTCTCATTTGACTCAACAATTCGATCCGCTATTTCGTGATCTTGTTCAATGATGGTGTCAAGAAGTGGACAATGAAGATTCAACATGGCATTAAGCCAATCGAGTAACCGTATGGGCCGCTTAGCAAGATGTTCTTAGGAGGTGAGATTTCAGATCAAAAAATGATCTCAAGCTGTGAGAGATCAACAAGTAAGAGCTCACTCAAACAAACTCTCCTATTTTCATGTAGGTCTCTCGCTAGAGGAATAAACCCATCGGCTACTTTAAAGACCTACAAAACACATATCTTGACAACCACAGGGTAAGAAAGGCAATATGCTCCACATCCGACACACTATCACCTTCAAGATGATAATGACTAATAAACTTTGAGAAGTCGCCAACTTGACGTCAAGTCAATGATACTGAGTGTTCCTCGTAGTCGAATATAAGTCTCTCCTACCGTGACAAACTAGTGATGGCCGCTATGTCAAGAAAGTGGTGTTATCATGCTGTGAAGGTGAAAGGTGTGTAAGTACTATCCCAAAAATACAAGGATGCAAATAACAAGGATGGCTATAGTGGAAGCCTGTTTCGATAACTTGATCAAATTATAGATCCCTAGTTCCTCCTAATCGATGGATTTCTTAGCTTCTACCTTAGTAAGCCAATTCGTAAGCTACGCCGTGGGTAGGGCAAGATCAAAACGGTTTAAAATTGCTTTTAACATAATCCAAACAAAAGGATCTTTGGGAACGTTTGGGGTTTAGGTTTTCAAGCGGAGGATCATTCACATTCTCGCCCTAACCTAGGGATTTCCATCTTATTGAATAAAGGCCAGTTATAACAAATGTGGAAGATTGTTCGTATCTTCAGATTTCAAAACTCTGAAGAGGGCCCATTAGGGCAAACCTTTCCAAAGAAAGATTAGTTGGAATGAGTACCGAAGAGTATGTGTTCTGTTCCTTGAGATTGTCAGAGGGTACAGATTGACCTTGGTGAGTACCAACTTTGCTTTCCATCATTGTTCCCGCGTTTGCTTTTTTTTTCTTGAAATCATCTTCATTTGGGATGTTGTTGAAGACATTGTTGGAAATTGTTGAGAGCTTTTAGGGTTTTCCAAATGAGGAGAAGAAGAAAGAGTTCAGAATGTGGAAAAGAATAAAAAACTAAGTTGTTTTGTTTTTATAGTAAGGAAGTTGAAGCACTCATCAACTAAGGCCAAGATACGTGGGGATCGTGGGTTGGATATAGAATGAGGTGGCGAAATTAACATTGGTAATGCGCGATTAATGATAATCATTGTCTTTAATAATCGCACTACGTCAGAATGAATGTTTTGGAGCAACAAATCAAAGACGCTGGATCGACGTAGGAAGTCATACAATGATCATGATTATCAAAGTCACATCAAAATTTATAAATATATTTAAAATAAGTATTTCTCAAAAGAGGATCTAAATACATATTTTAAAGGGCATTTGTTACTAAAGATTTTGATATATATGATTCAAATGAAATCATTGAGCTCGAAATGAAATGATGTTAGTGTTCGTTGGAACAAAGTGAATATATACCGAATGAAAGAACCGGTTCTTCTAATTGAGATGTCAAAGCTCGAGCTTCGAAAGTGATAGTTGTGAAGATATATAAAAGGAGCTTCAAGTAGTAACCAAAGTCAGGTCTGTGGAAGTGAGTTCAAGCAAAGTGACAACATTTGAAATTCAAACGCGAGCGGATAATTGGAAGTTAAAATATATGCTTGAAACGGTTCAAGACGCGGGAAGCTTAGAGAATAATATTTTGCATGTTCTCAACGTGGCAAGATCTCATAAGTCGAAAGCGTTATGGTCAAGTAGTATAAATAGAAGTCTTAGTGTTAGGATTTCTGTGTCATATCTATTGTACAAAATTCAAGAAACATTCAAATACCACATGGCTAGGAAACAAATGCCCTAAATAATGTACGATGATTGCACAAACCTTTATAATTCAAGAAACATCTTTATCTTTCCATTTTATCCTTTATCTTCGTGATCAATGTCTTTTAAATACCTTATTTCAAAGCCATTTAACTATTTTCCAATTAAACGCTTTCTATTTCCAGTCCTTTACTCGTAAAACCTTTTACTTCAACGCTTTTTACATTCATGTTTTTTACATCCATGATTTTATATTCATGCTTTTACATTAAAAGTCTTTTACATTTAAAGTCATTTACGATTTAAAATTTATACATTTCTTTGCAAATCGAACCTTTACTCCTTTACTCATTCAAGCCGCTTTATATTTCTTACTTGATCATGTCATTGTTGTTTGACACTCGCAATCGGAATGCATTGGATATATATAAAACACTCAAACACAAGTCTTAAACATGAATACTAGTTTAGTTATTAATTTTATCCAAACGTATCACCCTATAGGATCAATCTAGTCGATCCTGCAAGCAACTGGAGGAATTGAATAATGTACCATAAAGATTATTCTGGATAGTTTGAGACTAGCTGTTGTTTTACCGTAAATCACCGTAAACACAAATATACCTTAAGAATACTTCTAATCACAAGTAATTCCAAAGTAACCATTATCTCACCTCGCAAGACAACGGCTTTAATTCACCACATCTTCACAACATACTCAAGAATCACAACAAGCAAATTGCTTGCCAAAATCTTGTTTCTCGCCTAAATCCAAATTACCACAAGACAAGTAACTATGCACCACCTTATGCCAACACATCTGCCTACACTATTAAGTTCAAGACAAGTCTATCCCTACCAATACAAATCCCCACTACTATCAACAAGACATTAAGGGTGACTTGGCTATCAATTTGTCAATAGACAATGACAATCATGATGGTGACATAAACCATCTTTACCAAACTACAATGGCGTCTTCAAACTTACACTTCAACTTAAAAGTGTAACCCGCTGAGGCTCCATCTCTAAGCCACAAGCGCCAAGTAAGAAGTAAAACTTCTCCCACTTATTTCAAACTCATCTCTGAGACAAACAAATAGAAACAAGGTACCGCTAGTGCTTCACCACATATCGTGACACAACAGGTTAAACACATTAATAACTGGCCGACAGACCGACCGCTCGATACCACTAATGTAACACCCCAATATTACCCAAGGTTTTATATGCAAAAATCGAGTAAATTAAAATTTCATAAATTCAATGAGGCATCACACCTTCAAAACCAAATTACTTTAAACAGTTTGTTTAAAGTAAAAATCTTGATACATAGCATCGCCTAAAACATAAATTGATTCATAAAATCAAAACATCTTCTTTTATTAAACTTCCTTAACAAATCATATTTTCATAAAGTATGATTCTTATTTACAAAAGGAAAACAACAAAAGAACAACAACAAGACAACATAATTATTCCCCGAGTGCTACGACAGAGCGATTAAGCGACCGACTAATAATAGCTATAAACTCCGTCTTCATAACCTGCACGTTACCAATATAAAGGTAACGACGATACAAGAAGGGTGATACTCCAAAATATATAATTAAAGGCATGATAAAATATATATAGTTTCGGAATTACAAAGGGTATAGATTAATAAGTGCAATTCCAACACATATCCAAACTCACTTACTTTAATCGTCATTCTAATGTGTATAATCTACACTTAATCTCCATAACCTCATTGACATAAACCACAAAGAACACATAAACGTTCCTCACCACGAAATCACAAGTTAATACGTCACTAATCAATGCAATCATAAACAACAACATCAAACAGCAACATCAAACAATGCTAATAACATAAGCAACATAAATAAAATCACCACAAATTGGCTAAAGCCCATCGTCGCTTTTTGGCATAAAAGCCCATCATCACAAACATCATCACGTCATATTTGCATTAAGCATTTCATCGAGTTAAATCATCGAAAAACTCATCGTTTATATTCACCGCATAGTTATCATGAAATTATCAAATCATATTCATTTCATGTTTATCCTAAAGGTCATCACCAAACAAAGCATCATATATCATCGCAATTCAACATCATCAATCAATTAAAACCCAACGCCAAACAACTCAAACATAAACATAACTGACTCCATGAGACACGAATATGTTATGCATGTGGTACCCGTCGCTTTGTCCATAATTAGGAACACTTGGCATAAAGTCCATCGTCGCTTGGCATAAAAGCCTCGTCGCTTGGCACAAAAGCTCTCGTTGCCAATGCAATGTATGTGACTTGACAAAACAACACAACGCAAAAACATCATCATCGCTCATCAAGATTGGCATAAATCCCACGTCGCCATAATTTATCCACATCAAGATAAATATATCGTCGCATCATATTTGCATTATGCAAAACATCACCAATAATTTATCATCATCATCATCAAAAATCATGCATTCACAAATCGGAAGCATTTATTAACAACATCAATATAATCATCACATCATCATGTACAAAGACATATATCATCGCATCACATATCAACAAGTATTCACTAATAAATACACCGTCGCAAACATTATGTTTACTCTCACCACATCATTATCAATTAATTCACCAAATTTCAAAAACGGAAAAATAGTCAAAACATTAATAATCGTCGCAAAAGTCATTCTTAATAACCAGCATTAATCGTAATCATCAACATCGAAATCGGGTTGTCCATACGTATCTTAAATCTACTAAAACGCAAACCGATTCAATTTAACCGTAATTTGGCCTAGTTCGGGTAGTCTCGTAAACACTCGCAATTTCGAAAAACTAACCTCACCACTACGTTCTACACGTCGAACTTAGCTAGCACGTCAATTTTCGTTGAATTTAGAGCAGGCTCACCGAAATTACCGAATCGGAAAATTGGAACATAATCGGTTCCAAATTTAATCGGCTAACTTATGCCCTAGTTATATTTTATTAATACTAACTAGTAGTATGTGAAATCGGATGAAGGAAACAAACAAGCAAAATGGCAATTATGTAATTATGCGTAAGACAAGAAATAGCGTAACATTAAAAACACAAAGAACTTAATTTTTTTCGCTGTATCTCCCTACAACTAAGGGACGGACGTCCCATAATGGTCCAAGGGAGGGGTTGGGCGCCTCAAGGTGCGGGTGGGCGTCTCCCATTCATTCGTGGCATTTCTCCATCTTCCTCCTTCATGCTCCTAACTCAACTCTCCTAATCTATTTCAACAAACAATCAACCAAAACCCTATAAATCAACTTATCAACTATTCCCCCAAATCCAAAATATAACTATCAAAACCTAGCAATATGAGATGGAGAATCAAACCCCTTACCTCAAGTGCTTGGATGATCCATGAAGATTCAACAACTCCAACCTCAAGCTCTTGCTCTTCTTCTCCCAAACCCTTTTGTTCTCTCCATGCTTTCTATGTTTGGCTTGGTGTAAGAAAATGGAAAGAAAAGGGGAAAAATTGGTTTTATAAGGTTGTTTCTACTAGTAAGCCAAGGGTGAAAACCCAATCCTCAAAAATTTCTCCCCACACCCCTAACTTACTAATATTATTAATTCAATTAATTAAAATAATTTCGGGGAATTAAATATCGAATCCGAATAATATTTTAATAAACCGAATTAAACATCATAAATATATTATCATATATATCGATAAATATATTTATTTCGCCGCAAAATAAATATCGATCGGTAACTCAAAATATTAATATAAAATAATATTAAATAAAACGGGCATTACAGTATACAACATCCTCTTTAGAGCACAAGAGAAAACTCACTAATGTAAATAAACACTTGAACAATCCATTGACAAACATAGAGAGCCGACCTCTATATTGATAACTCAAACACAAGACACATTTTGTGTTCATAACTCAAAAACAAGACATAGAACAAAAATACTTGCAAAAATGCAAGAACCAACAAACTCAAAATATGCATCCTATTCAACATCTTTGCAAAACAACTCGCAAAGATTGACTCAAACTTAAAACATCTGAACACTACCTTTTTTCCTTGTTAGTCACAAGTCGACAAACATAACCTTCATAGACTCTAGACCTACTCATATCCGAACAAAATACATGAGGAAACAACAAACAAAGACACAACAAGAAGTGAAGGAAAGAAAAAGAAACAAAAGACACTCTAAATAATTCGAGCAACTAAAATAACGTATTCTAGATTATAACAATCGCTTGGTAAAGAAACACTACTTCAACAAAGCCACATCACTGCATTTGTGCATCTAAGAAAGCAATGAATGCCTTTAGTACACCTGCTACCCCAAAATTTGCCCTCCATCTTCTCAAGATATTTCATACATTCATGCTCAAGGATTCCTCAAGGTTGATCGACAAATCCTCTCCTAAACAATCAACCCAAACTAGGGTTTGGTGATTCTCGATCAAGATGGACTTCCAAAATTTCCAATGGTCATCATACCTCCTCATATGCTTCAAAGATTCTCCATGACAAGTTTCAAGCCTCAAGTCAAGTTTCCTCGGACATAATTGTTCGGATGGTTGAAAATCGGTTGTATTGGACAAAAGTCAATTGTGGTTAACACAATCAAACTTCATGATTTTGGTCAACATCCTCATTTTGAAGTTACTTCATCATTTGATCAAGGGTTGATCATGATTCATCAATAAAACTCAAGATTTGCTCAAAAGTCAAACTTTCTAAATTAGGGTTTCTCAGTGAAAAGTCAACCAAACTTTGACTGAGCATAACTTCTTCATACTTTCTCAAAAAAATTTCCACCACCTCTTGTTTTGAAGGAAATTCAATTTCTACAACTTCATGTCTCACAAGAATGTTCAAAAATGCTTCATTTGGAAGGTATGGATCAAAACATTACAGGTCATTTTCAAAGTCAACAAAAGTCAACATTTTGTTTTGAAGATATATTGAGCATGGAAACCCAATTGAGATGAAACCAAAGAGGTTGGTTAGAGGACTCTTAGAGCTTCCAAAAGTCCAAGAACACTAAAAATATGGAAATTTGAGCAAAATACACCTTGTGCAAGTTGGGCAATTTTGAAGAAGTGCACAAGAGAGATACTTGTAAAAATCAAAATTTTTGCAAATGGGCCTAGTTTCTTCATCCAAACTTGTTCCTTATACAATTTGGAACATCCAAGCCAATGCCACGATTTTTATTTTATTTTTCTATTTAATTTGGATTTTATTCATTTAAATACAAATTAAATTCAAAAATAAGGTATAAAATCAAAATTAATTGCAAAATTGATTTTTCTCTTCCTTGAGATCCAAGTAACCCAAGAAAGCTGGAAAATTTCAAATTTGGTTTGATATGGCAAGAATTTGATTGAAATTGATCAAAGATAAGATTTGATTTTGTACAAAATCAAAAATTTTTGCATTGATTGATGATTATTTCTTCCTCAAATCGACCAATTCCATCCATATAACTATACAAGGCATACCACATGAATTAGAACAGAAAATTGCTTGGAGGAACCCTAACCTAATTCAAAACTGTCACTTGAAGCAACTTGCAGTACCATTTAGCTTGATTCGTTGATTCCAAGCATTCCATTGCCTTCCTTGAGGTCTTTAGAATCGATCCACTTACAACTCTCAAAACATCAAGAATTGAGAAACACGATTTGGTTTGTTCTTACTTTTCAAAATCGAATTTCGCTTATCATGCATTATTAATGTGTTTTGATGTTTGTTTTGTGTTTAGAACAAAGTTTGCAAGCTATCCGACAATCGATTGAGTTTTCATGGCTCGAATCGAACTATGCCATTGTTAGGGTTTTCGAACCGATTAGGACTTTTAAATAGGAAAAATTGGACCAAAAGACCATCACCATTGTGTTTAGAATGTGATTTCAATCGATTCATGTACTCACAGTTCATTTATATTATGTATTGAGATTTTGAGAATTAGGGACTATAGTCGCACCGAGGCCGACGAAATTTCGAATTCAAAGAGAACGATGAAGTTCTGGTGCGTGATTGGTGCAAATGAGACACACTGTTTACAAACCACTCGCCCATTTCCATGACACGCTGCACCTGCAATTTCGCTTGGTCAAGGCGTGGGCTTGTGAAGGCAAGGTCCTGAGTTCGATCCCCAGCCATGGCAAAGTGATTTTTACATGTTTTGCAATTTTTTCTATTTTCTTATTTTCTTTAATATTTTCATGTTAATTTAATTTATCTTTCATAATTTTTATCATGCATTTAAAAACACCAAAAAATATTTATTTTTTGCATACATTTCAGAAAAATGGTTATTTAATTTATAAAATTAAAAATATTATTTTTGCATGCATATTTAATTTAATTGTTAATTTATCATGTAAATCACCTTTAATTGATTTTTAATTATTAAATTAACTCCAAAAAATCCCAAAAAATTATTTTAGCATATTAATGTTATTTCTAGCATGAAACATTTTCTCATTCAAAATTATTATTTTTACTAACATTTTCTCTTATTCGTTTTCTCGATTCTTTCTTTCTTTTCAAGTTATCCTGCTTTGACGATTTCTTTATCGCTTTTTCATATTTTGTAATTGCCTATGGGATGTAATAGTTTAATTAGGACTTTTATTTTCCGCATTTTAAATTATGTATCCGCCCAAAGCCATGTGATAGCGTGGACATTTACTTTCCGTGACTTTACATTTCCGTTATTTTACTTTATTGAAACCGCTAGTAATTAGGCGTGTATGGCAAGATAAAATCGACATAGCTCACTCTAATTTTCAAGATAAAAATACCAAATCAACACACTCTTTTCACACATGCACCCTTAGGTAATTCTCTCTCGCCTTTAATTCACATGGTCATGTCCCTCGAACGTAGAGGTATTCTAGCACCGTTGCCTTCCAAACAAATCATCATAGTCCCTTCGATACAAAGATCATAGACCCACGATGTCGCCTCCAAATACATGATCTTGACCCTCGATTGTCGCCTACAAAAAATGATGATAGTCCCTTCGAATGTGCTAGGATACTTCCTACAAGTTGCTTTCTATGACCATTCGATGTCCCTTCGAATGTCCCGCTTACATCCAACGAATAGGGTTACCTACCAACTAATGGTATGGATAACGCTATTCTAAAGGAACGAAACAACATGAAAACGACCAATTCTAAGTAGGTAATAAGACTTTTAGTTGCTTGCTCAAATCAAATACTTTTTGCACCTCACACTTTTGTCAAAGTTCAAACTCTTTTCAAAACGAAACATTTCCGAACACTTTGTATACATTCCTACATGAATCATTACAAAATCAAAGCGAAATGCCTTTTCAAAACATTTTGTCAAACACACAGAAGCATTTTAAAGTGATCTAAGAGCAACTAAGAGCCCGAGATAACTACGGATGGAAAGGGTGCTAATACCTTTTCATAACCTTCTCCCTTACTCGTAATCTAACGAAGGTCTTTTTCCGTACTTTTACCTTCCCTTAATTGGATAAAAGAAAAGTCGATGGCGACTCTTGCTATCCGCACATTTGCGATACAAAATCTACAAAGTCACCACCATATTAGGTAATCGACTCATTGGGAAACACCCTAAGAGAGAATGCCTCAAGGATTTCTAGATCATCTTTTACCACTGCTTGACTTGCTTGCTTTATCTTTAAGGGTTGCTTGGGTATTATATTTGTGGGGATCTACACCGGATCCGCCTTTTTAGGTAAGTAGCAATAAATCATCGCGATCGTTAGACGATATCAAAACGGTCAACATGATGGCTACGTTAGTGTGACACTTTGGATGTCCCGATACTCTTCATTCCAAGTTGAGGATAGTATTTGGCTTCTGTGGTGTCATCAAGCACTAACTAAACTTTTAGAACCTTAATTGACCCATCTTGGCCATTAGAAGGTAGTGAGATGGCCTTTGGTGCAGACTAAGGTTGGGCGATACTCGATGCTACGCTCATGAGATCGACTTTGGGATATTTTCTCGACCACTTGGTAGTCGATGAAATAAACGCCTCAGAAAGATCAATGATGTGAGATTCCTAGAACCCTACTATTATAGGACAGATGAACCACTCAAACTTTTGGTGGGGTAATCACCTATACCTCATGCAAGCCTTAAACCTAGGCTCATTGTGTGAATTGTTTGTGTGTGCTAAACATGACATCATGACATCATCACATTGCATATCATTTCTAACTATTTCAAGGACCTAGGATTTATCTTTGCCTGCTTGTAGGGATTATGGCTTCTAGAAAGACTATCCGAATCAACTTCATGGGTATACCTTCTCAGCTCAAAGAATTGGTTTCAGAAATTCGCGATCATGCTCAGCTCATCAAAAGACATGGTTATCTACTTGACTTGGTTATCTCCGGTTTTGAAGAAGATATGATGCACGTCCTATTCCAGTTGTTCGATCCGAAACACCATTGCTTTACATTCCCAGATTATCAGTTGGTTCCTACCTTGGAAGAGTTCTCTAAGCTACTTGGGATACCTATTCTTGACCAAATGCCATTCAACGGTTTAGAAAAGATTTCTAGGTACGAAGACATTGCATCAGCCTTACATCTTAAGCGCTCAGACATTGAAGCCAATTGGGAAACTAGAAGCGGAGTTAATGGTTTACTTGCTAAGTTTCTGATTAAGAAAGCCCGAGAATTCCTCAAGGTTATGAGTTTCCATGCATTCAAGACATTGTGGCCTTGCTAATCTATGGTTTGGTTCTATTCCCTAACTCGGATCAATTCATACATGTCAACGCCATCAAGTTTCTTACCCAATCCGCTGCCTACTTTACTTGGAGACATCCTACATTCTCCATACTGCATTTATGAAAGACAAGGAACTCTCATGTGTTACATACCGCTACTTTCTGTGTGGTTTATTTTTCACCTTCCTCCATCAGTTTTGAAGAACGAGCAAAGGTTGAAGTGGTCTCAAAGACTAATGTCACTCTTTCATTCAGATATCCGTTGGAATCTTTTCTCTCAAAAGGACTTCACATTCATTGAGCATGTGGAGAATTCTAATGTACCACTACTTGGTATAAGGGTAGGTATTACTTACAACCCTTCTCTAGCTCTACATCAGTTTGGTTTTGCTCGAAGAGATGGTCCTCATGATATGCTTCTCCAAGATATTGTGTTCGACTACAATCACGATCTCCGAATTACCGATTTAAGGTTCACACGCTTGGGGCATGGTAAAGAAGACTCGATACCAAGACTTTACCGTAACTCCATTCCTTGGGAACCTTACCTCAAATGAGTGAGCTCGAGCTCAAAACCTCATGATGCCATTCACACTGTGTTACAAGAATTATGGAACCTGCTATAGGTGACGTACCTATACTCGTTATCCATCCCGACATGCCTACCGATTTTGAAGACTTGAAGAGATCCCGGATTCAATTTTAAAAAGGAAGGGATACATTTGAAGCTCGCATATGCAAGCGAGAAGAAGGTACTAGAGTTGACCGCTACTTCACGAGGAGCGAAACATCAACGCCTACCGACACCAAGAGGAAGCGCCTATGGGAGACTTAGAGCTCGGGATTTTGTTCTTTATCTTATTGTTTTGAACTATTTTGTACTTAAAAAAAAATAATAAAAAGAAAACTAATAAATGTTTGTTCATTGCTTGTTTAACAAATTTAAATCTTTAAGGTCCTTGAAAACATTGCATTGCATTCGCATAAACATTGCATATCATAGCATAACATTTGCATCACAGTACATTGAAGATTGGTTTTCGCTATTTATTTTAGTAAATGGCTCTTGAAGTCCATCAAAGATCTCTGTGCTCATGCTCAATTTCAGCAGAGATGTTCACCCGCTTTGGTCCAAGGCCAAGAAGATCCGAAAGCTCATCAATGTAAAGAAGAAGGTTGGTCTCAACATGGGAAGACGCTACAAAGGTGGTCCTAAAGTGGTTAATGATAGAGCTCTCGAAGGAAGTGTCAAGGATGAGGGAGTGTCAAGGGTAATGAAGATGACCAGCGAGCCTAAGAAGAGAGAGGATCGCCCGACTATAGCCGACTGATGAAGATGACAAATACAAACAACTTGAAGACCGTCTCAATGTCTGTGGAAAACCAAGATGTCGTGGCTGAATTTTGATTCGAGCCTTGTTCCGTGTTGTGATTCCTCCCAAGTTCAAAGTTCCAACTTTTGCCAACTATGATGGCATGTCTTGTCCGGTCGCATTTGAAGTCCTATGTTCGTAAGATCAACCCCACACCGATGATGTAAAGTGTGGATGCACTATTTTCAAGAGAGTTTGTCCGAACTCGCTTGAGTGGTATTATCACTAGAGAATGACCGTATCCGTATTTTGGAGTGACTTAGCGATGCTTTTACGCATAAGATGAGTACAATGCTGAATTGACACCCACTCGCATGCAGCTACAGAGCATGTCCATGGGTCGTGATGAGAAGTTCAAAGAGTATGCTCAGAAGTGGAGAGACCTAGCAGGCAGAGTTCAGCCACCCTTGTCCAATAGGGAGTTCGTTGATATGTTTATGGGAACACTGACAGACCCATTCTTCAATCATCTGATTGGAAATTCTTCAGCCAGATTCACCGAGTTGATATTGACAGGAGAGCGCATTGAGGCTGGTATTAAGAGTGGGAAGATCCATGTAGAGTCATCTTCAAATGCTGCGAAGAGACCTTTTGGTGGTAAGAAAGAAGCCAATGCTGTGTATGGTCAGAAAAGCCGAGCCAAGACCGACCGCTACTAACTGGGGGGGAAGTGATCTCCACCTACATCGACAACCTAGAGACAACGCGCAGAGTCGAACGCCGCGAAGACAGTTTACAAATATCAACATGCCATTGTCGCAAGCCTTGCAACATATGTTGAAAGCAGAGCTGATAACCTTGAGGGATCCTCCTCAAAATATCAACACTTCCTTTCCGAGATACAATCCTAATGCTAAGTGTGTTTACCACTCCAAACCCCGTGGCACGACAATCGACAATTGTTGGGCTCTGAAGAACAAGATTCAAGATATGATTGAAGCTAAGCAGATTGAGTTTGACCCTCCTGTTGAGACTCCGAATATGATCAACGCGCCCATGCCTAACCATGACAAGAATTCTAATGCTGTTGGGGAAGATACTTACGTTTTCAACATAGATGATTTGACCATTCCTTTGATGACTCTTAAGAAGAATTTGCTGCAGCCGTGTCAATCCGTGATGCCTAGAGAATTGCCATGGTGCCCATCTCGCACTGATGGTTGTGCTTTGTTGAGAAGACGTGTTCAGGCATGATGGATAACCGTGAAATACTATTCCCAAACCACCGTGGAGAGTCCGTGTGAAGACATGTCTAAGAAATCAAGATCAAGATGTGAATGAAACAAGACTGCCTCGCATGGGATACCTTGCAGCCAAGTGGAAAGTATGATTACATGGTGAAGTACATCGTTCGAGAGCTATAAGATTCCTATTGAAGACATTAAGGTAACTGATGGGGTGACGATTTCCAAGACTATGCTGATGTTAACACAATAAGGATTTCCTCTCACGATTCTATGCCCGAGTGGCACCTCTCATTACTTCTCCAAGACCAGCCCAGATACCTCTAACAAGGCTATCCTTGGAATTAT
This sequence comes from Vicia sativa, assembly GCA_021764765.1. Lineage (NCBI taxonomy): Eukaryota > Viridiplantae > Streptophyta > Magnoliopsida > Fabales > Fabaceae > Vicia > Vicia sativa. The sequence continues at coordinate 143,075,394 of CM038794.1, forward strand.
GGAGTGAGGTTTACTATCATGGCGTCAAGCAAGACCCTCCGACCATTGAAGATCTTACAATTGAAGCTACCATTCCCGCCATTGACAACATCACGGATCAAGTAAGGTGACCGAATCGAAGAGTATTCTCTCCAAATCTCTCCTCCAAAAGACATCATGACTCAACTGCATTCCAGCCTATTCAACCCATTCCCAAGCTAGCAAAAGAACCAAGGACTCATCCCGCTTCACTGTAGTACCAAAGGAAGTTACAAGACACCTCCAAACAAGAAATGGAGGAAATTCAAGATTATCAAGAAGAGTGACTACAATGTGTGGAACAGTTGGGACAAACCTCATCCAAGATCTCCATGCTTGCTCTACTCTTATGCTCGAGGCTCATGCTAACGCCTTGGTGAAGTTTCAAGAATGCTCACGCATCGCAAGACACTACCACCGACCAATTTGAAGTTTGTATTGCTAGCCTCGGCTGCCAACAACGGCCTAGGCTTTTCTCGATGTCGATTTGACTTCACGGAAGAAACACAACAAAGCCTTGCACATCGCTGAATGAAAGGGTACCTTATCTCATATTTCGTGGATATCGGTTCGCTCAATATCCTACCAAAGACTCGCTTTGATCGACTTGATATCGAAGGGTTGGTTCGACCCAGGATATAATCGAGAGCTTTTGATGGTTCTAAGCAATACTTGGAGAGCTCACTCTCGTTAAAGTCGGTTCCTGACTTTTGATTCCATCTTTGTCATGGACATCCGTCCGACCTACTCTTGCTTACTTGGACGCCCTTGGATACATGGGGCAAGCGTCATACCTCTACCCCGCATCGTGTCAAGTATCCGTGAAAGGGAAGGTTACAGATGTGGTGAAGAAGAATATAGTCATCATCTACGTCATTCCAATACCTCGAGGTGGAGGGTGAATTCTACGAGACTCTCGCTGCTTGTGAAACAATACCCGAGTCATGCCCTTGACTCCTCCCACACCCTGGTTATGCAAGCTCCGCCTAGGATGGCCTCATGAAAGATGCTCAAGTCAAGGAGGAGGTAGTTCTATTTGGGGACAGCCCCGATCTTCCTTTCAAATCGACAAGACCGGTTTAGGCTTCACCTTCAAGGGTCAAGATGATACCGCGACGTGTAGCCAACTTCCTTTCCGACGACCAGAGTGGAATCCATGCTATAGAAGACGACGACAACAACTTCGACATCGCAAGTGGATGTTCCCAACTCGACAACGGACTCAAAGAATTGGAAGATCAAGACGCTATCAATCTCCTTTAGACAGGAGTAATTGCTCTTTGTTTTTGCTTTTGTCAGATTATGTTTTGAACAATAAACTCTCCTAGCTAGTTCTTGCCCGGCATCATGGCTCGCTTGTGAGGGTTATTATCTATCATTTACATATTTTCATTCAATAAAATCGTTGGACTTTTGCATTCAATTGTTGTTTTTACTTTATCACCCCTTCCAAAAGCTATGTGTTTCTTACACACACCCACGTGATACACTACGTAATCACTCCGAATCTCGATGATAAATGCTATGCTATTGCAATATGACTTCGATAATCCGATCTACCGCCAAGACGAAAGTGAGGAAGATTGTGAAGTTCAGAGAACTTGTCCGACTACTACGCAAGAAGAACGAGTTATACACCCACACGAAGAGCAAGTTGAGAATTGGGTAATCGATGAAGAAAGAAAAGAGATCAAGATAGGAGCGGGTCTTGAGAGCAAGTGTTAAAGAAAGGTTGATTCAGATGCTACGAGACTATATTGAGGTTTTGCTTGGTCATACGAAGACATGCCGTTTAGACATTGATATTGTGGTACACCGATTGCCGACAAAAGAAGGTTTTCTCCCTGAAACAAAAGGTTCGTCTGCATTCCCGAGATGTCGAGAAAATCAAAGTCAGTTATAAAGCTCAATGCCGTTTTAGTCACATTTCTTATCCACAATGGTTGCTAACATGGTGCCTATGCCCAAGAAGGATGGCAAGGTACGAATGTGTGTAGATTACAGAGATCCGAACAAAGCGAGTCCGAAGACGATTTCCCACTTCCTCATATTGATGTTCGTTGACAACACCGCCAAAGATAAAGTTTTCTCCTTCATGGATGGTTTCTCCTACATAATCGATCAAATGGCTCTCAAGACATGGAGAAGACTACTGTTACACAAGGGGCACTTTCGCTACAAGGTTATGCCATTTGGGCTAAAGAACGGCGCCACTTATCGCTGCTATGGTAACATTATTTCATGACATGATTCATCACGAGATAGGTCTACGCCGACGACATGATAGCTCGATCACGCATCGAAGAAGAACATCTCGATCATTTGCATAAATTGTTTGATAGGGTGAAGAAGTATAGACTAAGACTTAATCCAACAAATGCACCTTTGGAGTCGATCCGTAAACTCTTAGGGTTTATTGTTAGTGGTAAAGGTATTGAAGTTGATCCAAGAAGGTTAAAGCTATTCAAGAAATGCCGCCCCCGCACCGAGAAGGAAGTCGAGGTTTTAACGATTGAACTACATTGATTCATTGCACATCTAATCGCTACTTGTGAGCCAATCTTCGTTATCAAGAAAGATCAAGTAGAATGGAATGACGATTGCCGATCGCTTTTGACAAAATCAAGGAGTACCATGTAATCCTCCTATCCCGATGTCACCGCCAAGGAAGACCTCTTATCATGTACTTGATAAAGTTAGAGAATTCAATGGGGTGTGTTGGGGCAACATGACGAGTCTCGGGTCGAAAAGAGCATGCAATATACTACCTTAGCAAAATTTTACCGATCGTAAACAAGATACTCACAAATTGAGAAAACTTGCAACGCTGGCTGGGCTTTCACGACTAAGATAGTATATGTTGACTCACACTACCTTGTTGATTTCCAAGATGGATCCGATAAAATACATATTTGAGAAACCAGCTCTCTCCGAAGAATATCAAGATGGCAAATGATCTTGACCGAATACGACATCGAGTACACTTCTCCGAAAGCAATCAAAGGAAGTGTAGCCGATCATTTGGCTTATCGTCAGAGATGAATATGCCTTACAGTCAATTTCCGCATTAAGATGTTTTACTAGTTACAGATTAAGAACAGTGCCCGACGAAGGACCCGAACAAGGATCCCGATGGACCATGCTCTTCGATGGAGCCTCAAACGCACTCTGGCAATGGCATTGGCGCCATCATTACATCTCCTTCGTGCGATATACCCTTTCACCGCAGACTTTGTTTCAGCTTGCACTAACAATATGGCCGAATACGGCGCTGCATCATGGGTATTAAAGTCATATGACTTAAGAATCAAGTTCTTACAAGTGTATGGAGACTCACCTTTGGTGATCAATGATTAAGGGCGTGGGATACGAAGCATCCGAATCTCATTCCTTATCGAGAGTATGTTTTGAGTTTGATCCCCTATCAGAGATTACTTCTACCACATTCCACGAGAAGAGAATCACATGCACGATTAGCTACTATGTCATCTATGTTCAAGGTCAGGTGGGACAACGAGGCTCCCCAGATCATCATTGAAAAGTTTGACGAACCAGCATATTGTTATGAGCTTGAAACAAAAGAGAAACCTTGGTACTATGACGTGAAGAGGTATCTTGAGACTCGTGAATATCCCAGGGCATCTCACAACGATAAGAAGTTTTTGAGAAGATTTGCATCTAAATTCCTCAAAGAACGACATCTTATACAAGCGCAATCACGACTTGTGCTTACTCCGCTGTGTAGACCGGAAAACAACGGAACACATCATGGAAGAGTTACACGAAGGCGCATTTGGTACCCATTCTAGTGGGCATACAATGGCTAAAACGATTCTGAGAATAGGTTACTATTGGTCCACCATGGAAGCTGATTGTCACCGTTATGCTCGATCTTGTCACAAATGCCGACGACGCAAAGTGCACGCATTCTCCAAGATCGAATGTTTTAATGCTCCTTGGCCTTTTGCAATGTGGGGCATTGACATGATCGGAGAAATCAAGCCCACCGCCCAACGGACATCGCTTCATCTTGTGGCAATTGACTATTTCACCAAGTGGGTGAGGCGCCCCTTGCATCTGTTACCAAGAATGTGTGGCTCGATTCATCAAGCATAATCTTATCCGGCCGGTATGGCACTGAATGGATCATCATGATAACGGTTCTAATCTTAACAACAAGATGATCACCGAACTCGCACGCAGCTCAAGATCAAGCATCACAATTCTTCTCCGTATCGGCCTAAGATGAATGGCGATGTGGAAGCCGCCAACAAGAACATTAAGAAGATTATACAAAAGATGACAGTGACTTACAAAGATTGGCATGAGATGTTACCATTTTCTCTTCATGGTTATCGCACTACAGTACGGACATCGACAGGGGCAACCCCCTTCTCCCTGGTATACGGTATGGAAGCAGTCCTACCTATCGAGGTACAAATACCTTCAACCAGAGTCCTCCAGGACGCAGAGTTAGGTGAAGACGATTGGATCCAGACTCGCCTTGACCAAATTAACATGATTGAAGAGAAACGACTCGCATCCATCTGCCATGGACAGATTTATCAGAAGCTAATGATTAGAGCATTTAACAAGAAGGTCAAGCACCGAGTCTACCAAGTCGGTGATCTAGTAGTCAAGCGCATCATTCTTCCACAAGGTGATCCCAGGGGCAAATGGACTCCCACACCCTGTGAACGCAGACATAGTTAAAAAATACTACGCATAAAAGAGACCCGCTAGGTCGACTGACCTAGGAAAAAGTAAGGGCATCCTGGCGAACCAAAAGGGTTCGAGCAAAAATTAAGGATATATACAAAAGATGTACACCCGGCAAGTCGAAAACCTGAAAAGGCGGCTTGGGCAAAAAAGGGTATCCCGGTAGACTGAAAACCCGAAAGGGCGGTCTAGGCAAAAGTTAGGGATTTAAGCGTACGACTATGTCTCGTCCAGATCACCTATCTACAGACTACTATCAACATTCAAGATTCAAATGGCGAAAATCAATTCACTCACTTTCTATCGACAGAAGGAGATGAGATAGTTGAAATATATGAGTACTAGCATAGTTGGAACTTAACGAGATTGTTTCCGCATAGCTTTTTATTTTTCTTGTGTACAAACTACTTGGCCATACGTCACATTTCAAATAAATACAAGTTCTTTCTCTTTACAAGTTTTTGTTGTTGTCGTTTGCATAAAGTCCAACGTTTGCTTTGAATGATTATATGCATCTGACAATAAAATCTATTTACAAACATGCGAAAAGTGAACGAACAAAAGTAATTACTAGGTTTCAAGAATGAGATGACGACTTAAAGTCACCAAAACAGTCCCCTCGCAGAACATGATCCCCACAGAGGTGTCGCCATAGCAACCTTCCACAGAGGAGTAGAGGAATCAGAAGGTCAGCATTTCATCCCTACGAGGCATTTATCCCAACAAAGTATCTCTCAACAATTCCTCTTTCTCCAAAGCAGTCAGGTCTGACTCGAACTTGGTCGATAGGCATCGGAGGAAACCTCGACCTCTATTTCTCTCCGAGATGTCAACGGGCTTCAGATCTTTCTAACCCGGTCTCCCAATAGCTATCAAATACTCTCCACCAGGATTTACACGCAAGATCCCCATTAGAGTACCTCCTAGACTCTCCCCAGCCGGGTCTACGTATGAGATCCTCAACGTGTTTCTCGATCTCTACCATCCTCAACAATATCTAGGCCCAAGACTTGGTCAGATAGTGCACCGGAGGAATCAAAGTTTTCTTCCTCGTGGTCTCCATCCGCTCGCCCCCAAATGTAAGTCGAAACTCAAGTAATATCTACATCTTCTTCAAGATGGATATGTTTTGAAATACCACAACATCTATCATTCATACATTTCTCATAAAGTCATAACATATGCATATGCCATTCATACACATTGTCATGCATCATACTTTGCATAAGACTAACAACATTCTATAAAAGTTTCTCTTGTTTTCTCCAAAATAGGTGAAAATCACTTCTGACGCAAACAGGTCCAAGATCAAGACCGAATCCGTGACGGAAAACTATTCGAAGACTCCCTTGTTGTCCTCCGACAACTGGTCCAGGATTAAGACCCGAATCCAGACGGGAAAACTATATGAACGACCACCCTCGTTGTCCTCCAACAACGGATCCAGGATTAATACCCGAAGCCAGACGGGAAAACTATCTGAACGATCATAAGTTATCCTCCGATAACAAGCATTGGATCAACACCCGAAGCACAACAGGGAAGATATCCACATTTTGCCAACTACTATCTCCCCAGAGTAGTCAGCACGAAGAACTATTCTGACTCCTTCTTATTATCAACAGCAACTACAGAGTGTGGCGTATGACTCAGTTGCCTTGGATGGCATCTTAAGCCCATCTCCGACTACTTGTCAACATTTCTCCACCTTCGAATGTCGATATTTGGTTAAAACCAATACAAACCAATAACTTCATTCAAAGATGAGCACAAGTCTAACGTGACGATTTCAGATGGCATCTTAAGCCCATCTCCATGCTCCTTCCACTCGTAAACGCTCACAGAGTCTAACGTGACGGCCCCTCAAGATCAATCTTTCCAGATGGCATCTTAAGCCCATCTCCGACGCCTCCTAATCGACAATAATCTCGAGTCTAGCACGACTCATTCCCCAAATGAAATTTCCAACTTCTCCAAATGGCATCCGTAAGCCCATTCCCGCATCATCACCAACAATGAGTGCAAATTTTCAGTATTGAGTGTTCAATCATCTTCTACCTCCAGTCACAAAGGCAAACACCAATCTAACCCTTCCAAAGACAAGAAGATTGAACAGGGCAGTGTCATACCCCAAAATTTTCCCTCCATCTTCTCAAGATATTTCATACATCCATGCTCAAGGATTCCTCAAGGGTTGATCGACAAACCTCTCCTAAACAATCAACCCAAACTAGGTTTGGTGATTCTTAGATCAAGATGGACTCCAACATTTCCAATGGTCATCATACTCCTCATATGCTTCAAATATTCTCCATGACAAGTTTCAAGCCCTAAGTGAAGTTTCTTTACAATTGCTCGGATAGTTGAAAATCGGTTGATTGACAAAAGTCAACTATGGTCAACATACAACAAACTTCATGATTTTTGGTCAACATCCTCATATTGAAGTTACCTTCATCATTTGATCAAGGGTTGATCATGATTCATCAAGAAAACTCAAGATTTGGTCAAAAGTCAAACTTTCTAAATTAGGGTTTCTTAGTGAAAAGTCAACCAAACTTTGATCGAGCAAAACTTCTTCATACTTTCTCGAAATTTTTCCACCACCTTTTTTTGAAGGAAATTCAATTTCTACAACTTCATTCTTACAAGAATGTTCAAAAATGCTTCATTTGGAAGGTATGGATCAAACATTACAGTCCTTTTCAAAGTCAACAAATGTCAACATTTTGTTTTGAAGATATATTGAGCATGGAAACTCCAATTGAGATGAAACCAAAGAGGTTGGTTAGAGGACTCTTAGAGCTTCCAAAAGTTCAAGAACACTCAAAAATGTGGAAAATTGAGCAAAATACATTGTGCAAGTTGGGCAATTTTGAAGAAGTGCACAAAGAGATACTTGTAAAATCAAAAATTTTGCAAATGGGCCTAGTTTTTCTTCATCCAAACTTGTTCCTTATACAATTTGGAACATCCAAGCCCAATGCCACAAATTTTTATTTTATTTTTCTATTTAATTTGGATTTTATTCATTTAAATACAAATTAAATTCAAAAATAAGGTATAAAATCAAAATTAATTGCAAAATTGATTTTTCTCTCTTCCTTGAGATCCAAGTAACCCAAGAAAGCTGGCAAATTTCGAAATTTGGTTTGATATGGCAAGAATTTGATTGAAATTGGTCAAAAAAGATAAGATTTGATTTTGTACAAAATCAAATAATTTTTACATTGATTGATGATTATTTCTTCCTCAAATCAGCTCCAATTCCATCCAATATAAATATACAAGGCATACCACATGAATTAGAATAAAATTTTGGAGGAACCCTAACCTAATTTAGAAAACTGCACTTGAAGCAACTTGCAGCCACAGTTCTAGCTCGATTCATTGATTCCAAGCATTCCATTGCCTTCCTTGAGATCTTTAGAATCGATCCACTTCTTACAACTCTCAAAAACATCAAGAATTGAGAAAACACGATTTGGTTTGTTCTTACTTTTCAAAATCGAATTCTATTTATCATGCATTATTAATGTGTTTTGATGTTTGTTTTGTGTTTAGAACAAAGTTTGCAAGCTATCGGACAATCGAATTGAGTTTTCATGGCCTCGAATCGAACTATGCCATTGTTAGGGTTTTCAACCGAATTAGGGACTCTTTAAATAGGAAAAATTGGACCAAAAGACCATCACCATTGTGTTTAGAATGTGATTTCCAATCGATTCATGTACTCACAACATTTATATTATGTGTATGAGATTTTGAGAATTGTAGACTATAGCGTCGACCGAGGCCACGCGTAAAATTCCTGAATTCAAACGAACGATGAAGTTCTTGGCGCGTGATTGGTGCACGTGGAGATGACACTTGTTTACAAACCACTAGCTCTGCTTCCATGACACGCGCACTCCATTTCGCTTGGTCAAGGCGCTTTGTGAAGGCAAGGTCCCAGTTCGATCCCACCATGGCAAAGTGATTTTACATGTTTTGCAATTTTTTCTATTTTCTTATTTTCTTTAATATTTTCATTTTAATTTAATTTATCTTTCATAATTTTTATCATGCATTTAAAAACACAAAAAAATATTTATTTTTTGCATACATGTCAGGAAAATGTTTATTTAATTTATAAAATTAAAAATATTATTTTTGCAGGCATATTTAATTTAATTGTTAATTTATCATTTAAATCACCTTTAATTAATTTTTAATTATTAAATTAACTCCAAAAAATCCCAAAAAATTATTTTAGCATATTAATGTTATTTCTAGCATGAAACATTTTTCTCATTGAAAAATTATTATTTTTACTAACATTTTCCTCTTATTCGGTTTTCTCGTATTTCCCGATTTCTCATCTTTTCACGTGTTATCCTGCTTCGCATTTATTCTTTTATCGCTTTCTTTTCATATTTTGTAATTGCCTATGGGATGTAATAGTTTAATTAGGACTTTTATTTTCCTCATTTTAAATTATGTATCTGCCTCAAAGCCATGTAATAGCGTAGGACATTTACTTTCCGCACTTTACATTTCCGCATTTTAATTTCTCAGATTGATAAATCTGCTAGTAATTAGGCGTATGGCAAGATAAAATCGACATAGCTCACTCTAATTTTCAAGATAAAAATAGCTGAAATCAACACATTCTTTTCACACATGCACCCCTTAGGGTAATTCTCTCTCGTTGCCTTACGAATTCACATGGTCATGTCCCTCGAACGTAGAGGTATTCTAGCACCGTTGCCTTCCAAACAAATCATCATAGTCCCTTCGATACAAAGATCATAGACCCACGATGTCGCCTCCAAATACATGATCTTGACCCTCGATTGTCGCCTACGAAAATGATGATAGTCCTTCGAATGCTAGGATACTTCCTACAAGTTGCTTTCTATGACCATTCGATGTCCCTTCGAATGTCCCGCTTACATCCAACGAATAGGGTTACCTACCAACTAATGGTATGGATAGCGCTATTCTAAAGGAACGTAAAACAACATGAAAACGACCAATTCTGAGTAGGTAATAAGACTTTTAGTTGCTTGCTCAAATCAAATACTTTTTGCACCTCACACTTTTGTCAAAGTTCAAACTCTTTTCAAAATGAAACATTTCGAACGCTATGCATTCCTACATGAATCATTACAAAATCAAAGCGAAATTCCTTTTCAAAACATTTTGTCAAACACACGAAAGCACAATTTTAAAGTGATCTAAGAGCAACTAAGAGCCTAGATAACTCACTGATGGAAAGGGTACTAATACCTTTCCTTTTCATAACCTTCTCCTTACTCGTAATCTAACGAAGGTCTTTTTCCACTTTTACCTCCCTTAATGGATAAAAGAAAAGTCGGTGGCGACTCGCTATCCGATATTTATGATATAAAAATCTACAAAGTCTGCTTCATCAGACATAACACCCATTTATTTTGAGTTAACAATTTCCAAAACATGAACCATGTCGAATGTGATACACACCATCAATACATGTCTTAGATAAAGAGCTTAAGAACTATCTCGCTGGTCTTTAAGGATAAAATATGTCTTGAGATATGCCATGACTTCTTGTTCGATATCATTCGAGACATCCACATCAATACTATGTAATCTATCCGCCTTTGGTTCGATATTACAAATACTATTCCAATATCAATTAGACTTTTATATCCAAGACACTTCAATTAATAGAAGTATACACTCCTCTTCCTATCTCGCTAAAGAATAATTTCTCCCTCAATAGCAGCTTGACTTTTAGATGCTCTTATATCATCCTTGAAAAGCTTGGCCATCTTAAATATCATCACCTTCGACAACTCTTTTCGAGCCCTTCACTTCTCTCGATCACATATGCTAAGGATACAATTTGATTTTGGTCCTCATATTACCGAAGCATTCTTTATTTGAATTTTCATGTTCCAAAGCAAGAATCCTCAATTTGCTTTCTATAATAGGTACAAATCGCCACTCTATTATTGCAGAGAAGAAATTATAATTTGCGATAACTATAGATATGTCTTCATAAGATAGATTTGATACTATTTGCACTTGCTTAGCATTTTTCCATCTTCACATCCATATTGATACATGGAATTCTCATTGTAGACTTGTATACATTTGACAACTATATCCAGCCCCATCAAGATATTTTTTATTATTTATACTTGTGTCTTCGTTAAAGGTCTATCTCTCCATGCACTTGTGATGATTAATACATTCCTTATCAAATTATCTTTCAAAGATTACATGAATACATTAGACAGCCATCACCCCGATGTAGTATTTGAATCATGTATTCAAGTAATACCCTAATAAGTACTTAGTATCCGTTAGAGTACTCATTAGTTAGTCGATAGAATTACCACCTTACACTAGGTAAATTGATAGCTCCGTATACACTTGTTGAATCTTCACTATACATCAAGCATGATAACCAAAACGTCTCAGATTAAGTCAATGGATTGACTTTCAACTTCACTTCAGATAAGAGCACACATTTGAGATGATGTTTCAACATCCGATACAACATCACCCATTTTTATTATGTTTTTGGGAACATCCATAATATATCATACAACACTTAGGGGAAACAAAGGAAGCAACAATTAACATCACCGATTAATGCTTTAGGATCAAATTTCCAACATATCCAGGGATAACATATGACATAGCAAAAGGAATTTCTTCAGATCTCAATTTGATTTTGAAATTATGGATGCCAATGTCAGATCTACATAGGATATTCCTCTACTAGGTTTCTCGAACAAACTTATTTGAGCATAATATATACAAACTTATGAAGCCTGTCTCCTAAGCTCCTTCAATACAATACTTTTATCGTAAGATAGAGTATTCACAATATAACACACTATGGTTGGATCACGTGACTTTCACATGGAATCTATTTTATAGTCACAAACTTCCGTAATTCTCGGTTCCTTTGATCAAAAGCTCTTCCGTAAATTTGCTCACTCATATACATAAAGGTTTTGGAGTACTCAACCTTTATAGAGCTTGAAATCTATACATCCATAAGTCGACATATGGAGTAGACAAACTGCTGATCCTATCTTGATCAACTTAGCACAATTCGATGTCTCCTCTTCCGCATCGGAGTAGGTTCCAAACAAAACAACCTTTTGTTTAGCATCCAAACATTTGTTCTTCAACCGGTAGTCATACTGTTGATATGATGTTCTAACATCCCAAAGAACATCAATTCCATCTTATTGGAACAAACCATCCTTGATAATCTTCAAGGTATTCACGATACTTGGATGCTCATATGGTCATCGATCAATTGACTCTCATAGACTTTATTAGATAATGCCTTTATGAGTGGACTTGAGGAAAGACTCAAGTGTCTTTGACACTTTTAATATCGTTGGAAGCCTCCAAAGACAATTTTGTTGAGGAATACAACCCTAGTATCTTTCCATTCTTCGTGGTCACATCGTAAATCATGCAAATGGAATATATAGACACCGAACAACACAAAAATGCTTGTACCACATTCCAAACATATACAAGGCATCCTAGGATTGAAAATAATTGAATCCTATGCACATCATCTTCACATCAAGTTGTAGACTGGAAAAACACCAATACCATAACTAGAACGATGGTTCACCAGAAAAATTATAAGAGTTACCTTATCAATATCTTCACTCCTGCATGAAGATCTTGATAATTTTTCTCTTGTTCTAAATAATCGGCCGAATGTTGATCAATCCAAGGTCTTCACCCTACAAAGGCTTTGAAATCTTCATTCCTCTGCTCTAGCTTCATCTTCTTCTTTTAACAAGAATGTTGTTCCGGTTAGGTTTATCTTCACTCCACACAAGTCTTAAATCAATAGGTCCTTCCTCCACTTCAAGGGACCATACAATATGCACTAGCCTAGTTAAACAATACTCCCACACAAATATTCTACCTTGTACATAACTAGAAAGTATCCCCCATGGATTTTATTCGAAATGCACAAGATGCCCGCCCGATACCAATTGAAATTTGCAACAAAGAAACTCAAATGTCATATAAAGATGTATTGACATCTGATTTGACATTATAAAAATAGACAAGGTAGAGTTAAAATTAACAGTGCAGGAAACAAAAGGAACACATAGAATTATTCACCCAGTTCGATTCAACCAACCTACATATGGGGGCATACAAAGTCAGGAATGAAATCCACTATCAGTAGTACTAATTCAGAGTTAAACCTTCCCATTTACACCCTTCACTTAATCCCTACCCAATGACCCTTCTACCTAGGTCTTCCCTAGATATGGAATATCTCTATTCCACTTCCAATCATCACAATGATGTTTATCACTCAACATCCCAGCCACTGCATCAACAACTTGATTTCCACTAACTCTTTAAACACAAAAAGTAGAAGTCCCACTTATCACAATCTAACTAAGTCCTAAAGCCTATAGCTTCTAACTTAGGACACAACTGGAGTTTCTTCAAAGCTTCCTCCAAGAACACAACTTCACTAATTACTTCACAACTGTGAGTAAAACAATCCTCTTCCTATAGGCTTCGAGTTACAAATCAATGACCATCCCATAACTGTGGTTCACTCTACAAACCAACTCTCCTAGAGAGTTACATGCATCAACCCTAAAAACCATCATTACTAAATTTGGTTGGTATTCAACCTAGGTTACAAAGCTTCTATTTATAACCTATTACTCAATTAGATTTGAGCCTTCAAATCATAACAAACTATAGTAACAAACTCTCAGTAAAACAAACAAGAAGATAAATTTTGCTACAATCAAGGTCCTTACTTATTTTTCTCCTTAGCTTTTGGACCTCCACAAATGCCTTTACAAACACGACATATGATGCATAATATTCCTTAATATTCTGCATAATTAAAACAGAATCAGAATAAACTTTGACAGCTTGAGTAGCGTGATGTTCGATGTCCGATGTCATGACATCCTCTTTGACATGTTGTTCCGTATGTTGAAACACTTCAACACAACATGTTTCTTCATTAAATATAACTTCAACCTACTTTCTCCTTACAAGTTATAAATCATATTTAACATGTTGTCATATATTAGTTTTACCAAACATAAAGCCAATCCTAAAAATATAGAATTTACATAAAACCTTTCTTTATTAAATCTCAAAACATGTTAATAAACTTAAATCCTTCGCCAAGGTAAAACAATTCACCGCTTCAAATCTTTTGTCTTCGAACCTTTTCTATGAAAACCTTTCGATAAGTGGCGCCCTTTCAACTCCAAGCAAGTTGCTATGTGAGAGTGGCCTAGCATGAGACTATCAATAAGTCGCAATGCCAAGCACGAATTGCAATCGTAAGGATGCGAAATGGAATTCATATAAAACATTGTAACCCACCAAATGTTTTGAGGAGATCTCACGAGTGCTTTGATCCCTAATTGCACGAATTGGGTAATGAGGCACTAAAGATTCGCAACCGGATGACACGACTAAAAACCTTTCTTTTGTACATAATACTTTGCATTCATTCATTTGGCCTTAGACATAGGTTGTAAATAGATACCCACATCCTTTAGATAGAAAGTAGAAGTGGATACCAGAGTACTACGCGCGTAGGGTGCTAATATGTTCCCTCGCATAACCGACTCCCTTACCTAATCTCTTGGTCGTGAGACCGTGATTTCTCCCTCTCGTGTTTATTAGATGTTTTTATTTCTCGAGGGATAAAATTGCTCGATGGCTAATTCATTGATATTCTATCCGATGCTTTCACCAAGAGTTTCACTGGAGACTTCATCGGGACGTGATAGACCTCTTATCGTCCATCCAGAGTCACCCTAGCTTTTATTTTCTTGTCTATTGGGAGTTTATTTATTTACCAACTTTATCCCATCATCCTTTGTATGCTTTGCATTGCATCCTATGTGACATTTTATCGCTCCATATATTGTATCTATTGTATGATGAATAATTAATTCATAGTAAGTTATCACATTAAAACATGGAATTTATCTTACTTAAATAACAAGATTCTCACACACAAACCCCAATTATGGAATAAATATGGTTTGTACACCTTTACTTTTTTGAGTGTCTTTTGTGCAGATTTTGGCCATTGAAGAAAAACCAGAACAGTAAAATTCAAGCGAAAGTTGTAGCGAACAATTCACTTAGCGAACCTCCAAATAAGTCAAACACAAGATTCAAAATCAAGGAAGCCCGATTCGATTAGCTTAGATATAGTCTACATAGCAAAACAAGGCAATGAAAAGATATTTTGAAGACTTGATGATAAGAAAAACTTTGAAGTGAGCCATATTTTGCTTAGCTTAACTTTGCGGTAAAAGTTGACAAGTTGATTTGAAAACTTATCACGTAAGAAAAGACTTCACTTAGCTTAACTCAAAGTGCCAAAATGCTATAAAAAGAGCGTAACTCAATTCACCCATGAGAGTAGTTTTATCACTTGTAACAACATTCTCAGAACATCGTTGTAATAGTAAATAGAGGTTTTAAGGAGAAGGAGGTGGATTCGCATCAAGAGTCGGAAATCATCATTGATGTCATTTCTACTCAATTTTTATTTGTGCTTTAAGCTACCATGAGTAGCTAAATCCATTTCTTGTTGGGATTGGTCGTTGTTCACCGAATCACTATGAATTTACTTTGATCATGACATTATATATAAGTTATGTTTGAATCTTTATCGTTGTTATCTTTTCATCGTTTATTTAATGGATTAAATCGATATTGACAAATAAGGTTCTAATCTCGATCCAAGATAACAACTATTAAATTCTAGTTGCTAGACATAGAGTTAGGTTTAATATTCACAAGTATCGAATCTTAATGTTGCCATATCGCTTAATAGGTGAGAAACGTTGATTAAACCATAAGGTAAGAAATCACATCAAAGTTTAGACATAAGCTTTGTTTGTGCCGATACATGATGATCTTGAAACATTCATAAGTGATGTATAAGTGATCTAAGTTTTGCATATCGAATCGGTGAATGAAAACTAATTTCCAATGTGTGTCTCGAATTTATCTTTCATTATTTACGTAATTTACTTTTCGTAACTTCAAATCAAACAAACTTGAAACTTGTGCTTAGAAATATAGAAATTATTGAATGGTTTTGATATCGCTCCAATCCCTGTGGGTACGATAAAACAATACTTCATTTGATTATATACAAATATCAGATTGATGTCGTTGTCGGGGATTGGCTTTTAAGGTATTAAAACATCACAATTGTTTCTATACTTTTTAATTTTGTGAATTTGTTATATATTGTATATATTAGTTTTCTTGCAACCGTTTGTTCAAGTGTTTGGATAGGTGAAAAATTTGTTAATGCTCTGAGGCAAGTGTTCGAAAGATCAACTTCTTTTTGATTCGAAAATCGAAAAGACAATTCGAAGAACAAGAAACAAGCCAAGAAACAGAGACAACTATCCAAAAATAAAAATCACCAAGGAGCATCTACATCCACTTCCTTAATAAACCATTCTATCAACGAAGCAATGGCTGACGTTGTCAACGGTCCATGTGCAAGCAGTCCAAGACGACCTGCCTGTCAACAACAATTCAACCGCAAAACAAGCAAAATGAAACAGAGCTGTCAGAGATTATTTATGCTAACCCTTTTCGTGTTTGAATCATGAAGATCCATACATCCACCTCACCAAATTCTATGAGATTCAAGATATTAGGTACACCAGAGGATGAGGAAGAAGTAGTGTTCGTGAGACTCTTCCCACATTCCTTTATCGGAAAAGCCAAGGATTGGTATCTTGACCAACCCACGTAAACTATGAAAATTGTAATGTCTTGAAGAAAACTTTCTTAACCGGTTCTTTCCTCACAATCGCTTCATGGATGCAAAACAAGAATAGCCGATTCACAAAGTGCAACGAAAAATCTTCATGAAGCTTGGGAATGCTACAAGTCCATGTTGTGCAAATGTCCTAATCATGGTTTCGATAATCTCACACAAATCATGTTTTTCACAATGGATTGCAGCCCCAACAAAAGCCCGACTTGGTGCAACAAATGGTGGTTCGTTATTATCCAAAAATGCCGAGGAAGTAGTTACATCATCAACCATATGGCTTTCACCGATCACCAAGTTCAAGACAACAGGTGCAACGCAAAAGAAATATGGTATGCTTGAGTTGGACACGAATGATGCAATCTTGGAACAAAACAAGCTTCGACACAAACCGCGGGAAGAATTGACAAAGCAACTCTCAAATCTTCCACAACAACTCTAACAAATTCACGAAACCTAAACCGCAACAAGTAGCATCAAAGAAGTGAATTATTTGGGAAATCAACAACAAAGACATGTTTAGTACCAAAACAATGAAGGTTATATGTACAACAACAACTCAACTTATCGCCAAAGTAGGCAGTAATCAATATCAAAGTTACACTCATCCTGACAAGCTTTCAAAATTAGAGGATACTTTGAATCAATTTATGCAGGTTTCCATGGAAAATGAGAAAAACGGATGCTTCAATCGAAATTTAGAAATGCAAGTCAAATTGCAAAATAATTAAGTCAGCAAAAAACAAGAACTTTCACTGCCACCGCTCAAAATAATCCAAAAGAAACTTGCAATGATGTTACAACAAAGATTGAAATGATAGCTGAAACAAAAGTTGGGGAGAATGGCAAAGAAAAGAAATTTGAAACGAAGAAATTGTCAAACTGATCCCGAAGTGTTACATTACCATTCATCATTGAAAATATCAATTTTGACAAAGCCCTGGTGGACCTTGGATCAAGAACCAACCTTTTTCCATTGGCCATTTTGTAAGTGTTTTGTGTTGGCTGCAATTTTTGGTAAAACCAGATTGGTGTGCCAATGTCTTGACTGATGTCATGACATTCGATATGAAGACAATTCAGGAGGAGTGTATTTGCAGATGCAATCAAGATATTTGCATAACAATTGTTATGCTATTTTCGTAAGAACAGTTCTCAAGAGAAGTGTATGATGTGTGATGTCACATTCAATGTTAAGACATTCTAATAAGTGGAATATGTAGTTTTAATTTCCAGAGTTTTCGTGAAAGTGCTTATTATGGATCGGATCGCTTCGTGAGGAAACCGTGCTTAAGTTCCTTTACACGTGGAAATTAGGTTAATCTTGGTTAACCCTAATTATTGTTGTGCAAGTCCAGACTAAGTCCACAAGTTAACAATAGTTAACCCTAATTATTGTTGCAAGCCCAAGACCAAGTCCACTCATACATCTATATAATATCACTATTCTTAATGTTAATGTGTGTTTTGAAGAGAAAATAGAAGAAAGCAACAAATGTAATTGCTTGATAGTGAGTTCAAGAATTTTGTCCTTGTTTTAGTTTTATTTAGAGCAAGCAATTATCATTCGATAAGTGCATTGGAGTAGGATTTTCAGTAAGTGTTTTTTTCAATTAAAGCTTAGCACCGAGTGCTATGTCTCTTGATTAAAAGCTTTGAAGAATGATCAAGTATTTGTGTTGAAGAATGTCTTCATAATTCTATTAAGTATTGGTTTGTAATCACTATTGTGATTCGTAGGGAGTGAGTAGTTCTCGTGTTCAAGTGGTTCTCGATTGAAGTTGCATTTGGTAGGTCTTAGGTGAAGGATATAAACATTGGTTTAATCCGCATTAATACCTCTTATAGTGGATTTCCTACCTGTTGGTAGCCCCTGATATAGGTGTAGTTACACACCGAATCAAGTTAACAATTGATTGTCTCCTTTATCGCTTTTACTTGTTTATTAATATTGTTAAAGTTTGTCGATACCAAAGGTCATAACATTCTATTTGACATCAAGTATCTGCTGTTGTAGTTTCACATTTATTTAAAAAGTGACGAACGAGGGAATCGAATCGTAACTCAATCTTAGGCTCAAAACGATTTACTTTTGATTTTTTTGTTTTAAAAGATGCCGCAAGCACCAAACTTTATTGTTTCCAAACAAGAAAAGAATATGAAAAGGGAAAGTTGAAATACCCTAAAATATGATATATGATGTGACCACATGAACTAGACGCAACGCATCGGGGGAGAGACCAGGTAGGGGGTTAGTTATATAAAGGAAGGTATTAGCACTCAGATATCTATAGTTTTCTATAAGAACTTTTTATGCATATTTTGGTATGTTTGTGTGTTTTATTTGCTACGCTATTTTAGGAAAGTTTCTCCTTGGGATTTAAGAAAGGTAGGTTAAGAAGGAACCTAAGTTTTGTTATAATTATTATGCTCGCAGAGATCATGGGATCCTCCAGACACATATTCCTAGTGGGAATCGTAGCATCCAGTAGCTCATATCTAAGGGAACTAAGGTTTGTTTGGTTTGAGGGAGAAAGAAGTATGCTCGCCAAGGATGAGACCTGTGTAATCGTAGTTCCCACTTATGCTAGTGGAAGCAAAGGCGTTATTAAGAGACAAAGACAAATGTCATCAATGGAAAATGTATCAAATCTATTTCATCACATACATTTTTGAAAGGTTGATTGATTAAATCTTTCATTTTAAGCATTGGGTTTTTTCTTGAGTGTACAAGCTGCTACCACATACAAGTTGAGAAAGATGTTTGAAAATGTTTGAATCTTTCATTGTAAGCATTAGGCATTTTGCTTATGTGTACAAGTGTTACTTACAATTAAAGATGTTTTGTTTGAAAAGTATTTGAAAAGTGTTTGAAAAGATGTTGATTTATATGTAATGTTATAAATGAGATACTTCTTCCATAGATATGATACATGTCTAAATCTCTAGGAGAAATTGATTATTGATTGGGGATGCTTTTAAGAAGCCTATGGGTCCTCCTTGTATTGTAAGCCCAATAGGAGGAATTTCAAGGGAAATCGAGGGTCATCGAGGGTCCTTGTATGAAGCTCAAGAGGAAGCTATAGGGTATGGATTTTGCTTTGAGTGATTTCATCGGAAACCATCCTCTTAAGATTCAAGAGTGTCAACGGAAATCATACTCTTAGGGTTCTATCCTAGCGAAGGTGATTCTTTGTATTAAAAGCCCAATAAGAGGCTGTTAGAGATTTCCAGGTCTCTTTCTTGTACGATGCCCAAGAGAAGGCTAAACTCAACGAGGGAGTTCTTTTGTACGAAGCCCAAGGGGAGGCTAACTCAACAGGTGAGTTATCTTCTGCAAAGCCCAAGAGGAGGCTAAGGGAAACCTAGTTGTTATACTAGTTGTTATGATATAAACATGAACAAGTATATATGACAAAGTGTGTGTCTGCATTCAAAGGAGTTTATGAAGGAAATATATAAACAAGTGTATAAAACAAGAAATTAAAGCAAGTGTAACTTGAATATATATAAATGATGTGTGAAAATATAAACAAGTGTTTAAAACAAGCGGATAAGCTAGTATACTTGGATATATACAAAGGAGTTGGGACTTACACGATAAGGGAGGTCCATTGGTTTAAGAGCAGTTTCATCGGGAATAATGCTCCTCTTAATACCAATAGAGTCGAGTGAACAAAAATTAGTGTAACAAAGCTAATTATACTTGAATATTTGCAAGGATGATTGAATATGTACAAGGAATTGAATATGTACACAAAAGGGTGAATATGTACAAGGAAATGAATATGTACATGAGGGTAGATATGTACAAGGAAATATACATAAAAAGGGTTGGGACTTACACCATTAGGGAGGCCCGTGATCAATTTGATTTTTGAGTTCGAAAGAATTTTGAAGAAAAAAGTAATTCGGTTTGTATTTTCAAAGATAAATCGAATCGATCATGGAAAAGTGTGTAAATTTAAAATGTTTTGAAATGATTTTGAAAAGTCAAAGATATTCACAAGAAGTTTTGAAAAATATTAGGTTTCAAAATCGGAAAGAAAAACATTTTTGAAAAGTATTTAAATACTTAAAAACGTCTCATTTTTAACCTAATAAAAATATATCAAAAAGAAAATATTTTTAGATTTTTTTGACATAATCATAAAATAGGTATATTAAATGACAATTGTGCAAAAAATCATCTCAAAATGAGAAGTTTTGATGGGTTTTGAAAATGTTGAAGTTTGATAAAAAAAAGTTTGAAGAAACCAAGTGATAAAACTTTGTTTTGGCCTTGGAAGGGTTTGAACTCAGGACCCTAGGCTTGGAAGTGAAAAGTTTTACCACCGAGCCATGTTTGACTTGTCATTTACACCTCCATTTAATTATATTTAAAAACAAGTTTTGAAAATGTTTGAAAATAATGGAAAATGGAAGGTTTTGAAAAAAAGGTCCCAGGGGAATTCGAACCCTGGGCCTTATGGAAAGGAATGACTTAGAGGCGTGCTGACAACCACTCGAGTGGTAAAACATCCGTGAATGAAACAACAATGATTAAATATAAGATAAATTGAGTTTTTGAATTTTATGAAAATCAAAAAACGCGCGCAACTTCATGTTCAACCTACAATCTTCATCAATTCGTATCTCCTTCATTTCTCCATGAAATTAGATTATGTAAAATCAAACTTGCTTGTTTTGAGCCCGTAAACATGATGGTGATGATTAATTTCATTAATTTTGAACTTAAGATGATTAATTTCGCATGAACTCAAATGAACCCTAATTCTAACAAATCAATATGAAATCGTGTATGGATCATGATTTGTGAAATTGATTAAGGGTTTATGATCGTGAAGGTGTAAACAAGATGGCCAAGCCATTTTTGAATTGGAAAGCAAAATTAAAAGTTTAAAGTTGAGCAACTTACCTCTTATGAGCGTAAATCGAATCCTTGTTTAGAGTGTTTCCATTGTGTTTTGATGATTTCTATAGCTCCACCGGACCTCAAGGAACGTGGATGTGCTTAGCTTGGATTGAAACCTTCTTGAACTTCTACCCAAGTCCAACTGCAGCTTGAGCAAGTTGAGTTGGAGGTGATGAATATGGAGTTACATAGTGGTTTGATGGTATGGATCACTTCTATATGGTATACAGTGATGTTTGAATGATTGGAAAGTGAAGAGCACGAGTAAATGGAAGTTTGATGTTAAGGCTCAAAATTGAATGTTTATGGAGTTTGGAGACAATTTTGAGTTTAGCTAGTTTTGGGCTAGCTTGAGGATTCTAAAAATTTCTAATGATGTTTAGAAAGCATTTAGCCTAAGATTTTCAAAATTGCAAGGCTTGGAGTCTAACAATTTCTCCAACTTAGAAACTTGAAACTTAAGAAATAAGAAAGAAAGAAGGAAAGCTTGGTTTATGATGTTTTGGTGTGATTTAAATTGAATTAGATAACTCTATTTATAGGTAAGTATTGATGAATAGCAAGGGCAAGGATTGGCTTGACAATTAACAACTTGCCTTAAAGGGTAAGAAAGGCATTTTGCATTTAATGCACATGGTTAACTTCTTTAACCATGGCTAAAATTTCTCACTTGATCTAATCCTATTTCAATCATTGCAATCAGATATTTATCTCTCAAATCTATCTATTTTGATGACAAGGCTTCTAGAAGGAAGAAATTGCAAAAACGACCTATAAACTTGAAAAATGACTTGTAAAATATGGTTATGGAGCTCTAAGTTTCAATTTCAAACCCTAGCTAAACAAAGCTTTTTCCAATTTCTTGAAATTTTGGAATCTTGTAACAAGATCTAAAACTTCCATGTTTTGAGTTTTCTTGAATCAAATGGATCTAGGTGAAAATGGCCATGAAAGTCATGAATAACCATGTTTTAACACTTGAAAATTTTTCTAAGTTAGAACATTTTCAATCTTGACTTTTGTTGACTTTTTTTCACATTTTCATTTTTATGATCATTATGGATAATATGAAATTATTTTATGATTGAAAAAATTTGGACTTCAAAAAGTTGATCAAAAGTCAAAGTTTGACTTTTTATGAACAGTTGAATTTTTATCAGATGATTATGAATTTCTCTGATGATCAATCATGTTATTTAGAATGTTTTGAACCAAAAAATTAGGTCAAGAAGTTGCATTGATGATTTCAAGATCAATATCCAAGCAATTAGGTCATTCATTGAGCAAAACGTCAATGATACACCATCCTCGATCAAAACCCTAATTGGTCGATTCAAGATAGATCTTGAGGAAATGTTGGGAATTTGAATATCAAATGTTGATTATTGATGAAGATAGGTAAATTGAGGTGAGTGGAGACTCAAACCCTAATTGATCATATCTTGAACAGATCATTTTTTTGAAAAAAATCCTAATTTGGCTCAAGGAGCACACACACGATCTATCTTGTGCTAGAATTGTTAGTGATACAATGATACATATGTGGTGACATGAAATGGTATCTTAGGTAAAAAAACAGTGGTATGACACCATTCTTAAGAAGTTGGGTAATCTTGAGTTAAACAATAACAATGAAGTTACAACTTGCACAAATCATTCGACAACCGCTTGGCATAATGAAAGACGAATGGTGATGCTTGAAAGTTTTCTATTCCCAACCGATTTTGTTGGGATGAATATGGATGAAGATGATAGCATACCGATCTTAGGCCGTCCATTCATAAAACAATTCAAATAATGATCGATGTGGATGAATGAACGATTAGAGTAAGATACAAAGATGAAGAAGTAAACTTGAAATAGGCCCGAACTCAAGAGGAAGGATGACAATCAAAGGCTACAACATGGTGGCAAGGATTCTCTCAAGAATTCATATAAACCACCTTGATTTTTATGAAAATAGGCCGAGCTAATGACATTAATAGACACTTGTTGGGAGGTAACCCAACCTTTTCACCTTTATTTTCTTGCTTAAATTAGTTCTTTTGTAGGAAGAAAATAGTATGAATGAGCCAAAAGAAAATTTCGCAAAACTAAATTTGCAGCTTGTTTGAGCCCTGTTTCTACCGAGCGAACATAGCAAAATCAACAATGCCATTCATGCAATTTTCTTCACTTTAGTAATTTTTTTGTCTTTAAATAGTTTTTAAGATGTAGGTGTCTTATAACCAATCCATGACTTATTGCTTGAGAAATTTTCTTCAACCAAAATGGAAAGGCAAGGAGGAAGACCAATTTCACATAAATCAACAAAAGTGCAATGGTAGGGATTTAAAATTGAAATAATTGACCAAACCAAGGTATATGTTTATTGCTTTCTTAGAATTTAGCATGAGTATGACATGAGTAATATGCATAAAACCAGTTTATTCAATCCCAAGCCATGACATGTTTTCCTTATGAATCACTTAGTTCCTAAACAAGAAAAGTGAGGCAAATCTTTCACTGTTCACCATATGCTTAGGAGACTGAAAAATTTATGTTTTAACTCGTTTGATTCATGCTTAATCTTGCATTCGTGTTAATTATAGTAAAGACATAGAAGGGATCAAGGCATTTATTTGTTAATTGAGCATAACTAGCAAGCCAAATTGTAGCCTCATGTGTCCTTGTGAGTAGTGATCATTTGCAAACCACTTTTGAGTCATATGACATGAATACATCAGTTATGAACTGAATAATGCATTAAGTACACCACTTAGTGTATGTTATTCCATATCTTTGAGTAATCATAAAAGTTCATACTTGATAGATTCTATTTTTCTTAATTGAACCTTGCAACCATTGATATCTTAATTTTTGCTGAATATTGTTAGGTATGTACGTATGTAAATTAATTGATTCCTCTTCATGTTATGTTCTTTTAAGTTGGAAGCATATGATTATTCCAGTTTGCATCAAGCATCATATGCTTAGAGTTAGTGTATATATATTTTATGTTATTTTGGTACATCCCTTTATCAATTCTGTTTTTGTTTATATGAGAAAATGATTTTGTAAAATATATAATATAATACGATTATTTTGGGATTTTTCATATAAGCTATGACTTTGATTGATCTTGTTATAAGTATTCCCAGCCAGCTAAACTGCATTTTTGTAACAGATTATGCCTCTCAGACTAAAACTGACTTAATTTTTGCTTGTTATTTCAGCTTTTAGTTGGCTACTCTTGTTCTGCAACACTTGATCTGCAGCTCACAACACTCGCTTTGCATTACACGATCCTACTTGTTTCTACTCTCTGTTTAGTGCTAATTACGAAAATCAATTCCAGGATATTCAGCTTCCAGAGAAATCTGTTAATGAGCTTGCTCGTGACCTCGCCAGAGCTCGACAGCATGTCCATTTGCCTTGGTTTTCCTTAGTTTAGTTGTATTACTCTTATTACGTGTTATAATTGGATACTTATTTTCAGTTATTTACACTCAAATGGAATAATCTATTGTGATCTGAAACCATCAAATATTCTACTAGATGAAAATGGTCGCTTAAGTGTGTACCTATTATTTTATTGACACATCTCTATGATTTCAAATTGGCCAAAAAATTAAGAGATATTGAAAGTTCCTTCTTCTTCGGTATGCTTTACTCAACTATGGTCGTCATTTTTGTACTGAAACCAAATAATAAGTTAATACATATTGCGTCTCTTTACTTTATGTAGTTGCCTCAAGCAAATCGTGGAACACTCTTACATGGTTCCGGAACTTTTGAAGATGGCGGAGTTCATTCTTATGCTTCTGATTTCTGGGCTTTAGGTTGTGTACTATAAGAATGTTACACTGGGAGGCCTCCTGTGGGAAGAGAATTCACTCACCTTGTAAAGTCCATCATTTCAGACCTGACTCCACCCTCCCTAGAAATCCAAGTCGACCTTTGTCAATTTAATTAATTCTCTGTTGGTCAAAGATCCAGCTGAAAGAATACAGCGTCCCGAGCTTTATGGTTGTGCCTTTTGGAAAACTAAAGTCACTCTAGTGTCTCTTCCTTCTCAACCTGCATTTGATGATATGATAGAGCTTCACGCTAAGCCATGATTATCAGAACGTAATGGAGATAAGTCACATAATCTCTTATTTATTTATCATTTATTTTCTATTTTGTATTGGCTCTATGTTGTAAGATTAAATCCTAAATTTATTCATCTCTATATATTGATTTGTTATTCTATATTTATTCATCTCTATATATTGATTTGTTATTCTATAGGTTGAGTTAATCTATCTATTAATGCATTCTATACTAAAATTTCTAGGTGATTGACATACTACGGGACACTAACAGGATTCCGAGGAAACCTCAGTACGATATGGCTTCAGAAGCCCTTTGGTTCTTCAATCTTGTAAATTTGAAAATCTCAAGTTTATATTTCACCAGGTATATGTGATTTGTAAAACTTCAAATATGGTGTCTAATGTTCTTTCTATGCCTATTGTGGTATTTACGAGGAGAAGTTTGATAACCCAATTAATTTATGTGATTGCATGTTGTTCGATGCGTTATAGCAAGAAAAAGTAAAGTATTATTTTTACCAGGTGATATATATCGGTTAGGTTATATCGTATCGTGTCCACAGAGATTGGTTATTGATTCGTCATTCGACAATTCTATCGTTAATGAGTTTGAGAGTAAATGGTTGAAACTAAAAAGTAAATGAACAAAAAGTATAAAGGATAGACAACTTGTTCGGAACGAATGTATATTACTGTTCACAGTGATTTCTGGTGAAACAACCGCTAGTCCTCCAAACTATCGAATAAGCTTTATGATTGTTATTCAATTCCTCTCGTAACTGCGGATCGATAGATTGATCCTATGGGTATTGGTCGCTTGGATATATTTAATAACTAAACTAGTATTAATGTTTAATACTTATATTTAGAGTGTTTTATGTATGTCCAATGTATTCCGATTGCAGTGTTAAATAACTTGATGCCATGATTAAATAAAGAAACATAATATTGACTTGAATGAGTAAATAAATAAAGATTCGATTTACAAAGAAAAGTGTAAGGTGAATACTTAAATGACTTTTAAATGTAAAAGACTTTTAAAGTAAGAGCATGAAATGTAAAAGACATCTGGAATGTAAAAGACATTAATGTAAAAGATTTCTGAAATGTAAAGGACTTCGAAATAGAAGAAAACGTTTAAATGCAGAAAGTAGTTAAATGACTTTGAATGTAAAGATATGTAAAAGACATTGATGTGAAGATAAAGGATAAACGGAAAGATAAAGATGCTTTTATCGAATTATAAAGGTTTTGGTGCAATCATACGTACATTGTTCGAGCATTCGTTTCCCTAGCCATGTGGTATTTTAAATGTTTACTGAATTTTGTACAATAGATATGACACACGAAATCCTAACACTAAGACTTCTATTTATACTACTTCGACCATAACGGTCTGACTTATGAGATCTTGCCACGCCCGTAACATGCGACATCAAGGCTCTAGCTTCCACGCGCCTTCGAACCGCTCAGCAGATATATTCTAACTTCCAATTATCCCGCCGCTTGAATTTCAAATGCCTTGGCTATCTTTGCTTCAACTCACTTCACGTATAACAACCCTATTACCACTTCAAGCTTCTTTACATATATCATCATAACGCCATTCAAGTCTCGAGCTTTAGTATGTCTATTTTGAAAAGCCATTTCACCCATTCCGAATCGTGATATTCACTTTGTTCTATCGAACACCAACATCATTTCGTCAACTTGAGATTTCTACTGAACCATATATATCAAAATCTTCTGCCAACAAAATGCCCCTTTAAAATATGTATTTCGAACCTCTTTCTGAGAAATACTTATTTTAAACATATTCACAAGATTTTGATGTGACTTTGAGTAATCATGATATCGTATGACTTCCACTACGTCGATACGACGCCTCTGGGTTTCCGAACTGTTTCAAAACAGCTTGTTTAAAGATGGTGCGGTTATTAAAGACAATGATTATCTTTAATCACGCTTGTTACCAATGTTCACTTTACGCCACCTCATGCCGTATCCAACCCACGATCCACACGTACCTTGGCTTTAGTTGATGAGTGCTTCAACTTCAACAATTGCTCCAATTTCAAAGGTAATCAATTTATCCTGACGTTTCGAATGGGCTACTTTATGATTGAAGTTTAACTCATGTTCTATACTTTTCAGACTAATACACTCCCACCAACCACTCCAAAGAAACGAAAGCCTAGTACCAGTGGGAAGAATCCCAAGGCTGGGGAAAATTCACCAATGGCTTCGAAGAAGAAGCAAAAGAAAGATGTTTCAAAGGAAACTAATGTTTCTGGACTTGATTCCAGGGATGCTGCTCCCTTACCAAAATCCAAAAATCCACCTTCGACCTCCAACGTAATGTTGGAACATATAGACAGCAACATCTCTTCGGATAATCCACAGGTGAATTGAATTCGAATTTTTTAACAAAGATAGTTATTCGTACCTTAGTGCAAGTTTTAATCTTTCCTTGTTTGTGTAGGATGATTCAACTCTACCACTCGACCTCCATCCAAAACAACCGCTCAAATCCATTCTTCTCCTCATGGGGATTCGAAAATCGTGCGTAACAAAGGGTCCTCCAATATGGCGGTTCCGATTGGGGCTTCAGAGCAACCAGATGATCAAGGCACTTCTCCTCCTCTTAAGGAGACAAACGAAGTAACACCTGAAAATGCTGCGGAAGTTCCTCCAGAAACTTCTCATCCAGAATCTCCTCTCAAAATTCCTCAAGAGAGCGAAAATCACCCAAGTCGAAGAGGAAAAGGTTGACCTTCTCGAGAGGCGAAGATTCTAGTGAGGAAGGATCTAAGGAAGCAGGAGAAGAAGAGGCTCAAGATGGTTCGAGCGAAGGAACGGAGTCTGATGCTCACAGTAATGAAGACAATGACATCGAAGTGGTGGACCTGGTTGGTGATGAAGAAGATGATGAGGAAGAACATAATGAAGGTGATGGTGTCCCTACCAATGAGCCAATGGAAGTCGAGATGGATGTTACTCCATTGCGTATGGAACTTCCTGAGTCTTCTCAACCTCAAACGACTGAAGAGGAGTTAGCCCTCTTAAAATGAAATGACCCTATTGGGTATGAAGGCTAAGCTAGCTGAAGGACACCTCTTCCTAAGGTCGGTGCCGGGTTCGACATCGATTTAATGCCTCGATGATAGGGTTGTACTTCTTCACAAGATTAGGAAGACAATCCTTGATGTGGATCTATTCGAAGTGCTCAAGAAAGATAGTACAGCGTGCTATATTATGAAGGGACTTCTTAATCAAGTTGACCTCACCACCTGTTCTCTGGAAGTTAGTACCATCCTATTTGAACTTCAATCTTTGCTAGACAACGTGACTGGATGTCTCATTCAGGATGAATGTGCTACCAATAAAGTCCAAGAGAAGCGATCTGCTATGGACACTGCTTATGAGCATGCTTCGAAGCTTTCTAAAGAAGCTGAAGAGCAATCCATTCATATCAAGCAAGCTAAAATCGACATGAGCTTCGAGGTCATTCTTCTCCGGGAAAAGGATTCAAGAACTTCAACAAAAAGTTAAGGAGGCCCAAAACAACAAATGGTATACGCCAACATCACACACACCAAGAACTCCTCAATAAAGGACTTGCAGAAATGGAAGCAACTGAGCAACTTAAACGTGAAGTTGCCACCTTAGAAGGAGCGAGGCGCTTTACTCAGCAAAGGCTTAAGTCCTTTCGGAGTATCTTTCGATGATTGAGGAACACCCATTTCTAGCTTTTGTTTGTTTATTTTGCTTGGAATATTAATTTAACTTTGTTAGTGTTTTAGGTTGGCATTAATTTTGGTAAAACTAGGTTATAGCAATGTCTTGATAAATGTCATGACATTCAGAGATTGAAGATAAATCCTACTTGCTAAGGATGTTAAAGAACAACAGAATCGAAGCTAAAGTCAGGCTTGGAAATTGCAAAAATACCGATGTCATAACAGATGTTATGACATTCAGCAGACATTCTCGCTCGAGAATCTTTTTTCCTGAGACTTTTCAGGAAGTTTGTTGAGCTGCTAAATTGTGTTTTTCTGTTATTAGAAAGCATGCTCACGTGGCTGCTAGGTTAATCTTAATTAAACCTAAATTGGTTGTTGAAAAGACCATGTTTTTAGGATTAAATTAAGTGAACCCTAGCTATCTTTATGGAAGCCCAAAATCAAGTTTCGGATCGCTTCTATAAAAGGAATTCAACCTTATATCATTGCGCCCGAATTTATTGAAGATATAGCAGGTTGTTATTTGTGTATTGTTAGGAGAGTTAACAGCTGTATTGTGTAATTTAGTTTTCGTGAGCCAAGCAACTATCAATTGATAAGTGCATTGGACTAGGATTTGTTTGTAAGGGTAGTTTATCACTCAAGCTTTGAAGCACGAGTGTTTGTCTCTTGATTGAAGCTTTGAAGCAAGATCAAGATAGTTTATTGAAGTGTGTCTTCACAATTCAATTAATCAATAGGTTGATATCATCGCCGTGATTGAGGGGAGTGGTAGAACTCAGATCTAAGTAGGACTTAGGTTGAAGTTGCATTGGGTAGGTTTTAAGTGAAGGAGATAAACTGGTTTATTCCCGAATTAATTCTACTAATAGTGAATTTCCTCCTGGCTTGGTAGCCCTGCATGTAGGTGTAGTTAGACACCGAACCGGGTAAACAACTTCTTGTGTTCTTTACCATCGCTTATATTTATTGTGTGAATGTTAATGAGTGTCGATAGTGTGTCATAACATTCTCTCGGACATCACGATCTGCCGCCGTGAATTTCAATTGGCATCAGTGTGCACCCCTCATGTTATTTCCGCAGATCTAGGATATAGTTTCCGCGAATGGATAGGAAGGAGGATTGAGACCACCTATTCTGGATGGGTCTAATTATGATTACCGGAAGCCTCGATGGTGCCTTCCTCTTAAGATCTGGACATTAAGGCTTGAGAGTCACCGACAAAGGATGGAAACATCCCACCAAGCTTGAGAAAGATGGGACTACTATTCCTTGAAACCCGAGGATAGGAGCAAAGAGGAAGAGGAGCTAGCTCGGGAACTCTAAAGCATTGAATGCCCTATCAATGGTATTGACAAATATCTTCAGACCGTCCATCAATGTGAGCCAAGGATGTTTGGGACACTCAAACTACTCATGAGGGACATCCAAGGTGAAGATGTCAAGACTTCAGATGCTCACTACCAAATTTGAGAATTTGAAGATGAAAGAAGATGAGACTATTCATGAGTTTCACATGAATATTTTGAGATTGCCAACGCCTCAGAGCACTTGGTGAAAAGATGTCAAGAAACTGGGAGAAAGATTCTTTATCCTTGCCTAAAAGGTTTGCAATGAAAGTGACCGCAATAGAGGAGGCCTGTGACATCAGCACCTTGAAGGTTGAAGAACTTATAGGATCTCTTATGACTTTTGAGATGGGAATCTGAAACTGCTTGATAAAAGAACAAGAGCATAGCACTTGTATCTAATAATCAAGAAGGATGCAAGGTGGAAGATGAAGAAGATATCAGCTATAGCTATGCTTGGAAGACAGCTCAACAAGCTCATCAAGAGGATTGATCCAAAGTCAAGGTCAAATGTCAAGGACATTTCATTCGACATCGCAGATCTTATGACTCCAAAGCAGTAAGATCCAAGTCGAGGAGAAAGGAAGTCATGGAATCCAATGTCATGGATGAAGGATTGGACATATTAGAGTCGAATGTCCCACCTTTCTAAAGAAACAAAAAGAAAGGAATGGTCACACTGGTCCGATGGTGATTCGTGAAGTGAATCGAGGAAGAAGGTGCCAAACTGTTAACGCTTCCTCTCTCGGAGTGTACAATTCGATATGGATTCTAGTGATGAGGAAGTGACACGAAGAGCTTGTCAAACCTACGGAAGTCGTGTATAAAAATGGTGAAGTATGTCAGAAATGAGGAAAGTAAAAGCCGATTGAGAAGTTGGAAGTCGAAATGTGAAGTCGAGGTCGAGAAAAGGAAATGTAGTCTATAAATCACCTCAATAGTGATATTATAATGTTGACTCCAAACTGATCGATGTCTAAATCACAAAATGTTGACATCCGGCATCGATAAGTTGGAAGAAATTCTTCACTTGACAAAGTGCAGGAAATAAGCATGGTCTAGGATATGTATCGAAAAGAACCCGCTATGACACTAAGAAGAGACATGGGAAACCAATGTCAAAACAATGTCACAACACAAACAGAAATGTGTCCGCCTGTGGTATGGGTCGCAAAGAGATTTGCTAACAAGGAGAGGAACAAACCTGCAAGTCAATGGCAAAGAAGATGTCACACCACAAAACAGAAATAGGTCCTTCGTGATATGTGGAGGCTAAGAAGTTTGTTAATAACAAAGGAAGAACAGATCTAATAAACCAATGTCAAAACAGATGTCACAACATTGGGTTCATCAAAATCATAGAAACATGAACAAAAGTTTCAAAGATGGAGATGTCATTATTGTGGAAGGTTGGTCACATAAAGTCCTTTGCTATAGGCTACATGGATACCCTAACAAGGTCCTATGTGTTAAGCCAAGAACATCAAGGTACCTACACTCAAAAGTGGAAGAAGAAGATTGTAGCTGAGCAGCCACACCTCTTAGAGTGTCTCGCAAGAAAGATTGGCTTTGACAAGGGTGTTCCAAGCACATGACCGGAGATGTGAATCTTCTCAATGATGTTAAGTCTCATTCTACCTTCACATTTTGGAGATGGAGCTAAAGGAGAAATCAAAGGTGTTGAAACTCAAACCGGTCCGGAGCTCCAAACCTAAATGGAGTGCCGGTAAAAGGTCCTAATGCAAACTCATTAGCATAAGTCACCATGTGATATGGGATTCACAAATAACTCACTAAGGTCGAATGTCTTTAATCAATGATGAACAAGTAGTGATTATGAGAGAGTCGATCAAAGGACAATCACATGTGGAATCTGAGAACACCACTGGCCTCGGTGTTCTACAAACAAAGATGAAGAGGAAGTAAAGTCAGGGCAGAAAGAATGGGTCATCCACATCTCGTGAGGAATGAAAAGGACTGGCCCATAGAGGGAGTCAAGGATACCAAGATCACATGGACAAAGGAGAATTGGTAAGGATAAGGTTGACAGAAGTCGAATGTCACATCCAATGTCTACATCCGACCACTTCTAAAGTACTCAAGCAAAGTACTAGTATCCGCATGAAAGGCTAACAACAGTATCATTGAGGACAGGTGAGAGGAGTCTGGAAGAAACCTCCAAAGGAGGAGATCATGATGCTTCAAACTTATGTTAACAAGATAGCTTTTGGAGGAATACCGACAATTGTGAGACATTCGACAACCAACCCAGTCGGATCCGACGAGCCTCATCGAAAGTGATCATTTCTTGACCGCAAGTCTCACTGATGGAAGACTCAACACTTCTTTCACATAGCAAGTATGCAAGGAATTGTGTCAAGAAGCTTGAATGAAGAATAACAGCCACACTAGGACTTTTACCTCCATATTTGAAGGTCCAAGAAAGCAAGTGGAGAAAGTGTTGATCAAAGCTTGTGTAAAATGCTTTTGATGGATGTCTCTTCGAGAAACAATCTTATTTGGATCAAGAAGCAAAACTGTGGTGACTTTATACAATGTTGAAGTTGAATACATAGCACCGGAGAAACGCTTTAAGATGATCCGATGAAGCAGATGTCGACTAGGTATAATGTCATGCAGATGTCACGACATTGTCCCGTGACATCTTACTAAAGTTTTGAGGCTAGTCGTTTAAGACTTTGAGGGACAAATTGGGTACTTGTCATAAGGAGTAGCAATTAATTGTGCCTACAACAAGGGATGAAAGGGACTTTTATTTCAATTATTTTAAAAGGGTTATTTAGGTATTTTCATCCTTATTTTAAAAGGTCCAAGAATAGGAAGAGACATCCTCATATAATAGTTTTTCTTTTGAAAGTAGTACCACTCTTTCTTCCCAAAAGAAACTCTCAAACTCTCTCGCTGCCTCACTTTCATCCTCTCAAACCATCACAAAAATGTCTTCATCATCCTCATCATCTCAAGAATCAGATCTTCATCTCCACCCATGGCTGAAGTTAGGGCAATGTCAAGCCATGCAAGTCAAGCACGAGGGTTACTTCATTGCGTGCAATAGCTACCGAATCGTAAAAAGTCAAGAAATTACGCACAAGGAATGCAAGAAGGACTCAAGCATCTCCTCGGTAAGACTTATGTACCATCCTTCCGTCTCCCCGTAAATAGTGAACACAGAGGAGTCTAGGGCTTTTATATAGCCATTGCTAGATTAGTAACCAGATCCTCAACGAAGACCAATCTGCACTGTTTCAATTCCCCTCAACTATAAGTCCGCTAGCCCTAGTTTAGCATGATCCGTATGTCATCAGAATGTCGAGACATCCGTGATCATGATACTCCCGCCAAGAATAATGAAGATCCTTCGCTTAAAGACTCAAGTACGTGTTGATGATGTTTGTAATGAAACCCCTCACCGATAAGGAAGATGTGATTTCGATAGTATCCTTGAAGAATCCTCAAAGAAAATTTGCCTCTCGAAAAGCCCCTCACGACTATATTTGATAGCATTCTTGAAGAATCACCAAATAGTGTGCCTGTAGACTTTGACTACGCTTTCTCGATAAAGATTTTGGAAGAGTCTCCAGCTCAAGAACCATCATTTAATCGAACCTCCAATATGACTTAGATGAAGTGTTCTGACAATGATCTTATTGCCAATGTCAATCCAAGCATTGCAAAAAGAATGATGAAAAAAGGAAAACAGTAGCCCACAGAGCCCCTCGCTAAAGAGAAGGATATCAAGATGTGTGCAAGATCGAGAAGTATCACAAGGGTGGGCCCTCTAAGAGGAGAAGTAGAGTAAAACTGGTGGTGGCTCTAGACCAAAGAAAACACCAATTGTGAAAAAGAGGAAAGAGCCCGAATCATCGTGAGTCGATCAAGACTTGAATTTAATGTCAAGAGAATACATGTATATTCATCCCGAAGAAGCAAGCTCTGGGAAACTTTCAAGGTGCCCGCTGATAATATTTCTTTCCATCATCCCGAAATGCTGGAAGATGGAAGTATATTTGCTTAAAGAGGGTGGCTCGAAAGAGAGTTAAATAAAAGTGCTTTTGAATGCAAGGAAATTGTTGACTTGATTAAGGAGGCAATGGGAAACAACAGAGTCTCTCAAACTGTTATGAAGCGTGAAAGAGTTTATAGTCAATCCGTCAAATGGTCTGGGGATAGGAACCTCACCGACTACCGATCAGAGTATGTGAGGGGAGGAAAGTGTTTTCTCCAAATGTGATCAACAGACCGGTAGATTCACAATACTCAACCAGAGGTGGAGGAAACCGACAACAAGATTTGTCAAACCATCACCGCCAAACAAGTAAGACAATGGCCTCTAAAGGAAAACTCTCGCAAGTTGAGTGTTAAATTTGCCATCCCGCATAAGATTGGTGCTGCAACCAGGTCCCAACCAATCACAAATCCACCATTTCTAATGGACTGGAAGATTCATATGCAGAGGCACTGTGCCACATCTTGATGACTATGGATCCTACATTTTGATCGCACTCACATGCCGATAGCTATGCTATCAAGGACCATAGCCGCCCTCCCTACCGTGTGGTATTATAACCGATCAATACCCCGACATCCGGTTGATAGAGATACGGGTAAAAGAGCCCGCCTTGGCCTACCAAGCTATTTCAAGGGAAGTATGTTCCTGACATTGTCATGACATCTCGAGACATCAAAATGTCAAGACAAATTTCGGAGATGTTGTGCTAAAAGAGACTTGTAGGAACTTGAAGCAAGGAAACAAACTCTGAAGACGATCACCAACCCGAGCAGGACACGTAGGTCAGGATGAAGGGATAGCTATCGATGAGGTCAGCAGTGATGCACGAAAATAAGGGATGTTCAGATGGCAAGGTCGATGGAAGATTCAAGATGTTTCATTCCATAGTGCTTCTGGAGAAGAAAGCACTTGAGTTGTACTCGTGCCTCGTTGCATCTGTTTTGTTCAATAATTTATTTTTCTTCTTTCCTGATTTTTTTTCCCAATTTTGTTTGGATGATTGTAACTTAATGTTGACAAATTTTGTACTTTTTGACAATTGTTGGTACCTCATTTAATTATATGCTTGAATGTTGGGGTAATTGTATTGTTTTGGCCCTTTATGGCTAAAAAGGGAGAAGAACCACCGTAGACAAGAGTATTGGGATTGGGAACCGTATGGAAATTAAATTTTGTATGTGGGCAATTGTGGGAATTGTGGGATTCTGATGGGTAGAATTTATCTTATCTCTAGGTTCTAGTTTCTTTAAGCTTAGAACTAGTTTGTCTTCGCCGTGTATAGGTACTGATAATTAAGTAGTTTTAGCCAAAATGTGGAAAAGGGGAGTTTGTTAGTGTTTAGGTTGACATTAATTTTGGTAAAACTAGGTTATAGCAATGTCTTGATAAATGTCATGACATTCGAGATTGAAGATAAATCCTACTTGCTAAGGATGTTAAAGAATGAAGCTCGTAATCGGAAGCTAAAGTCATTACGCCAAAAGACCTACCAGCTTTTTGGCCTTAAAAGCGCTTTGCTTCCAAGTGGCGCTTAAAGGTTTTAGCAAATTTTTTTCCAGCCTGCGCCTGGGTAGGTAGTTTATGAGCGCTTTTATGGAAAGCTTGGTAGGCCTACTAGAATGAGTTTTTTGCTTTTCAGTAACTCCTATATTAAAAGCGCTTTGAAAAGCGCCCTGTAGGTGGTTTAGAGCTTTTTCTCGAAAAGCGCTGGTAGGTTTCCCCATTAGAGCGCTTTTAAAAGCGCTTTTGTAGGTGGCTTTGAGAGCCGCTTTTTCCTCGACAAAGCGCTTTGGTAGGTCCTCATTATTTTTAGAAATTTTTGTTATTTCTAAACCCGCATTTTAAGCAAAGAATATTTCGTAACCTGTAATTTACCATTTTGGCAAGATTTTTCATGAACTCAGAATTTATCATTTCTAAACCTCGATTCTTACACCATCACATTATAATTAATTCACATTCACACAGATATATATACATCAATATAATTCATATCACAATAGATATATATACATCAATATAACCAAAGTCATCCTAACGCTTTGTAACATAGCCAAAACTAATCAACCTTACAAAGTCATCCTAACGCTTGTAATATAACCAAAACTAATCAACCTTACAAAGTCATCCTAACATTAAAAATCAATATTCCTAAACAACTAAAGCGGTCCGATCCCGAAAGTATGAAATAATAATACGGTCAATAATGTATTCACACAATAATGTATATTCATAACTTTTTTCAAACAATATATTCATACCTTATAAGATTCTTTTGCTCAAGATAATAGTGAGCCAAATCCTTTGATTTCATCCACCTTAAGTTTCGAGTAAAAAGTACAGTTGAGACCATCGAAATACTACACAACAAAATATAATATGCATGATTATTTAGTTAAATGTAATAAATATTATAAGAACGAAAGAAATAAATGATAAAACAAATCCTAAGATATAAATTCATACCTTTATGGAATCTAATATATTCGCTTTTAAGGATATCTCCCAAGAATCGTGACATATAGAATCTAGTCAGATCGTTTTCGCTGTTGCGTGACACTACAAAGAAAAACAAATATGATTTTATAGTTGTCTGTTTTATCAAGTAGCATAAATATTAAAAGTAAAATCATGGAAAATTAATGTACCTGCACTTTGATCCATGTAATGTTGCTTGATCTAGACCCGGTACTCGGCGCTCTTTGAGAGCGTAATACTTGTATTGATCTAATAAAACAAAAACATATATTTAGAACTATGAAATAATTAAATACATAAATGTACATGAATATTTAGAGGAATCTCACTTACCTATCAATCATTTCCTTCATTTCCTGGATAATTGGTCCATTCACCATCTACCGAATTCAAATAATAGACCATTTCTTTTATAGATCAATAGCAAGCAACAACCAGTGTGATCTATAAATTAGAA
The DNA here is from genome assembly GCA_021764765.1 of Vicia sativa. NCBI lineage: Eukaryota > Viridiplantae > Streptophyta > Magnoliopsida > Fabales > Fabaceae > Vicia > Vicia sativa. The sequence continues at coordinate 143,113,001 of CM038794.1, forward strand.
CAAAAGTTTATATGAAAATTTTCTACGCAAAAGAAACAAATATTATAAAACACGAGAATGAAAATCTTACCCTTTAAAAGTATTATACGGCAAAAGAAACAAAGCTTTCTCAGACATCAAGGCCATGTATCTATCGACTAAGTGTTGTCTTGTGCCTTCCTTTTCCGAACTAATTGTGTGCCCGCGACACAGCTTGGGAGACACAATGGAATCAAGTTGATGTACTTCTCAAGCATCAACCTTGTACAACCACCTTAAATAAAAGCATAATAAACATTAGAATATTTTCATTGAAATGCGGATTTAAATTGTTCGACTAATTAAATAATATATTGATCGGATTACCTAATGTAGGCATTTATATTATAACCGCCAATCATCATATCATCCAAAAGAATTTCATTCATATCATCTATTCCAATTATATCATGAGGTACACCAAAGATATCTTCTTCAATATTTATTTCGCGAATGTTACCATCCATCGATCCGAAGTATGACATAACTCTGGAAAGTGCCTCACCAAAACGAGTCACATTACTAACTCCTTTTTAGTCACGGGCTTTGAGGATTCCTTTCTTGGTGGTACGATTTCAATTTTCTCGCTCACTTGTTGTGACCTTGAGCAGTGTACCTAAAAATCATATAACTTAGGTAAATTATAACATAGGAAAAATCATGCGCTTTAGATTCGATCATATAATTAATAACACTTTAAATGTACCTTTTGGTGATGCAACAGACTGCCGTGTCGCAAAATCCTTTTACGCAGATGCGGGTGTAGAGTTCACAATACTATGTAAAAATAATTAACTTAACGTTCGTAATTGACATTTG
>CM038794.1:143113937-143176650 GCA_021764765.1 Vicia sativa
CATCGAGAGAGAATTACCCTAAGGGGTGCGTGTGTGAAAGAAGTGTGTTGAATTCGGATATTTTATCTTGAATATTAGTGTGAGCTATGTCCAATTTTTATCTTGCCATACACGCCTAGTTACTAACAATTGATAAGGGTGCGGAAAGTAAAATGCGGAATGTAAAGGTGCGGAAAATAAACCTACGCTATTACATGGCTTTGGGGCAGATACATAATTTAAACTTGCGGAAAATAAAAACCTAATTTAAACTATTACAACCCATGAGCAATTACATTATTGGAAAGTAAAATAAAAAACGGAAGAAACGTCTGAATCGGATCAACCTGTGAAAGAATAAGAAAATTGGAAAATACAATATGAATTGAACAAGAGAAAAAATGTTAGAAAAATGCAAGTTTTGATATGGAAAAATTAATATATGCTGGAAATAAGATAAATAAATTAAAATAATTTTTTGGGATTTTTTGGAAAAGATTTAATAATTAAAATGCAATTTATAATGATTTAAATGCTAAAATAAAAATAAAATAAATATGCATGCAAAAATTATATTTTTTAATTTATTAAATTAAATAAAGATTTTTATGAAAATAATGCAAAAAGAAAAAATGTTTTTGGTAATTTTTTAATGCAGAATAAAAATCATGAAAACAATTAAAATTGAATGGAAATATTAAAATAAATTGGAAAATAGAAAAATATGAGTTTTGTAAAAGAGAAAAAGGGATTGTCTGAACCAGGAATCGAACTGGAGACATCCCTTTCAAACCTTAAAACCAACACGCTGACCACTACGCCATGATGCACTTGGTGTTTGGTAAACCGAAATCAAATCAATATGAATGTACACGCGTCAGGGATATTTTGAAAAATCAAACACAGTCAGCGCGCGGGCCCCAGTTGATTTTGAATGGACGAATCGGAACGCTCCGTTGCGCCACGCTTGCCTCGCCGGGAGTCCGAATCGGTCAACGACGCCGGAGCCCTAGCTCCGGTCGTCTTCTCCGATCAACCAAATCTCCAAACCTGAAAAATACACGAGATAAAAAGGAAAAGAGTACCCTACCCCCCTAAATCGAGGGCTACGAACACGATGGTGGTATTATTTCTGGCTGAAACGGCTTGTACAAGCCGGTTCGATGCAGACAGCTCAAAAAACCCTAAACATGGCAATTCCTCGTTTTCACGTGTAAGCTTCGAAACGATGGCTCAGATCAATCACATGGAGTCTCATGAACACAATAAAAGCATTAGATTCAATGGAAACACGCAGAATAATAAAATGCAAAAATCAAAAAGTTTGAGATATGTATGATCATGTATGCATCGATCCGGCTTGTTTTAAACCATGGCATGAGTGTGTACTTACTCAAACTTACCTCCTGAAGACAATGAGATGGTTGGTTTGGACTGAAAGTGGCTGCTTTTTGAAATTCGATTTTCCAAGTTTCTTGAAAATTTTGCAAGAGTTTGGGTTTGTTTTTAGGTTAGGATTCGTGTCCATGCTTGTACACAATGCTGGGTATTTATAGAGAGGATTGGAGAGGAAAAAAGGAATGGAAAAGATTTGATTTGGGAGCATTCAATATTTTTCAAATAAAAATCAAATTTTGAAAGAAATTTGATTTTCTCCTTCAATGCATGATCAAGCACGAATTTGGCAAGTGTCTTGGGCTTTCTTGGACATTAAGAGAGATATAAATCCAACTTAATTGAAAAAATAACTTAATTTTCATATTTTACATAATTTATTTTTGAATTAAATGTTGTAAAATTCAAATATAAACCATGAAAATAGAAAATCACCAATGCCAAGCTTTTATGGGTCAAAAATAACATCATGAACAAGTTTGGATCAAAAGATTATAGGCCCATTTGGAAAATTTTACAATTTGACCAAAATGTCCTTTTGTGCAATTGTCCAAAATTGCCCAACTTCTGAATAGTGTAACTTGCTCAATTTTCCACATTTTTGAGTGTTCTTGGACTTTTTGGAAAGCTATAAGAGTCCTCTAACCAATGTCTTTGGTCTCATCTCAATTGGAGTTACCATGCTCAAAATATCTTCAAAACAAAAAGTTGACTTTTGTTGACTTTGAAAATGACTCGTAATGTTTTGAGCTATACCTCTCAAATGAAGCATTTTTGACATTCTTGTGAGACATGAAGTTGTAGAGAATTGAATTTCCTTCAAAACAAGAGGTGGTGGAAAATTTCGAGAAAGTATGAGAAAGTTATGACCAACAAAGTTCATTGACTTTTCATCTAGAAACCCTAATTTAGAAAGTTTGACTTTGGGCAAATCTTGAGTTTTCTTGATGAATCATGATCAACCCTTGATCAAATGATGAATGTAACTTCAAAATGAGGATGTTGACCAAAATCGAAGTTTTGACTGTATGTTGACCACAGTTGACTTTTTGTCCAATACACCCGATTTTCAACCATCTGAACAATTGTCTGAGGAAACTTGACTTGTGAGGCTTGAAACTTGACATGGAGAATCTTTGAAGCATATGAGGAGGCATGAAGGCCATTGGAGATGTTGAAAATCCATCTTGACTTGAGAGATACCAAACCCTAGTTTGGGTTGATTGTCTAGGAGAGAGTTTGTCTGATCAACTCTTGAGGAGTCCTTGAGTATGGATGTATGAAATCTCTTGAGAATATGGAGGGCAAATTTTGGGGTATGACAGCTGCCCCTGTTCAATCTTCTTGTACTGGAAGGGTTAGATTGACATGCTTGTCTTTCGTGACCTGGAGGTAGAAGATGATTGAACACCGAGTACACCTGAAAATTTGCACTCGCTGTTGGTGGATGATGCGGGAATGGGCTTACAGATGCCATTTGGAGAAGTTGGAGACTTCGCTAGGGGAACGAGTCGTTAAATAGGAGAGCTGACGGAGATGGGCTTAAGATGCCATCTGGAAAAGTCGATGCTGGGGAGCGAGTCGTACGTTAGACTCTGTAGATGTTCCTGGAATGGAGAGGAGATGGGCTTAAAATGCCATCCGAAGGAAGTCGTACGTTAGACTTCGTGTTCACCTTGAATGAGGTTATTGGTTTGTATTGATTTTTAACCATATATGCAGCATTCTGAAAGTGAAGAGACGTTGACAAATAGTCGGAGATGGGCTTAAGATGCCATCCAAGGCAACTGAGTCGTATGCTAGACTCTATAGTTGCTGTCAGAATAAATCTTCGTGTCGATTACTCTGAGGGAGATTGTAGTTGGCAAAAATGTGGATAGCTTCCCTGTTGTGTGTCGGGTGTTGATCCATTGCCTGTTATCGGAGGATAACCAGAGGTGGTCTTTTGGATAGTTTTCCCATCGGTTCGGGTTTAATCTCGACCGCCGTCGGAGGCGGTCTTTCGATAGTTTTCCGCCGGTTCGGGCTTAATCTCGGACCTGCTTACAAGGCGGTCTTCCGTGATAGTTTTCCGCCGGTTCGGGCTTAACTCGACCTGCTTTGCGAAGGATCATACTGCTTTGGAGAAAACGAGAGAACTTTGATAGAAAATTTGGTTAGTTTTATGCAAAGTATGATGCATGACAGTGTATATGAATGGCATATGCATGAATTATGACTTTTATGAGAAATGTATGAATGATGAATGTTGTGATATTTCAAAACATATCCATCTTGAAGAAGATGCGGATATTCTGTTTGAAGATTTCTGATTTCTGCCTGGGGAATTGAGTAGGTGAGAACCCTGCTCTTGAAGGAGAAGGAAGATATGACGCACTATCTGACCAAGTCCTGGACCTAGACATTGTTGAGGAGGGTAGAAACCGAAGCTCGTTGTTTGAGATCTCATATATAGACCCCGCCGAGGAGAACTGAAGGCGATCCGCTGGGGACCTTGTATGCAGACCGCTGAGGAAATTTAGGAGGTGCTCTACCGGGATTTCGAGTGTAGATCTCGCTGGAGAGCATTTGATGGTTGCTGAGAGACTAGGCTTGAAGAGTCTGGGGTCCGTTGTAATCTCTGGTTGGGGAATAAAAGGCGTATGCTTCCTCCGATGCACTATCTGACCAAGTTTTGAGTCCGGATACTGGGAGAAAGGGAGGATCGAGAAATATCCGCTGGGATGAAGTGTTACCGCTAGAGATCGATGTAACGTTGTTCGATTGGGTGAAATTGCTGCTCGTGGATTCCCTTATACTCTACTGGGAAGGTGTGTTGAGTGACACCTTTGTGGATCATGCTCGTGGGGAATTGTGTGGGTGACTTTCGTCATCCCAATTCCTCGAACCTCGTAAGTACTTTTGTATGTTCACTTTTCGATATGTTTGTGATCGATTCTTATTGTCAAATGCGATAGTCATTCAAAGCAAACGTTGGACTTATTGCAAATAACAACAATGTAAAGAGAAAGAAGTCGTATTTATTTTGAAAGGTGGCGATGGCCAAGTAGTTTGTACACAAGAAAGGTAAAAGCTATGGAAACAATCTCGTTAAGTCCCAACTATGCTAGTACTCATATATTTCAACTATCTCATCTCCTTGTTGTCGGTAGAAAGTGAGTAGACCGATCTTCGCCATTTGAACCTTGAATGCCGATAGTAGTCCGGAAGGTGTGATCCGAAGAGACATAGTCGTACGCTTAAATCCCTAACTTTTGCCTAGACCGCCTTCGGTTTTCACCACCGATACCTTTTCAAGCCGCCTTTTCGTGTTTTCGACTTGCCGGTGTACATCTTTTGCATATATCCTTAATTTTTGCCCGAACCCTTTGATTCGCCAGATGCCCTTACTTTGCCTAGGCCACCGACCTAGCGGTCTCTTTTATGCGTAGTATTTTTGACTATGTCTCCGCTCACGTGGTGTGGAAGTCTTCACCATCCATGGTGCTAAGTATCATAGCTCCCGGAAAATACTGCCTTGACTACAAATGGTCCCTCATAGGTGGGAGTCCACTTGCCCTGGATCACCTTGTGGAAGAATGATGCGCTTGACTACTAGGTCACCGACTTGGTAGACTCGTGCTTGACCTTCTTGTTAAATGCTCGATCATTCGCTTCGATAAATCTGTCCATGGCGATGGATGCGAGTCGCTTCTCATCAATCAAGTTAATCTGGTCAAGGCGAGTCTCGACCCAATCGCCTCGCCTAACTCGCCTTGGAGGACTCGTTGAGGGTATCTCGAACCTCGATGGGTAAGACGGCTTCCATACCGTATACAAGAGAGAAGGGTTTGCCCCTGATGTTCGTGTAAGTGCGATAACCATGAAGAGCAAAGGGTAACATTTCATGCCAATCTTTGTAAGTCACCGCCATCTTCAGATAATCTTCTTAATGTTCTTGTTGGCGGCTTCCATCGCGCCATTCATCTTAGGCCGATAAGGAGAAGAGTTGTGATGCTTGATCTTGAATCAAGAGTTCGTGATCATCTTGTTGTTGAGATTGGAACCGTTATCCGTGATAATCCTTTCGGAGTGCCATACCGATGATAAGATTATGTTTGATAAATCGAGCCAACATTCTTGGTGACAGATGCGAACGAGGTCGCTTCTACCCACTTGGTGAAATAGTCAATTGCCACGAGGATGAAACGGTGTCCATTGGAAGTCGTGGGCTTAATCTCTCCAATCATGTCAATGCCCACATTGCGAAGGCCACGGAGAAGTTAAAACATTCGAGGTACCGAGGTACGTGCACTTTGTCGGCATAACCGCATTTGTGACAAGATCGAGAGGGTGACAATCGCCTTCCATGGTGACCAATAGTAACCTGTTCTCAAAATCTTCTTAGCCATGGTGTGTCCACCGGAGTGGGTACCAAATTCGCCGTAACTCTTCCATGATACGCATTGCTGTTTTCTGGTCTACACAGAGGAGTAAGCACATGTCGTGGTTGCGCTTGTATAAGATGTCGTTGCTGAGGAAGAATTTAGATGCAAATCTTCTCATGAACTTTTATCATTAATGATGCCCTCGGGATATTCCTGAGTCTCAAGATACCTCTTTACGTCATAGTACCGAGGTTTCTCTTCTGCGTCAAGCTCATAACAATACGCTGGTTTGTCGAACCTCTCGATGATGATCTGGGGAGCCTCGTTGTCCCATCCGACCTTGAACATAGACGACATAGTAGCTAATGCGTCCGCCAACTGATTCTCTTCTCGTGGAATATGATTGAAAGTGATCTCTTCAAAGTAGGGAATCAAACTCAGAACATGCTCTCGATACGGAATGAGATTCGGATGCTTAGTATCCCACTCGCCCTTTATCTGACTGATCACCAAAGCTGAGTCTCCATACACTTGTAAGAACTTGATTCTTAAGTCAATAGCAGCTTTGATACCCATGATGCACGCTTCGACCGCCATGTTGTTCGTGTAACCAAACATAATCTGGGTGAAAGGAGTATGTCCGCCGCAGGGACACAATGATGGCGCCAATGCCATTGCTGGCGCGTTGAGGCTCCATCAAAACCATAGTCCATCGGGATCCTTGTTCAGTCCTTCGTCTGGCCGGTTCTTCGTAATCAGAATTAGTAAAACATCTTCGCTCTGAAATTGAATGCATAGACCGATAGTCATCTACGGCTTGATGAGCCAAATGATCGGCTACCACACTTCCTTTGATCGCTTTCGAGAAGTGTACCGATGTCGATTCGTCAAGATCATTTGCCATCTTGCTATTCTTCCGAGAGAGCTGGTTTCTCAAATATGTATTTTATCGGATCCATCTTGGAAATCAATAAAGTAGTGTGAGACAACATATACTGCCTTAGCCGGCGAGCAAGCCAAAGCGCTGCAAGTTTTCTCAAGTCGAGTATCTTGTTTCACCCGGTAAACTTTTGCTAAGGTAGTATATTGCATGCTCTTTTCGACTGCACTCGCCATGTTGCCCCAACACACACCCCATTGAGTTCTCTAACACCGCCAAGTACATGATAAGAGGTCTTCTTCGGCAGCGCATCGTGATAGAGGATTTTGTAGGTATTCCTTGATTTTGTCAAAAGCGATCCGCAATCGCCGCTCCATTCCACTACTTGATCTTTCTTTAGTAACTTGAAGATTGGCTCAAGTAGCGCTAGGTGTGCAATGAATCGCAATGTAGTTCAATCGCCCAAGAAACCTCGACCTCCTTCTCTGTAAGGGAGTCGCATCTCTTGAATAGCTTTAACCTTCGCAGGTCAACCTCAATACCTCTTCCATCGACAACAAACCCTAGGAGTTTTCCTGATCCGACCCAAAGGTGCACTTGTTAGGATTAAGTCTCACCACTTCTTCAACCCGTCGAACAATTTCGCAAATGACCAAGATGTTCTTCTTCACCGTGATCGAGCTATCATATCGCCGACGAGACCTCTATCTCGTGATGAATCATGTCATGAAATAATGTTACCATAGCACCGATAAGTGGCGCCTGCTTCAAATCCGAACGGCATAACCTTGTAGCGAAAGTGCCCCACCTTAACGGTAGTCTTCTCCATGTCTTCGTGGAGCCATTTTGATCCGATTGTAACCAGAGAAACCATCCATGAAGGAGAAAACCTTATGCCGAGCGGTGTTGTCAACCGTAACATCAATATGAGGAAGTGGGAAATCGCCTTCTGACTTGCTTTGTTCAGATCTAATCCACACACATTCATTTTGCCATCCTTCTTGGGTACGGTACCACATTTGCAACCCATCGTGGATAAGAAGTAACTAAGAAACCCGCATTGAACCGCTTCATAACTTCGGCTTTGATCTTTTCGACATCTCAGACGCATACGACGAACCTTCTTTCACCGAGAAAACCTTCTTTTGTCGAATCGTGTACCACGATATCAATGTCTAAACCCGCATGTCTTCGTATGACCAAGCGAAACCTCAACATAATCTCGTAGCATCCGAACCAACCTTTCTTTAACACTGCTCTCAAAACCCGCCCTATCTTGATCTCTTTTCTGCCTTCACAGACTCAAATTCACAACCTCAACTTGTTTCTTCGTGGTGGTCAGATAACTCGCTTCTTCTTGTCAGAAAGCCCGCAAGTTCTCCGGCACTTCACAATCTTCCTCACTTTCGCCTTCGGCTTGGTAGATCGGATTATCAAGTCATATTTAGCACTAGCATAGTCATATTAACTAGATTCGAGTGATTCCGCAGTTGTATCACGTGGTGTGTGTAAGAACACATAGCTTTTGAAGGGGTGATAAAGTAAAGAAAGAAGACAAACAATTGAATGCAAAAGTCCAACGAATTTATTGAATGAAAATACGCAAACGACAGATAATAACCCTCGCAGCGAGCCATGACGCCCGCAAGGCACCGGCTTTCAAAGTTTATTGTTCAAACATAAAGAAATACGAAAAGCAAAATAAAACAAAAGCAATTACTCCGGCTAAAGGAGATTGGTATGACGCCTTCGCCTCCCAATTGTCGAGCCATGTTCGAGTTGGGAAGATCCACTTGTCGATGTCGCCGTTGTCGCCGCCTTCTATAGCATGGATTCCACTTTGGCTGATGCGGAAAAGTTGGCCGCACGCTCGCGTATCATCTTCTCGACCTTGATGGTGAAGCCTAAACCAGCCTTGTCAAATTTGAAAGGAAGATCTCGGAGCTGGCCCCAAATAGTACTACCTTCTTCAACAGCAGCTTGAGCATCTTTCAACGAGGCCATCCTAGGCGGAGCTTGTGTAACTTCAGGAGTGGTGGGAGAGTCAACAGGCATGACTCTAGGTATTGTCTCAAAAGCTTGACAGGGAGTCTCAAAGAATTCACCTTCCATCTCGAGGTATCGGAATGACTGGAGATGACTGACCATATATTCTTCTTCACCACATACTGTGACAACCTTCCCTTTCACCGGGTACTTCAGTTTCTGATGTAAGGTAGAGGTACCGCCCCATGTATCCAAGGGCGTCCAAGTAGGCAAGAGTAAGCTGGACGGATGTCCATGACAAAGAAAGGAGATTCGAAAATCTAGGAACCAACTTTAACAGGCAGAGTGAGCTCTCCAAGTACCGTTCGCTTAGAACCATCAAAAGCTCTCACGATTATGTCACCGGTCTCAAACCAACCCTTCGACATCAAGTCGATCAAAAGCGCCTTCGAAGGATATTCGAGCGTAACCGTATCAACCAAAACATGAGACAATGTAACGCCTTGCATTCAACAGTAGACGCAAGGCTTTGTTGTGTTTCTTTCCGAGGAGCCAAATCAAGATCGAGAGCCTAGGCCGTTGTTGGCGCCGTGCTAGCAATACAAACTTCGAATCGATCGTGGTAGTGTCTTGCATGCACATGAGCATTCTTCGAAATTTCACCAAGGCGTTAGTATGAGCCTCGAGCACAAGAGCAGAGCAAGCATGGAAATTTTGACGGAGTCTTCTAACTGCTCCACAACATTGTAATCACTCTTCTTGATGATCTTCGAATTTCTCCATTTCTTGTTTGAGGTGTCTTCAAGAACTTCCTTTGGTACTTCCGGTTGAGCAGGATGAGTCACCGTTCTTTCCTCTAGTGGGATATTGATTGAGTAGTGGAATGCGAGCCGGAGTCGCAGTCTTTTGGAGGAGAGATCTCGAGAGAATACCCTTCCGTTCCGTCACCTCATCGATCCGTGATGTTGTCGATGTTAGGAATAGAAACACTAATGGTAAGATCTTCAATAGTCAAAGGGTCTTGCTTGACGCCATGGTAGTAAACATCACCCATAGTTCCAAGGGATAGCCTTGTCGAGGAATATGGAACAGGTCTTGGAGAAGTGATAATGAGAGGTGCCACCGGGCACAGGATCGCAGAGGAAATCCTTATAGTGTTAACATCGGCATAGTCTTCGAAATCGCCACCCCATCCGTCGCCTTAACATCTTCAATAGGAATCTTGTAACTATCGTGATGTGTACTTCACCATGTAATCATACTTTCCACTTGGCTGCCCCAAGGTGTCCCACACAGATGGTACAGCCATTCGCATTGTCAATCTTCAACTTAGACATTTCTTCACACACCGCATGTGGTTTCAAAATAGTATCTCACGGTTGTCCATCATGCATCGAACACGCCTTCTCAACCAAGCACAACCATCAGTGCAGATGGGCACCAACGACAATCCTCTAGGCATCCCGGATTGACACCGCTTGCAACAAATTCTTCTTAACACCATCGAGGAATGGTCAAGTCATCTATGTTGAAAATGTGTATCATCACCAACGGCGTTGGAACTCTTGTCATGGTTAGGCATAGGCGCGTTGATCACATTCGAGTCTCAACAGAGGATCAAACTCGATCCGCTTAGCTTCAATCATATCTTGAATCTTGTTCTTCGTGAGCCCAACAATTGTCGTCGTCGTGCCCGGCTGTTGGAATGATAAGCACACTTAGCATTAGGATTGTACTGGAGAGGAAGTGTTGACATTCCGAGGAGGATCCTCAAGGTAATCACCTGCTCAACATGTGTTGCAAGGCTTGCGACAAAGGCATGTTGATCGAACTGCTTCGCGCGCTCGCTACGCTACTGCCTCACCGAGGTTGTGCCGACGTAGGATTGAGATCACAACGCCTACGATCGAGCACGGTCGGTCTTGGCTCGCCTTTCCGACCATACACAAGATTGGCTTCTTTCTTACTACCAAAAGATCTCTTTGCATTTGAAGATGACTCTACATGGATCTTCCCACTTTGATACCACTTCAATGCGCAATAATATCACTCGGTGAATCCGGATGAAGAATTTCCAATCGATGATTAAAAACGGGCCTGCTTGTTCCCATAAACATATCAACCAACTCCCTATTGGACAAGGGTGGTTGAACTCACCGCTAGATCTCTCCACTTGAGCATACCCTTGAACTTCTCGTCACGACCCATAGACATGCTTTGTAGTTGCATGCAGTGGGTGTCAATTCAAGATTGTACTCATATCGTCAGAAAGCATCACCAAGTCACCCAAGTACGGATACGGTCATTCTCTAGTCGATAGTACCATTCCAACCGGGTTCCGACAAACTCTCTTGAAAATAGTGCATCCACTTCATCGTGGGGATTGATTTTCCGAACATAGGACTTCAAATGCAGGGCAAGACATGCCATCATACTTGGCAAAAGTTGGAACTTTGAATTTGGAGGAATCACAACACCGTGAACAAGACTCGATCATCAAAGTTCAGCCCGACATTTTCGTGTTTTCCACAAAGATTCGACGGTCTTCAAGTTGTTTGTACTTGTCATCTTCATCGAGTGTTGGCTATAATCGAATGATCCTCTCCTCCTTTCTTTGGCTCACGCCGTCACCTTCATCACCCTTGGTACTCCCTCGGTATGGACACTTCCTTCAGAGAGCTCAATACGGTGACCACCTTAGGACCCCTTTGAAACGCTCACCCATGTTGAGGAGACCAACAACCTTCTTCTTCTTGTTGATGAGCTTCTTCGATCTTCTTGGCCTTGGACCAAGTGAACATCCTGAAACCGAGCATTCGAGCCCGGAGATCTTTGACAATTGCTCAAGAGCCATTTCGCTAAAATAAATAGCGAGCAAATGAGAAAACCAATCTCCAATGTACCGTGATGCAATGTTTATGCTATGCTATGCAATGTTTATGCGAATGCAATGCAATGTTTTCAAGGACCTAAGAGATTTAAATTTGTTAAACAAGCAATGAGCAAACATTTATTAATACTTCTCATTATTCTTTTTCTTTTGAGTACAAGGGATAGTTCAAATAATAAAAGAAAACATAAACATCCTAAAGCTCTAAGTCTCCCATGGCGCTTCCTCTTGTGCCGATGTTGCTAATGTTTCGCTCCTCGTGAAGTAGCTTGGTCAACTCTAACACTTTCTTCTCGCTTAACACCGAGCTTCAAAGGTATCCTTTCTTTAAGTCGAATCCGGATCGCTTCAAGTCTTCAAAATCAGAGGCATGTCGATGAAGAACAAGATAGGTACGCCACCTATAGCAACAGTTCCATAATTACCGTAAAACAGCGTGAATGGCATCATGAGGTTTTGAGCTCGAGCTCGCACCCATTTGAGGTAAGGTTCCCAAGGAATGGAATTCGGTGCCCCAAAGTCTTGGTATCGCTTCTTTACCATGCCCCAAGCATGTATAAACCTTCGCTTGCACTCGAGATCGTGATTGTAGTCGAACACAACATCTTGGAGAAGCATATCATGTGGACCATCTCTTCGAGCAAAACCAAACTGACGTAGAGCTAGTGAAGGGTTGTAAGTAATACCTCCCCTTATACCAAGGAGTGGTACATTAGGGAATTCTCCATAACGCTCGATGAATGTGAAGTCCTTTTGAGAGAAAAGATTCCAACGGATATCTGAATGAGAGAGTGACATTAATCTTTGAGACCATCTCAACCTTTGTTCATTCTTCAAAACTGATGGAGGAAGGTGCGAAATAAACCACCTAGAAAGTAACGGTATGCAACACATGAGAGTTCCTTGTCTTTTAGTAGTACGAGTGTGGAGAGAATGCAGGATGTCTCCAAGTAAAGTAGGCACTGGATTGCGGGTAAGAAACAACTTGATGGCGTTGACATCTATGAATTGATCCGAGTTAGGAAATAGAACCAAACCATAGATTAGCAAGGCCACAATATCTTCAAATGCATGGAAACTCATAACTTTGAGGAATTCTCGGGCCTTCTTAATTAAGAACTTAGAAAGTAAACCCTTAACTCCGCTTCTAGTTTCCCAATTGGCTTCAATATCTGAACGCTTAAGATGTAAGGCGGATGCAATGTCTTCGTACTTAGGAACCTTTTCCAAACCGGTGAATGGCATTTGGTCAAGAATAGGTACCCCAAGTAGCTTAGAGAACTCTTCTAAGGTAGGAACCAACTGATAACTGAAATGTAAAGCAATGGTGTTTTGATCAAAGAACCGAATAGACATGCATCATATCTTCTTCAAACCGAGATAACCAAGTCAAGTAGATAACCATGTCTTTTGATGAACTGAGCATGGTCGGGAATTTCAGAAACCAATTCTTTGAGTTGAGAAGGGATACCCATGAAGTTGATTTGGATAGTCTTTCTAGAAGTCATAATCCCTACAAAACAGAGCAAAGATAAATCCCTAGGTCCTTGAAATAGTTAGAAATGATATGCAATGCGAATGATGTCATGATGTCATGTTTAGCACACACAAACAATTCACACAATGAGCCTAGGTTTAAGGCTTCATGAGGTATAGGTGATTACCCCACCAAAAGTTTGAGTTGGTTCATCCCGTCCTATAATAGTAACCGGTTCTAGGAATCTCACATCATCGATCTTTCTCGAGGCGCTTATTTCAATACGACGCCAAGTGGTCGATCGAAATGTCCCAAAAGTCCGATCTCAATGAGCGTAGCATCGAGTATCAACCAACCTCGGTCTACACCAAAGCCGGCCATCTCACTACCTTCTAATGGCCAAGATGGGTCAATTAAGGTTCTAAAAGTTTAGTTAGCGCTTGATGACACCACGCAGAAGCCAAATACTTTCTTCAACTTGGGAATGAAGAGTATCGGACAACCAAAGTGCACGCTAACGTAGCCATCATGTTGACCGTAGTTATACGTCTAACGGTCGCGATGATCTAATGCTACTTACCTAAAAGGAAACCCGGATCCGGGTGTAGGATCCCCCAACAATATAATACCCAAGCAACCCTTAAAGATAAAGCATACAAATCAAACAGAAAGCGATAAAAGTTATCTAGAAATCCCTAAGGCAATTCTCTCTTTTGGGTGTATCCCCAGCAGAGTCGCCAGTTCTGTAATACGGTGAACTGACTTTTAGGATTTTTGTATCCAAATGTGCGGATAGCAAGAGTCGCCACCGACTTTTATTTTTATCCAATTAAGGGAAGGTAAAAGTAACAGAAAAAGACCTTCATTAGATTCTGAGTTCGGGAGAATGGTTATGAAAAGGGAAGGTATTAGCACCCCTTTCCATCCGCAGTTTATTCTACGGGCTCTTAGTTGCTCTAGATCACTTTTTAAAATTGCTTTCTGTGTGTTTGACAAAAATGTTTTGAAAAGGCATTTCGCTTTGACTTTGTAATGACTCATGTAGGAGTGTATACAAAGTGTTCGGAAATGTTTGTTTGTTTTGAAAGGAATTTGAACTTTGAAGAAAAAGTGTGTGGTGTGGAAAGCATTTGATAGAACAAGCAACTAAAAGACTTATTTACCCACTCAGAATTGGTCGTTTTGTTATACTTCTACATTCCTTTAGAATAGTGCTATCCATACCATTAGTTAGTAGGTAGCTCCATTCGTTGGATGTAAGCGGGACATTCGAAGGGACATCGGATGGTCATAGAAGGCAACTTTTAGGAAGTATCCTAGCACATTCAAGGGACTATCATCATTTTCGAGGCGACAATCGAGGGTCAAGATCATGTTTTCGGAGGCGACATCGTGGGTCTTATGATCTTTGTATCAAGGGACTATGATGATTTGTTTGGAAGGCAACGGTGCTAGAATACCTCTACGCTCGAGGGACATGACCATTTTGAAATCGAAAGGCATCGAGAGAATTACCCTAAGGTGCGTGTGAAAGAAGTGTGTTGAATTCGGATATTTTATCTTGAATATTAGTGTGAGCTATGTCCAATTTTTATCTTGCCATACACGCCTAGTTACTAACAATTGATAAGGGTGCGGAAAGTAAAATGCGGAATGTAAAGGTGCGGAAAATAAACCTACGCTTATTACATGGCTTTGGGTATACATAATTTAAACTTATGGAAAATAAAACCTAATTTAAACTATTACAACCCATGAGCAATAACATTATTGGAAAGTAAAATAAAAACTAAGAAACGTCGAATCGGATCAACCTGTGAAAGAATAAGAAAATCTAAAATACAATATGAATTGAACAAGAGAAAAATGTTAGAAAATGCAAGTTTTGATATGGAAAATTAATATATGCTGGAAATAAGATAAATAAATTAAAATAATTTTTGGGATTTTTGAAAAGATTTAATAATTAAAATGCAATTTATAATGATTTAAATGCTAAAATAAAATAAAATAAATATGCATGCAAAATTATATTTTTAATTTATTAAATTAAATAAAGATTTTATGAAAATAATGCAAAAAGGAAAAATGTTTTTGGTAATTTTTTAATGCAGAATAAAAATCATGAAAACAATTAAAATTGAATGGAAATATTAAAATAAATTGGAAAATAGAAAAATATGAGTTTTGTAAAAGAGAAAAAGGGATTGTCTGAACCAGGAATCGAACTGGAGACATCCCTTTCAAACCTTAAAACCAACACGCTGACCACTACGCCATGATGCACTTGGTGTTTGGTAAACCGAAATCAAATCAATATGAATGTACACGCGTCAGGGATATTTTGAAAAATCAAACACGCCAAGGCCCCGCTGATTTTGAATGGACGAATCGAACGCTCCGCTTTGCCTCGCCGAGTCCGATCGTCAACGACGCCGAGCCCTAGCTCCCGCCTTCTCCGATCAACCAAATCTCCAAACCTCAAAAATACACGAGATAAAAAGGAAAAGAGCACCCTACCCCCCTAAATCGAGGGCTACGAACACGATGGTGGTATTATTTCTGGCGGAAACGGCTTGTACAAGCCGGTTCGATGCAGACAGCTCAAAAAACCCTAAACATGGCAATTCCTCGTTTTCACGTGTAAGCTTCGAAACGATGGCTCAGATCAATCACATGGAGTCTCATGAACACAATAAAAGCATTAGATTCAATGGAAACACGCAGAATAATAAAATGCAAAAATCAAAAAGTTTGAGATATGTATGATCATGTATGCATCGATCCGGCTTGTTTTAAACCATGGCATGAGTGTGTACTTACTCAAACTTACCTCCTGAAGACAATGAGATGGTTGGTTTGGACTGAAAGTGGCTGCTTTTTGAAATTCGATTTTCCAAGTTTCTTGAAAATTTTGCAAGAGTTTGGGTTTGTTTTTAGGTTAGGATTCGTGTCCATGCTTGTACACAATGCTGGGTATTTATAGAGAGGATTGGAGAGGAAAAAAGGAATGGAAAAGATTTGATTTGGAGCATTCAATATTTTTCAAATAAAAATCAAATTTTGAAAGAAATTTGATTTTCTCCTTCAATGCATGATCAAGCACGAATTTGGCAAGTGTCTTGGGCTTTCTTGGACATTAAGAGAGATATAAATCCAACTTAATTGAAAAAATAACTTAATTTTCATATTTTACATAATTTATTTTTGAATTAAATGTTGTAAAATTCAAATATAAACCATGAAAATAGAAAATCACCAATGCCAAGCTTTTATGGGTCAAAAATAACATCATGAACAAGTTTGGATCAAAAGATTATAGGCCCATTTGGAAAATTTTACAATTTGACCAAAATGTCCTTTGTGCAATCGTCCAAAATCGCCCAACTTCAATAGTGTAACTTGCTCAATTTTCCACATTTTGAGTGTTCTTGGACTTTTCGAAAGCTCTAAGAGTCCTCTAACCAATGTCTTTGGTCTCATCTCAATTGGAGTTACCATGCTCAAAATATCTTCAAAACAAAAGTTGACTTTTGTTGACTTTGAAAATGACCAGAATGTTTTGAGCTATACCTCTCAAATGAAGCATTTTTGGACATTCTTGTGAGACATGAAGTTGTAGAGAATTGAATTTCCTTCAAAACAAGAGGTGGTGGAAAAATTTCGAGAACGTATGAGAAAGTTATGACCAACAAAGTTCATTGACTTTTCATCTAGAAACCCTAATTTAGAAAGTTTGACTTTGGGCAAATCTTGAGTTTTCTTGATGAATCATGATCAACCCTTGATCAAATGATGAATGTAACTTCAAAATGAGGATGTTGACCAAAAATCGAAGTTTTGATTGTATGTTGACCACAGCTTGACTTTTGTCCAATACACCCGATTTTCAACCATCCGAACAATTGTTTGAGGAAACTTGACTTGTGAGGCTTGAAACTTGACATGGAGAATCTTTGAAGCATATGAGGAGGCATGAAGGCCATTGGAGATGTTGAAAATCCATCTTGACTTGAGAGATACCAAACCCTAGTTTGGGTTGATTGTCTAGAGAGAGTTTGTCCGATCAACCTCGAGGAGTCCTTGAGTATGGATGTATGAAATCTCTTGAGAATATGGAGGGCAAATTTTGGGTATGACAACAGATTCGATAATCGTGTTAGCAATTCACACAAGAAATACGTAAGCAATAACACAATAAGTTGTTCACCCGCTCGGTTCAACAAACCTACATCCGGGGCTACCAAGCCAGGAGAAAGTTCACTATTAGCAAGATTAATTAAGACCCTACAAGACACCATTGATGCCTTCTCACTTAATCACTACCCAATGACCCTTTACCTAAGTCCTACTTAGATATGAGTTCCTACTCACTCCCTCAATCACCGCAGTTGATATCAACCTATTGACTAATTGAATTGTGAAGACACACTTCAATAAAATATCTTGATCTTGCTTCAAAGCTTCAATCAAGAGACAAACACTGGCTTTAAAGCTTTGAGTGATAAACTACCCTTACAAAGAAATCCTAGTCCAATGCACTTATCGTTGATAGTTGCTTGGCTCACAAGAGAAACTAGAATTACACAATACCAACTGTTACAAATCCTAACAGTACACAAACATAAGCTGCTATCTCTTCAATACATTTCAAGGGCGCAGCACAGTGAAGCAACTCGATTTTCAAAAAAAAAATCATCTAAAATGAATTTTCAAAAAAACAATGAAATCGCCACCTAATTTTATTTGTTCTAGAAAGAACGGGAAAATATAGATAAAACCCACAAAAATCGGATAAGGCGGTCTACAAGACCAAAAAGGATGGATTCGGGAGTCGGTTACGCAAGAGGAAGGTATTAGCACCTCTTACGTCCATCGTACTCGATGGGACCCATTTAGTTCGAAATGTGTTTGTGTGTGTATCGCTAATTTCTAAATCATGAATTTAAGAAAGAAGAAAACGGGATTTGTTTGTTATTATTTTGAGTTTGACACGGTTTTGAAACCGCTGCCTCACGATTCCGTGCAATGGGAAAGTCAAAACTCCGTAGTTCTTGTTGAAAATGTTTTGGATTGGTTGTATTGATTTTAATTGAAATGTTTTTGATGACCGCGTATGAGCGGAAAAGGGATTTGAATGGGTTGAATTGATTTTAATTGTAGATGACAAGTACCAAAACGTTGGGATGTCCTCTAACGATTCGATACTCGAGATTGGTGATTGAAGTCAACCGATCATCTCTCATCCAAAATCTTTATTATGAAAGGAGTGAGGTGAAACAAAGTTCATTTTTATTAAGTGTTATGGAATAAAATATTTAAGTCATTGTTACCTCTAATGGCCCAAATATTTTACATTTTAATTAAATCGTCTAACCTCTAAC
The DNA here is from genome assembly GCA_021764765.1 of Vicia sativa. Taxonomy (NCBI): domain Eukaryota; kingdom Viridiplantae; phylum Streptophyta; class Magnoliopsida; order Fabales; family Fabaceae; genus Vicia; species Vicia sativa. The sequence goes on from CM038794.1 coordinate 143,132,296, forward strand.
AATTTAATTAAATACCATACCACTATGTTTTTTTTTTGTAGAAAAATTGATTTAGAAAACAAATTCAATTAATTAATTTAATTTGAAAGTGTTTTAAGGGTTTGGTTGTGGATGACAAGTATCAAAATGTTGGGATATCCTCTAACGATTCGATACTCGAGATTGGTGATTGAGGTCAACCGATCATCTCTCATCCAAAATCTTTGTTATGAAAACAAGTGAGGTGAAACAAAGTTCACTTTTTATTAAGTGTTATGGAATAAAGCATTTAAGTCATTGGGTTACCCTCTAATGGCCAAAATACTTTACATTTTAATTAAATCGTCGGGCGAACCTCTAACAATTTAATTAAATACCATATCACTATGTTTTTTTTTGTGGTAAAAAAAAATTGATTTTCAAAAGAACAAGTTCAATTAATTGTTTTGACTTGAAAGTGTTTTAGGAAAACAAGCGAGCCCATACAAGGTGGCTTTATGTATGCTCCTAAAAGTGAGACTAGCGTGACACTAGTATTCTAAACGACCGATTGGAACAATCGATCGAATAGTTGTCGCTGTAGAAAAGCCCAGGACCAAACTATGAATATGTGCAGGTGTGCATTGTGTATGTTTACCTGCTTCTTGATGAGGAGCCCAAGGGGAGGCTATGTGTTCTAATATGATAAACGCATAATTAAACGGTAATTAGAACACACAAGGAAACAAATTCTAAGCTATTACAACCAAATCGAATTAGTTTGAATAATCGAATAAATTGCAATGCGCTTCAAGTAGTCTTCTTGGCTCTTCTGATAAATGTGAAATAAGGGTCCCTACATTGCACGATATACAAACAAAACATATGCAGGGAAAGTTGAAATGCTCAAGTATCAATTACTGTATCTTATTAGATTAATTAGAATATGTTTATGTAGAAATAATTCTAAGGCAATCGGTATATTATAGTATAATTTTATTTACAAATGAAAATAGCAAAGTAGAATCAAGAGTATTATGTATAATTATATTTGCAATATCTAATATAAAATAAAAATACTATATATAATTATATTTACAAAAATAAATAAAAAGTAAAAATACTAAGTATTTATATCTATAAAATTAAATATGCACCACAAAATATCAAAATACTAATAGAAATAGCAATTCAACATTTAAAATGCTAAGGCAAGTGTGGATGCACTAATTGGAAGCGAGTGTTCTGAATAATCCTTGAAGATCTTCACAAGTAGCAAACCCGTTAGTAGCATAAGTGTGGAATGAAATCGAAATGAAATGGCAATAAGATAAACATAGTTAATAAGCAAGATGTTAAAATCGAATGCAACTTATATGAATGAATGAACAATTCAAGAATCAAGAACTTATTCATGATTAACGATTCACAAATGGACTAACCGAAAGAACTCAAGCTATTAATCGATCGAAAAACGTGGAAAATTGAGTTTTAAACACATTTTAAACGCATAAATTAAAAACGGGCAGCAACTTAATTATATTAAGAAACACTCAAAAATTCCACTTAAATCAATTAAACCAACGAAACACCATTGTCACTGCATCCAAGATTCCATCATTGATTCTCGGTTGAATCTTACGCAAATAACGCGACATAGACCTTGAACCATCATCGAAACCAATATGAAATCCTTATCTCAAATTCAATCGAAGTTAAAAGAAACGAGAATAACATAATACACGGTGTTTCAACACGTTTCTCGGTTAGATTTACACGCGACTAAACGCGGTATAATCATTAAACCGTCATTGAAACAAAACAAACAAATGCCAAATGGTTTCTCGGCTAGGTTTCTCGCGAATAAACGCGGAAACAACATCACCTTCATCGAAACCATACAACTTTCAAATCGTAAACTTCAATAAAAATGAAAATAATGCGATATTGTGATATCCCTAATGGTTTCTCGGTTTGTATTAAACGCGAATAAACGCATCATCGATACTAAACCATCATCGAAACAAGCCACTGATACATTTACCACAAATTCATTGGAATTAAAGTGTGCATAACATTATACCAATCAGATTCCAAATTCAAACCAAACTTATTCACATTGAACTGTAATAACCTTTTTTTCCGAGGATTTTTTTCTAAAGAGAACAAAACTATTCAAAATTCAAAAGGAAATTATATCATACTATGACTATTTCTTACTTCCAGAAATTCAACATGAATTCAGCAGCATGTCAATTCAAACTTGAACCAAAATCATACACAGTGGAGAATAATTAAAATCGCAATAAGTATGAATCATAATTTAAAATCCGGAGTCTCATATACAAAGATATCGAGCAACACAATTAAAATCCATTGTCTTCATAGGTTTAAAACGGTTTCACAGCATATCGAGCGAACAAATAGTGATATAAACCTTACCGATGAACGCAAAGTCGTCTGACGATTCGTCAAGATTGGACCGATGTCGCTATGTGATGTTGTTGTTGCAGAACGGAACAGGGAGTATGCTGCTGGGCAAAGACAACGAACAGAGGGTTAGGCTGAAGGTGGTCGCGATCGGAAGACACAAAGGGCGGAAGGCTATTGACGGAGTGTACAGCGGCGACAGTAAGGATCAGAGAAGTGATTTAACTGTGAACGGAAGGGTGTACGCGAGGGTACGGTGGAGGAATGGATAGCGATGGGGTTTGTGGAAGAAAACAGAGGCAGTGTGACCGGTGATGATGGCTGTTTCGGCGAGAAGAATGGGGGTTGAGCAGCGATGGAGTTATGGAGGAGATGGGTGTTTACGGATGAGAGTATTGAGTGAACAGTCGGATGTAATAGCGGCTGTGAAGGTGAGATGAAGTTATGTTGAACGAAGGGATGAGAAGAGTGAGGGTTGAGACAGATGGAGGGATGGGAACAGTGAGAGTTCGGTGGAGACGGAGGGTGTTACGTTTTTTTGAAACGGTGGTTGAAGATTATTGAAGAGGGTTTCTGATGGAATGTGTTGTTTTGTTGGAGGAATGAAGGAGAGGAAAGGTTGAGTAGCAGTGGAGAGCACAAGGGGATGAGCTACGATGAAGAAGAAGAAAAATTCCTCTTCTGCATTTTTGTTTTATAATCTTGTATCTTCCGCCTCCCTTTTGTGTTTCCAAATTTGACCCCTTTGAACAGTAACATGGCACATATATATACCCAATAAATTAGGGTTTTCATATTTTTTTCAAATGCCAAAATTACCCTTAATCATAAAATGGGCCTAAAATGAAATTGATAAAATTTAATAAGTCTGATAGTATTTTTGTTTGATTTTTGAAATAAAATGAACACCTAAAATTGTTAAATGATAAAAGTTCGGACAATAAATTATCCGAAAATTAAAATGAGTACATTAAAGTAAATTACTAATTTCATAGATTAAAGAAAATTATTGAAATAATTAAAATTGAAATAAAACGATAATGAAGAATACCGATTTTAAAACACCTACTAAAAAACAAAACTTCAAATGTATCGAAAATTAGAGAAATCACATTTTCATGATCTACGCGACACGAGATTCATAAAATGGAGTTAGAGGCTAAAGTTTGAAATATTTTTCCCGCTAATTTTCCGCACAGTGTCGAATCGCTTTTAACAGTCTGTTTGTAAAATCGAAATATTGATATCATCGACATATAATCAACTTAAAATGATACAATAAATAGGTAAGAAGATAAAAATGAATGCAGTGGAATAACGGATATTTTATAATTATAAAACGATGCAAATGTCGATTTAAACTGACTTTTGGTCAATTTAAATACAACGAAATGATGCATATGCAATGGATGAATGACTGTTTAATGCAATGACCTAATGGAAGCGTATGCAGATGAATGCAAAGCCTAAACAGGTAAAATCGAGATAGGAGGGCAAATTTTGGGGTGCAACACACAGTTGTAAGGGTTCTTTTCCTTTTATAGAAGCAGTCCTGAAACTTCAGTTGGGGGCTTCCATAAAGATAGCTAGGGTTCACTTAATTTACTCCTAAAAACATGGTCTTTCCAACAACCAATTTAGGTTTAATTAAGTTTAACCTAGCAGCCACGTGAGCATGCTTTCTAATAACAGAAAAACAATATTTAGCAGCTCAACAAACTTCCTGAAAAATCTCAGAACAAACAGATTCGCATGAATGTCACATCGAATGTCATAACATCCGTTATAACATCACTGCTTTTCGCAGAATGCCTTTAGCTTCCAGCTCGAAATCTTTTAACATCCTTAGCGGTAGGATTTATCTTCATCTCGAATGTCATGACATCCATCATGACATTGCTAAAGCCTAGTTTTACCAAACATAATGCCAACTTAAAACACTAACAGTTGGACTTGAAGCTTTGTTGGAATTGGGGGCAACTAGAGTCGAAATTAAAGGTGATTCGGAGTTAGTGGTCAAGCAGATAACAAAGGAATACAAATGCATAAAAGAAAACCCGATGACTTACTTTGTCATAGTTAATGTGCTACTCAAAAATTCAATACATGGATATTCAACACATACCAAGAGTGGAAAATCAAGAAGCAAATGACTTAGCACGCTTGGTTTGGGTACAAAGTTTCTACCAAAAACTTTAAAGAATTGGTCGAAATAAGAGGAAGGGTCATGGCTACTAGACTCACACCTTCAGATTTGGAAAATATCAAATTAGGTTGTGGTGATAAAGATAGATTCGAAGTACTAGCCATAGATACCTTATCAGATACAAATTGGCGAAGTCCACTGGTGAGTTATTTAAAAAACCCAACATTTAATGTAGATAGGAAGATAAAATATAGAGCATTATCATATGTCCTTATGGGGAATGAATTGTTCAAAAAGACCCAAGAAGGCGTCTTGCTCATGTGCCTAGGAGAAAGTGAGGCATACTTAGCATTGTCAGAAGTCCACAATAGGGCATGTGGGGCACATCAAGCAGGCCATAAAATGAAATGGTTGCTATTTCGATATGGTATGTACTGGCCCAACATGCTTAAAGATTGTATAGATTTCGCTAATGGATGTGAAGAATGTCAGAAACATGCAGGGATTCAACATGCTCCTGCAAGTGAGTTGCATTCGATCATTAAGACATGGCCCTTTAGAGGATGGGCATTAGATTTAATAGGAGAAATCAATCCTGCTTCTTCTAAAGGTCAGAAATATATCTTGGTGGGAATAGACTATTTTACCAAGTGGATCGAAGCAATGCCATTAATAGCTGTAGATCAAGAGGCTATTATTGAGTTCATACAGAAACAAATTATCTATAGGTTCGGATTGCCAAAGAGCATAACCACAGACCAAGGTTCTGTGTTTACTGGTAGGAAGATGCAAGAATTTGCCCAAGAGATGGGGTTCAAATTACTAACATCAACACCATATTATGCTCAAGCAAATGGTCAAGTCGAGGCAGCCAATAAAGTGATAAAAGGTTTAATTAAGAAACATGTTGGTAAAAAGCCAAAGAATTGGCACAAGACTTTAGACCGAATACTATGGGCCTGTAGAACATCTCCTAAGGAAGCTACTAATACCACGCCTTTTCAACTAACATTTGGTCATGATGCAGTTCTACTAGTAGAAATTCATCTACAATCAGTTTGAATTCAAAGACAAAACGAAATCCCAGCTACGTTGTATTGGGAGATGATGATGAACGAGTTAGTTGAGTTAGACGAGGTTAGATTGCATGCATTGGAAATCCTAATGAGGCAAAAGGAAAGCGTAGCCAGGGCATATAACAAAAGGGTGAAAGGTAAAGCATTCAGTACTAATGAATTAGTTTGGAAAGTTATATTTCCCATGGACAAGAAAAATAAAGCATTAGGTAAGTGGTCACCTCATTGGGAAGGACCCTTTCGAGTAGTAAAAACATTTTCAAATAATGCATATGAGATTGAAGAAGTGAATGATGATAAACGAATCTTAAAGGTTAATGGGAAATATTTAAAGAAATATAAGCCACACCTGCAGGAGATTCGAATAATAATAGCGTAATCGAAATATAGTGAAGATATGCAAAAATGGTAAGTTAAAATTGCCAAAATGGCATTGTTTGGGTATTACAGATTAAAGTTTGAAATTCCTGGCAGCAGATACGTGATGTCACAGAGAATGTTATGACACACTATCTGACACTCTGTTAACAGATTCACACAATAAATGTAAACAGCAGTAAAGAACACAAGAAGTTGTTTACCCAGTTCAGTGTCTAACTACACCTACATCTGGGGGCTACCAAGCCAGGGAGGAAATTCACTATTAGTAGAATTAATTCAGGAATAAACCAACCAGTTTATCTCCTTCACTTAAAACCTACCCAATGCAACTTCAACCTAAGTCCTACTTAGATCTGAGTTCCTACTCACTCCCCCTCAATCACAGCAGTGATATCAACCTATTGATTAATTGAATTGTGAAGACACACTTCAATAAACTATCTTGATCTTGCTTCAAAGCTTCAATCAAGAGACAAACACTCGTGCTTCAAAGCTTGAGTGATAAACTACCCTTACAAACAAATCCTAGTCCAATGCACTTATCAATTGATAGTTGCTTGGCTCACAAGAGAAACTAGAATTACACAATACAACTGTTAACTCTCCTAACAGTACACAAATAACAACCTGCTATATCTTCAATAAATTCCAGAGGCAAGAAGTATAAGGGTTGAATTCCTTTTATAGAAGCAGTCCTGAAACTTCATTTGGGTTTCCATAAAGATAGCTAGGTTCACTTAATTTAATCCTAAAAACATGGTCTTTTCAACAACCAATTTAGGTTTAATTAAGATTAACCTAGCAGCCACGTGAGCATGCTTTCTAATAAAAAACACAATTTAGCACCAACAAACTTCCCGAAAAGTCTCAGAAAAAGATTCGCAGAATGTATGTCACATCAATGTCATAACATCCGTTATGACATCGATCGCTTAATTTCCAAGACAACTTTAGCTTCCAGCCTGAAATGTTTTAACATCCTTAGCAAGTAGGATTTATCTTCAATCTCTGAATGTCATGACATTTATCAAGACATTGCTATAACCTAGTTTTACCAAAATTAATGCCAACCTAAAACACTAACAAAGTTAAATTAATATTCCAAGCAAAATAAACAAACAAAAGCTAGAAATGGGTATTGTTCCTCAATCTGTCGAAGATACTCCGAAAGGACTTAAGCCTTTGCTGAGTAAAGCGCCTCGCTCCTTCTAAGGTGGCAACTTCACGTTTAAGTTGCTCAGCTGCTTCCATTTCTGCAAGTCCTTTATTGAGGAGTTCTTCGAATTGTGTGCCAGCAGTGTTGGCGTCATATGCCATTTGTTGTTTTTGGGCCTCCTTAACTTTTTGTTGAAGTTCTTGAATCTGCTTTTCCCAGAGAAGGACGGACTGAGCTCGAAGCTCATAATCAGTTTTAGCTTGCTTGATATGAATGGATTGCTCTTCAGCTTCTTTAGAAAGCTTCGAAGCATGCTCATAAGCAGTGTCCATAGCAGATCGCTTCTCTTGGACTTTATTGGTAGCACATTCATCCTGAATGAGACATCCAGTCACGTTGTCTAGCAAAGATTGAAGTTCAAATAGGATGGTACTAACTTCCAGAGAACAGGTGGTGAGGTCAACTTGATTAAGAAGTCCCTTCATAATATAGCACGCTGTACTATCTTTCTTGAGCACTTCGAATAGATCCACATCAAGGATTGTCTTCCTAATCTTGTGAAGAAGTACAACCCTATCATCAGAAGGCATTAAATCAGTAGTCGAACCAGCACCAGCCTTAGGAAGAGGAGTGTCCTTCTGAGCTAGCTTAGCCTTCATATACCCAATAGGGTCATTTCATTTTAAGAGGGCTAACTCCTCTTCAGTCGTTTGAGGTTGAGAAGACTCAGGAAGTTCCATACGCAATGGAGTAACATCCATCTCGACTTCCATTGGCTCATTGGTAGGGACACCATCACCTTCATTATGTTCTTCCTCATCATCTTCTTCATCACCAACCGTGTCCACCACTGATGTCATTGTCTTCATTATCGTGAGCATCGACTGCCTTCGCCGAACCATCTTGAGCCTCTTCTTCTCCTGCTTCCTTAGATCCTTCCTCACTAGAATCTTCGCTCTCTCGAGAAGGGTCAACCTTTTCCTCTTCAGCTTGGGTGATTTTTGCGCTCTCTTGAGGAATTTTGAGAGGAGATTCTGGATGAGAAGTTTCTGGAGGAACTTCCGCAGCATTTTCAGGTGTTACTTCGTTTGTCTCCTTAAGAGGAGGAGAAGTGCCTTGATCATCTGGTTGCTCTGAAGCCCCAATCGGAACCGCCATATTGGAGGACCCTTTGTTCTGCACCAGATTACTCGAATCCCCATGAGGAGAAGAATGGATTTGAGCAGTTGTTTTGGATGGAGGAGTCGAAGTGGTAGGGATTGGATTTGAATCATCCTACACAAACAAGGAAAGATTAAAACTTGCACTAAGGTACGAATAACTATCTTTGTTAAAAAATTCGAATTCAATTCACCTGTGGATTATCCGAAGAGATGTTGCTGTCTATATGTTCCAACATTACGTTGGAGGTCGAAGGTGGATTTTTGGATTTTGGTAAGGGAGCAGCATCCCTGGAATCAAGTCCAGAAACATTAGTTTCCTTTGAAACATCTTTCTTTTGCTTCTTCTTCGAAGCCATTGGTGAATTTTCCCCACTTGGGATTCTTCCCACTACTAGGCTTTCGCTTTTGGAGTGGTTGGTGGGAGTGTATTAGTCCGAAAAGTATAGAACATGAGTTAAACTTCAATCATAAAGTAGCCCATTCAAACGCCGGGATAAATTGATTACCTTTGAAATTGGAGCAATTGTTGAAGTTGAAGCACTCATCAACTAAAGCCAAGGTACGTGGATCGTGGGTTGGATACGGCATGAGGTGGCGTAGTGAACATTGGTAACAAGCGTGATTAAAGATAATCATTGTCTTTAATAACCGCACCATGCCGTGGCAACTGCTTTGAAACGGTTCGAAACCCAAGAGACGCGTGGATCGACGAGTGGAAGTCATACATGATCATGATTACTCAAAGTCACATCAAAATCTTAGAATATGTTTAAAATAAGTATTTCTCAGAAAGAGGTTCGAAATACATATTTTAAAGGGGCATTTTGTTGGCAGAAGATTTTGATATATATGGTTCGAAGTAGAAATCTCAAGTTCGAAACGAAATGATGTTGGTGTTCGATAGAACAAAGTGAATGTCACAGTTCGGAATGGGTGAAATGGCTTTTCGAAATAGACATACTAAAGCTCGGAGCTTCGAATGGCAGTTATGATGATATATGTAAAAGAAGCTTCGAAGTGGTAATAGGGTTGTGTCTGTGAAGTGAGTTCGAAGCAAAGATAGCCAAGGCATTTGAAATTCAAACGCGAGCGGGATAATTGGAAGTTAGAATATATGCGCTGGAGACGGTTCGAAGACGCGTGGAAGCTAGGGAAGCGCAGTGTCCTGCATGTTCTGGACGTGGCAAGATCTCATAAGTCAGACCGTTATGGTCGAAGTAGTATAAATAGAAGTCTTAGTGTTAGGATTTCGTGTGTCATATCTATTGTACAAAATTCAGTAAACATTTAAAATACCACATGGCTAGGGAAACGAATGCTCGAACAATGTACGTATGATTGCACCAAAACCTTTATAATTCAGTAAAAGCATCTTTATCTTTCCAGTTTATCCTTTATCTTCACATCAATGTCTTTTACATATCTTTACATTCAAAGTCATTTAACTACTTTCTGCATTTAAACGTTTTCTTCTATTTCGAAGTCCTTTACATTTCAGAAATCTTTTACATTAATGTCTTTTACATTCCAGATGTCTTTTACATTTCATGCTCTTACTTTAAAAGTCTTTTACATTTAAAAGTCATTTAAGTATTCCTGCACTTACACTTTTCTTTGTAAATCGAATCTTTATTTATTTACTCATTCAAGTCAATATTATGTTTCTTTATTTAATCATGGCATCAAGTTATTTAACACTGCAATCGGAATACATTGGACATACATAAAACACTCTAAATATAAGTATTAAACATTAATACTAGTTTAGTTATTAAATATATCCAAACGACCAATACCCCATAGGATCAATCTAGTCGATCCTGCAAGTTACCAGAGGAATTGAATAACAATCATAAAGCTTATTCGATAGTTTGGAGGACTAGCGGTTGTTTCACCAGAAATCACTGTGAACAGTAATATACATTCGTTCCGAACAAGTTGTCTATCCTTTATACTTTTTGTTCATTTACTTTTTGTCTTTTAGTTTCAACCATTTACTCTCAAACTCATTAACGATAGAATTGTCGAATGACGAATCAATAACCAATCTCTGTGGACACGATACGATATAACCTAACCGATATATATCACCTGGTAAAAATAATACTTTACTTTTTTCTTGCCTGCTATAACTGCATCCGAACAACATGCAATCACATAAATTAATTGGAGTTATCAAACTTCTCCTCGTAAATACCACAATAGGCATAGAAAGAACATTAGACACCATATTTGAAGTTTTACAAATCACATATACCTGGTGAAATATAAACTTGAGATTTTCAAATTTACAAGATTGAAGAACCAAAGGAGCTTCTGAAGCCATATCGTACTGAGGTTTCCTCGGAATCCTGTTAGTGTCCCGTAGTATGTCAATCACCTAGAAATTTTAGTATAGAATGCATTAATAGATAGATTAACTCAACCTATAGAATAACAAATCAATATATAGAGATGAATAAATATAGAATAACAAATCAATATATAGAGATGAATAAATTTAGGATTTAATCTTACAACATAGAGCCAATACAAAATAGAAAATAAATGATAAATAAATAAGAGATTATGTGACTTATCTCCATTACGTTCTGATAATCATGGCTTAGCGTGAAGCTCTATCATATCATCAAATGCAGGTTGAGAAGGAAGAGACACTAGAGTGACTTTAGTTTTCCAAAAGGCACAACCATAAAGCTCGGGACGCTGTATTCTTTCAGCTGGATCTTTGACCAACAGAGAATTAATTAAATTGACAAAAGGTCGACTTGGATTTCTAGGGAGAGGTGGAGTCAGGTCTGAAATGATGGACTTTACAAGGTGAGTGAATTCTCTTCCCACAAAAGGAGGCCTCCCAGTGTAACATTCTTATAGTACACAACCTAAAGCCCAGAAATCAGAAGCATAAGAATGAACTCCGCCATCTTCAAAAAGTTCCGGAACCATGTAAGAGGGTGTTCCACGATTTGCTTGAGGCAACTACATAAAGAAGTAAAGAGACGCAATATGTATTAACTTATTATTTGGTTTCAGTACAAAAATGACGACCATAGTTGAGTAAAGCATACCGAAGAAGAAGGAACTTTCAATATCTCTTAATTTTTTGGCCAATTTGAAATCATAGAGATGTGTCAATAAAATAATAGGTACACACTTAAGCGACCATTTTCATCTAGTAGAATATTTGATGGTTTCAGATCACAATAGATTATTCCATTTGAGTGTAAATAACTGAAAAATAAGTATCCAATTATAACACGTAATAAGAGTAATACAACTAAACTAAGGGAAAACCAAGGCAAATGGACATGCTGTCGAGCTCTGACGAGGTCACGAGCAAGCTCATTAACAGATTTCTCTGGAAGCTGAATATCCTGGAATTGATTTTCGTAATTAGCACTAAACAGAGAGTAGAAACAAGTAGGATCGTGTAATGCAAAGCGAGTGTTGTGAGCTGCAGATCAAGTGTTGCAGAACAAGAGTAGCCAACTAAAAGCTGAAATAACAAGCAAAAATTAAGTCAGTTTTAGTCTGAGAGGCATAATCTGTTACAAAAATGCAGTTTAGCTGGCTGGGAATACTTATAACAACTTAAAGATCAATCAAAGTCATAGCTTATATGAAAAATTCCCAAAATAATCATATTAGTGATGAATTGCAAATTTTCATGACTTTTATCAAGTTCATTACATATTATATATTTACAAAATCATTTTCTCATATAAACAAAAACAGAATTGATAAAGGGATGTACCAAAATAACATAAAATATATATACCACTAACTCTAAGCATATGATGCTTGATGCAAACTGGAATAATCATATGCTTCCAACTTAAAAAAGAACATAACATGAAGAGGAATCAATTAATTTACATACGTACATACCTAACAATATTCAGCAAAAATTAAGATATCAATGGTTGCAAGGTTCAATTAAGAAAAATAGAATCTATCAAGTATGAACTTTTATGATTACTCAAAGATATGGAATAACATACACTAAGTGGTGTACTTAATGCATTATTCAGTTCATAACTGATGTATTCATGTCATATGACTCAAAAGTGGTTTGCAAATGATCACTACTCACAAGGACACATGAGGCTACAATTTGGCTTGCTAGTTATGCTCAATTAACAAATAAATGCCTTGATCCCTTCTATGTCTTTACTATAATTAACACGAATGCAAGATTAAGCATGAATCAAACGAGTTAAAACATAAATTTTTCAGTCTCCTAAGCATATGGTGAACAGTGAAAGATTTGCCTCACTTTTCTTGTTTAGGAACTAAGTGATTCATAAGGAAAACATGTCATGGCTTGGGATTGAATAAACTGGTTTTATGCATATTACTCATGTCATACTCATGCTAAATTCTAAGAAAGCAATAAACATATACCTTGGTTTGGTCAATTATTTCAATTTTAAATCCCTACCATTGCACTTTTGTTGATTTATGTGAAATTGGTCTTCCACTCCTTGCCTTTCCCATTTTGGTTGAAGAGGAAAATTTCTCAAGCAATAAGTCATGGATTGGTTATAAGACACCTACATCTTAAAAACTATTTAAAAGACAAAAAAATTACTAAAGTGAAGAAAATTGCATGAATGGCATTGTTGTTGATTTTGCTATGTTCGCTCAGCGAAACAGGGCTCGCTTAGCGAATTCTGCAGAATTTAGTTTTGCAGAATTTTCTTTTTGGCTCATTCATACTATTTTCTTCCTACAAAAAGAACTAATTTAAGCAAGAAAATAAAGGTGAAAAGGGTTGGGTTACCTCCCAACAAGTGTCTATTTAATGTCATTAGCTCGACGCCTATTTTCGCAAAAAATCAAGGTGGTTTATATGAATTCTTCAGAGAATCCTTGCCACCATGTTGTAGCCTTTGATTGTCATCCTTCCTCTTCAGTTCCAGGCCTATTTCAAGTTTACTTCTTCATCTTTGTATCTTACTCTAATCGTTCATTCATCCACATCGATCATTATTTGGACTGTTTTTATGAATGGACGGCCTAAGATCAGAGGTATGCTATCATCTTCATCCATATTCATCCCAACAAAATCAGTTGGGAATAGAAAACTTTCAAGCATCACCATTACGTCTTTCATTATGCCAACTGGTTGTACGAATGATTTGTCTGCAAGTTGTAACTTCATTGTTATTGGTTGTAACTCAAGATTACCCAACTTCTTAAGAATGGTGTCATACCCTGATTTTTTTACCTAAGATACCATTTCATGTCACCACATATGTATCATTGTATCACTAACAATTCTAGCACAAGATAGATCGTGTGTGTGCTCCTTGAGCCAAATTAGGATTTTTTTCAAAAAAATGATCTGTTCAAGATATGATCAATTAGGGTTTGAGTCTCCACTCACCTCAATTTACCTATCTTCATCAATAATCAACATTTGATATTCAAATTCCCAACATTTCCTCAAGATCTATCTTGAATCGACCAATTAGGGTTTTGATCGAGGATGGTGTATCATTGACGTTTTGCTCAATGAATGACCTAATTGCTTGGATATTGATCTTGAAATCATCAATGCAACTTCTTGACCTAATTTTTTGGTTCAAAACATTCTAAATAACATGATTGATCATCAGAGAAATTCATAATCATCTGATAAAAATTCAACTGTTCATAAAAAGTCAAACTTTGACTTTTGATCAACTTTTTGAAGTCCAAATTTTTTCAATCATAAAATAATTTCATATTATCCATAATGATCATAAAAAATGAAAATGTGTGAAAAAGTCAACAAAAAGTCAAGATTGAAAAATGTTCTAACACTTAGAAAAATTTTCAAGTGTTAAAAACATGGTTATTCATGACTTTCATGGCCATTTTTCACCTAGATCCATTTTGATTCAAGAAAAACTCAAAACATGGAAGTTTTAGATCTTGTTACAAGATTCCAAAAATTTCCAAGAAATTGGAAAAACGCTTTGTTTAGCTAGGGTTTTGAAATTGAAACTTAGAGCTCCATAACCATATTTTACAAGTCATTTTTTCAAGTTTATAGGTCGTTTTTTGCAATTTCTTCCTTCTAGAAGCCTTGTCATCAAAATAGATAGATTTGAGAGATAAATATCTGATTGCAATGATTGAAATAGGATTAGATCAAGTGAGAAATTTTAGCCATGGTTAAAGAAGTTAACCATGTGCATTAAATGCAAAAATGCCTTTCTTACCCTTTAAGGCAAGTTGTTAATTGTCAAGCCAATCCTTGCCCTTGCTATTCATCAATACTTACCTATAAATAGAGTTATCTAATTCAATTTAAATCACACCAAAACATCATAAACCAAGCTTTCCTTCTTTCTTTCTTATTTCTTAAGTTTCAAGTTTCTAAGTTGGAGAAATTGTTAGACTCCAAGCCTTGCAATTTTTGAAAAATCTTAGGCTTCAAATGCTTTCTAAACATCATTAGAAATTTTTTAGAATCCTCAAGCTAGCCCAAAAACTAGCTAAACTCAAAATTGTCTCCAAACTCCATAAACATTCAATTTTGAGCCTTAACATCCAAACTTCCATTTACTCGTGCTCTTCACTTTCCAATCATTCAAACATCACCTGTATACCATATAGAAGTGATCCATACCATCAAACCACTTATGTAACTCCATATTCATCACCTCCAAACTCAACTTGCTCAAGCTGCAGTTGGACTTGGGTAGAAGTTCAAGAAGGTTTCAATCCAAGCTAAGCACATCCACACGTTCCTTGAGGTCCAGTGGAGCTATAGAAATCATCAAAACACAACTGGAAACACTCTAAACAAGGATTCGATTTCTGCTCATAAGAGGTAAGTTGCTCAACTTTAAACTTTTTAATTTTTGCTTTCCAATTCAAAAATGGCTTGGCCATCTTGTTTCTGCACCTTCACTGATCATAAACCCTTAATCAATTTCACAAATCATGATCCATACACGATTTCATATTGATTTGTTAGAATTAGGGTTCATTTGAGTTCATGCGAAATTAATCATCTTAAGTTCAAAATTAATGAAATTAATCATCACCATCATGTTTCTGGGCTCAAAACAAGCAAGTTTGATTTTTACATAATCTAATTTCATGGAGAAATGAAGGAGATACGAATTGATGAAGATTGTAGGTTGAACATGAAGTTGCGCGCGTTTTTTGATTTTCATAAAATTCAAAAACTCAATTTATCTTATATTTAATCATTGTTGTTTCATTCACGGATGTTTTACCACTCGAGTGGTTGTCAGCACGCCTCTAAGTCATTCCTTTCCATAAGGCCCAGGGTTCGAATTCCCCTGGGACCTTTTTTTCAAAACCTTCCATTTTCCATTATTTTCAAACATTTTCAAAACTTGTTTTTAAATATAATTAAATGGAGGTGTGTAAATGACAAGTCAAGCACATGGCTCAGTGGTAAAACTTTTCACTTCCAAGCCTAGGGTCCTGAGTTCAAACCCTTCCAAGGCCAAAACAAAGTTTTATCACTTGGTTTCTTCAAACTTTTTTTTATCAAACTTCAACATTTTCAAAACCCATCAAAACTTCTCATTTTGAGATGATTTTTTGCACAATTGTCATTTAATATACCTATTTTATGATTATGTCAAAAAAATCTAAAAATATTTTCTTTTTGATATATTTTTATTAGGTTAAAAATGAGACGTTTTTAAGTATTTAAATACTTTTCAAAAATGTTTTTCTTTCCGATTTTGAAACCTAATATTTTTCAAAACTTCTTGTGAATATCTTTGACTTTTCAAAATCATTTCAAAACATTTTAAATTTACACACTTTTCCATGATCGATTCGATTTATCTTTGAAAATACAAACCGAATTACTTTTTTCTTCAAAATTCTTTCGAACTCAAAAATCAAATTGATCACGGGCCTCCCTAATGGTGTAAGTCCCAACCCTTTTTATGTATATATTTATTTCCTTGTACATATCTACCCTCATATGTACATATTCATTTCCTTGTACATATTCACCCTTTTGTGTACATATTCAATTCCTTGTACATATTCAATCATCCTTGCAAATATTCAAGTATAATTAGCTTTGTTACACTAATTTTTGTTCACTCGACTCTATTGGTATTAAGAGGAGCATTATTCCCGATGAAACTGCTCTTAAACCAATGGACCTCCCTTATCGTGTAAGTCCCAACTCCTTTGTATATATCCAAGTATACTAGCTTATCCGCTTGTTTTAAACACTTGTTTATATTTTCACACATCATTTATATATATTCAAGTTACACTTGCTTTAATTTCTTGTTTTATACACTTGTTTATATATTTCCTTCATAAACTCCTTTGAATGCAGACACACACTTTGTCATATATACTTGTTCATGTTTATATCATAACAACTAGTATAACAACTAGGTTTCCCTTAGCCTCCTCTTGGGCTTTGCAGAAGATAACTCACCTGTTGAGTTAGCCTCCCCTTGGGCTTCGTACAAAAGAACTCCCTCGTTGAGTTTAGCCTTCTCTTGGGCATCGTACAAGAAAGAGACCTGGAAATCTCTAACAGCCTCTTATTGGGCTTTTAATACAAAGAATCACCTTCGCTAGGATAGAACCCTAAGAGTATGATTTCCGGTGAAAGCACTCTTGAATCTTAAGAGGATGGTTTCCCGATGAAATCACTCGTAAAGCAAACCCATCCATACCCTATAGCTTCCTCTTGAGCTTCATACAAGGACCCTCGATGACCCTCGATTTCCCTTGAAATTCCTCCTATTGGGCTTACAATACAAGGAGGACCCATAGGCTTCTTAAAAGCATCCCCCTAATCAATAATCAATTTCTCCTAGAGATTTAGACATGTATCATATCTATGGAAGAAGTATCTCATTTATAACATTACATATAAATCAACATCTTTTTCAAACACTTTTTCAAATACTTTTTCAAACAAAACATCTTTAATTGTAAGTGGTAACACTTGTACACATAAGCAAAATGCCTAATGCTTACAATGAAAGATTCAAACATTTTTCAAACATCTTTCTCAACTTGTATGTGGTAACGCTTGTACACTCAAGAAAAACACCCAATGCTTAAAATGAAAGATTTAATCAATCAACCTTTCAAAAATGTATGTGATGAAATAGATTTGATACATTTTCCATTACGATGACATTTGTCTTTGTCTCTTAATAACGCCCTTTGCTTCCACTAGCATAAGTGGGAACTACGATTGCACAAGGTCTCATCCTTGGCGAGCATACTTCTTTCTCCCTCAAACCAAACAAACCTTAGTTCCCTTAGATATGAGCTACAGATGCTCTGATTCCCACTAGGGAATATGTATGCAGAGGATCCCAATGATCTCTGCGAGCATAATAATTATAACAAAACTTAGGTTCCTTCTTAACCTACCTTTCTTAAATCCCAAAGGAGAAACTTTCCTAAAATAGCGTAGCAAATAAAACACACAAACATACCAAAATATGCATAAAAAAGTTCTTATAGAAAACTATAGATATACAGGGTGCTAATACCTTCCCTTTATATAACTAACCCCCTTACCCTGGTCTCTCCCCAATGCGTTGCGTCTAGTTCACGCTGGTCACATCGCATATCATATTTTTAGGGTATTTCAACTTTCCCCTTTTCCATATTCTTTTCTTGTTTGGAAACAATAAAGTTTGGTGCTTGCGGCATCTTTTAAAACAAAAAAATCAAAAGAGTAAATCGTTTTGAGCCTAAGATTCGAGTTCTGATTCGATTCCCTCGTTCGTCACTTTTTACCGCAAATAAATGTGAAACTCTGGCAACAGATACTTGATGTCAAATAGAATGTTATGACACTGGTATCTGACAAACTTTTTAACAATATTAATAAACAAGTAAAAACAGTAAAGGAGACAATCAATTGTTAACCCAGTTCGGTGTGTAACTACACCTATATCTGGGGGCTACCAAGCAAGGTAGGAAATCCACTATAAGAGGTATTAATTCTGGATTAAACCAACTGTTTATATCCTTCACCTAAGACCTACCAAATGCAACTTCAATCTGAGAACCACTTAGACCTGAGAACCTACTCACTCCCTCTGAATCACAATAGTGATTACAAACCAATACTTAATAGAATTATGAAGACATTCTTCAACACAAATACTTGATCATTCTTCAAAGCTTTTAATCAAGAGACATAGCACTCGTGCTTCAAAGCTTTGAGTGAAAAAATACACTTACAGAAAATCCTACTCCAATGCACTTATCAGAATGATAATTGCTTGGCTCACAAGTAAAACTAAAACAAGGACAAAATTCTTGAACTCACTATCAAGCAATTCTGTTTGTTGCTTTCTTCTTCTATTTTCTCTTCAAAAACACACATCATTAACATTAAGAATAGTGATATTATATAGATGTATGAGTGGACTTGGTCTTGGGCTTGCACAACAATAATTAGGGTTAACTATTGTTAACCTGTGGACTTGGTCCTGGACTTGCACAACAATAATTAGGGTTAACCAAGATTAACCTAATTTCCACGTGTAAAGGAACTTAAGCACGGTTTCCTCCTGAAACGATCCAGTCCATAATAAGCTTACTTTCCTGAAAACTCTCAGGAAATTAAAACTACATATTCCACTTATTCAGAATGTCTTAACATTGAATGTGACATCACACATCATACACACTTCTCTTGCAGAACCTGTTCTTCTGAAAATAGCATAACAATTGTTATGCAAATATACTGAGTTGCATCTGCAAATACACTCCTCCTGCAGAATTGTCTTCATATCAGAATGTCATGACATCAGTCAAGACATTGGCACACCAATCTGGTTTTACCAAAAATTGCAGCCAACACAAAACACTTACAAAATGGCCAATGGAAAAAGGTTGGTTCTTGATCCAAGGTCCACCAGGGCTTTGTCAAAATTGATATTTTCAATGATGAATGGTAATGTAACACTTCCAGGATCAGTTTTGACAATTTCTTTCGTTTCAAATTTCTTTTCTTTGCCATTCTCCCCAACTTTTGTTTCAGCTATCATTTCAATCTTTGTTGTAACATCATTGCAAGTTTCTTTTGGATTATTTTGAGCGGTGGCAGTGAAAGTTCTTGTTTTTTGCTGACTTAATTATTTTGCAATTTGCCCAACTTGCATTTCTAAATTTCTGATTGAAGCATCCGTTTTTTTCTCATTTTCCATGGAAACCTGCATAAATTGATTCAAAGTATCCTCTAATTTTGAAAGCTTGTCAGGATGAGTGTAACTTTGATATTGATTCTGCCTACTTTGGCGATAAGTTGAGTTGTTGTTGTACATATAACCTTCATTGTTTTGGTACTAAACATGTCTTTGTTGTTGATTTCCCAAATAATTCACTTCTTTACGATGCTACTTGTTGCGGTTTAGGCGTTTCGTGAATTTGTTAGAGTTGTTGTGGAAGATTTGAGAGTTGCTTTGTCAATTCTTCCACGGTTTGTGTGAGAAGCTTGTTTTGTTCCAAGATTGCATCATTCGTGTCCAACTCAAGCATACCATATTTCTTTTGCGTTGCACCTCTGTTGTACTGAACTTGGTGATCAGTGAAAGCCATATGGTTGATGATAGCAACTACTTCCTCAGCATTTTTGGATAATAACGAACCACCGGCTGTTGCACCAAGTCGGAGCTTTTGTTGGGGCTGCAATCCATTGTGAAAAACATGAATTTGTGTGAGATTATCGAAACCATGATTAGGACATTTGCACAACATGGACTTGTAGCATTCCCAAGCTTCATGAAGATTTTTCGTTGCACTTTGCGTGAATGCGGCTATTGCTGTTTTTGCATCCATGAAACGATTGTGAGGAAAGAACCAGTTAAGAAAGTTTTCTTCCAAGACATTACAATTTTTCATAGTTTCTGTGGGTTGGTCAAGATACCAATCCTTGGCTTTTCCGATAAAGGAATGTGGGAAGAGTCTCACGAACACTACTTCTTCCTCATCCTCTGGTGTACCTAATATACTGACAATCTCATAGAATTTGGTGAGGTGGATGTATGGATCTTCATGATTCAAACCTGAAAAAGGGTTAGCATAAATAATCTACAGCAGCTCTGTTTTCATTTTTGCTTGTTTTGCGGTTGAATTGTTGTTGAGACGAGCCAGTCGTCTTGGACTGCTTGCACATGGACCGTTGACAACGTCAGCCATTGCTTCGTTGATAGAATGGTTTATTAAGGAAGTGGATGTAGATGCTCCTTGGTGATTTTTATTTTTGGATAGTTGTCTCTGTTTCTTGGCTTGTTTCTTGTTCTTTCGAATTGTCTTTTCGATTTTCGAATCAAAAAGAAGTTGATCTTTCGAACACTTGCCTCAGAGCATTAACAAATTTTTCACCTATCCAAACACTTGAACAAACGGTTGCAAGAAAACTAATATATACAATATATAACAAATTCACAAAATTAAAAAGTATAGAAACAATTGTGATGTTTTAATACCTTAAAAGCCAATCCCCGACAACGACATCAATCTGATATTTGTATATAATCAAATGAAGTATTGTTTTATCGTACCCACAGGGATTGGAGCGATATCAAAACCATTCAATAATTTCTATATTTCTAAGCACAAGTTTCAAGTTTGTTTGATTTGAAGTTACGAAAAGTAAATTACGTAAATAATGAAAGATAAATTCAGAGAAATACACCTGTTGGAAATTAGTTTTCATTCACCGATTCGATATGCAAAACTTAGATCACTTATACATCACTTATGAATGTTTCAAGATCATCATGTATCGCGCACAAACAAAGCTTATGTCTAAACTTTGATGTGATTTCTTACCTTATGGTTTAATCAACGTTTCTCAGCCTATTAAACGATATGGCAACATTAAGATTCGATACTTGTGAATATTAAACCTAACTCTATGTCTAGCAACTAGAATTTAATAGTTGTTATCTTGGATCGAGATTAGAACCTTATTTGTCAATATCGATTTAATCCATTAAATAAACAGTAAAGAAAAGATAACAACGATAAAGATTCAAACATAACTTATATATAATGTCATGATCAAAGTAAATTCATAGTGATTCGGTGAACAACGACCAATCCCAACAAGAAATGGATTTAGCTACTCATGGTAGCTTAAAGCACAAATAAAGAATTGAGTAGAAATGACATCAATGATGATTTCCCGACTCTTGATGCGAATCCACCTCCTTCTCCTTAAAACCTCTATTTTACTATTACACTGATGTTACAGAATGTTGTTACAAGTGATAAAACTACTCTCATGGCTGAATTGAGTTCTGCTCTTTTTATAGCATTTTTGGCCGCCTGAGTTCGCTAAGTGAAGTCTTTTCTTCTGTGATAAGTTTTCAAATCAACTTGTCAACTTGTTACCGCCAAAGTTCGCTAAGCAAAATATGGCTCACTTACCGAAGTTGCTTTCTTCATCCTGAAGTCTTCAAAATATCTTTTCTGACTGCCTTGTTTTGCTATGTAGACTATATCTCGCTAATCGAATCAGGCTTCCTTCTGAATTTTGAATCTTGTGTTTTGACTTCGCTGGAGGTTCGCTAAGTGAATTGTTCGCTACAACTTTCGCTTAGCGAATTTTCTGTTTTCTGGTTTTTCTTCAATGGCCAAAATCTGCACAAAAGACACTCAAAGCCAAAGTAAAGGTGTACAAACCATATTTATTCCATAATTGGGGTTTGTGTGTGAGAATCTTGTTATTTAAGTAAGATAAATTCCATGTTTTAATGTGATAACTTACTATGAATTAATTATTCATCATACAATAGATACAATATATGGAAACGATAAAATGTCACATAGGATGCAATGCAAAGCATACAAAGGATGATGGGATAAAGTTGGTAAATAAATAAACTCCCAATAGACAAGAAAATAAAAGCTAGGGTCGACTCCTGGATGGACCAGTAAGAGGTCTATCACGTCCCCAGTGAAGTCTCCAGCTGAAACTACTGGTGAAAGCATCAGATAGAATATCAATGAATTCGCCATCGAGCAATTTTTATCCCTCGAGAGGAAATAAAAACATCTAATAAACCTGAGAGGGAGAAATCACGGTCTCACGACCAAGAGATTAGGTAAGGGAGTCAGTTATGCGAGGGGAACATATTAGCACCCTACACGCCCGTAGTACTCTATGGTATCCACTTCTACTTTCTATCTAAAGGATGTGGGTATCTATTTACAACCTATGTCTAAGGCCAAATGAATGAATGCAAAGTATTATGTACAAAAAGAAAGGTTTTTTAGTCGTGCTTGTCGCGGTTGCGAATCTTTAGTGCCTACGTACCCAATTCGTGCAATTAGGGATCAAAGCACTACGTAGATCTCCTCAAAACATTTGGTGGGTTACAATGTTTTTTATGACGAATTCCATTTCGCATCCTTACGATTGCAATTCGTGCTTGGCATTGCAGCTTATTGATAGTCTCATGCTAGGCCACTCTCACACTTAGCAACTTGCTTGGAGTTGAAAGGAGCGCCCTTATCGAAAAGGTTTTCATAGAAAAAGGTTCGAAGACAAAAAGATTTGAAGCTGGTGAATTGTTTTTACCTTGGCGAAAGGATTTAAGTTTATTAACATGTTTTGAGATTTAATAAAGAAAAGGTTTTATGTAAATTCTATATTTTTAGGATTGGCTTTATGTTTGGTAAAACTAATATATCAGCAACATGTTAAATATGATTTATAACTTGTAAGGAGAAAGTAGGTTGAAGTTATATTTAATGAAGAAACATGTTGTGTTGAAGTGTTTCAACATCTGGAACAACATGTCAAAGAGGATGTCATGACATCAGACATCAGACATCACGCTACTCAACTGTCAAAGTTTGTTACAGTTCTGTTTTAAATTGTGCAGAATATTCTGGGAATATTATGCATCATATGTGGCGTGTTTGTAAAGGCATTTGTGGAGGTCCAAAAGCTAAGGAGAAAAATAAGTAAGGACCTTGATTGTAGCAAAATTTATCTTCTTGTTTGTTTTTCTGCAGAGTTTGTTACTATAGTTTGTTATGATTTGAAGGCTCAAATCTAATTGAGTAATAGGTTATAAATAGAAGCTTTGTAACCTAGGTTGAATACCAGCCAAATTTAGTAATGATGTAGTTTTTAGGGTTGAGTCTGTAACAACTCTCTAGGAGAGTTGGTTTGTAGGTGAACCACCCAGATTATGGGATGGTCATTGATTTGTAACTCGAAGCCTATAGGAAAGAGGATTGTTTTACTCACGCAGAAGTTGTGAAGTAATTAGTGAAGTTGTGTTCTTGGAGGAAGCTTTGAAGAAACTCCAAGTTGTGTCCTAAGTTAGAAGCTATAGGCTTTAGGACTTAGTTAGATTGTGATAGAAGTGGGACTTCTACTTTTTTGTGTTTAAAGAGTTAGTGGAAATCAAGTTGTTGATGCAGTGGCTGGGATGTTGACTGATAAACATCATTGTGATGATTGGAAGTGGAATAGAGATATTCCATATCTAGGGAAGACCTAGGTAGAAGGGTCATTGGGTAGGGATTAAGTGAAGGGTGTAAATGGGAAGGTTTAACTCTGAATTAGTACTACTGATAGTGGATTTCATTCCTGACTTTGTATGCCCCCATATGTAGGTTGGTTGAATCGAACTGGGTGAATAATTCTATGTGTTCCTTTTGTTTCCTGCACTGTTAATTTTAACTCTACCTTGTCTATTTTTATAATGTCAAATCAGATGTCAATACATCTTTATATGACATTTGAGTTTGCTGTTGCACCAGAATTTCAATTGGTATCAGAGCAGGCATCTTGTCTGTTTCTGAATAAAATCCATGGGGGATACTTTCTAGTTATGTACAAGGTAGAATATTTGTGTGGGAGTATTGTTTAACTAGGCTAGTGCATATTGTATGGTCCCTTGAAGTGGAGGAAGGACCTATTGATTTAAGACTTGTGTGGAGTGAAGATAAACCTAACCAGAACAACCGTACATTCTTGTTAAAAGAAGAAGATGAAGCTAGAACAGAGGAATGAAGATTTCAAAGCCTTCATGTAGGAGTGAAGACCTTGGATTGATCACTGTTCAGCCAGTATTTAGAACAAGAGAAAAATTATCAAGATCTTCATGCAGGAGTGAAGATATTGATAAGGTAACTCTTATAATTTTTCTGGTGAACCATCGTTCTAGTTATGGTATTGGTGTTTTTCCAGTCTACAACTTGATGTGAAGATGATGTGCATAGGATTCAATTATTTTCAATCCTAGGATGCCTTGTATATGTTTGGAATGTGGTACAAGCATTTTTTGTGTTGTTCAGGTGTCTATATATTCCGCTGCATGATTTCTGATGTGACCCTGAAGAATGGAAAGATACTAGGGTTGTATTCCTCAACAAAATTGTCTTTGGAGGCTTCCAACGATATTAAAAGTGTCAAAGACACTTGAGTCTTTCCTCAAGTCCACTCATAAAGGCATTATCTAATAAAGTCTATGAGAGTCAATTGATCAGTGACCCTTATGAGCATCCAAGTATCGTGAATACCTTGAAGATTATCAAGGATGGTTTGTTCCAATAAGATGGAATTGATGTTCTTTGGGATGTTAGAACATCATATCAACAGGTATGCAGCTACCAGTTGAAGAACAAATGTTTTGGATGCTAAACAAAAGGTTGTTTTGTTTGGAACCTACTCCTGATCTGGAAGAGGAGACATCTGAATTGTGCTAAGTTGATCAAGATAGGATCAACAGTTTGTCTACTCCATATGTCAGCTTATGGATGTATAGATTTCAAGCTCTATAAAGGTTGAGTACTCCAAAACCTTTATGTATATGAGTGAGCAAATTTCTGGAAAGAGCTTTTGATCAAAGGAACCAGAATTACGGAAGTTTGTGACTATAAAATAGATTCCATGTGAAAGGGAGTACTGTGATCCAACCATAGTGTGTTATATTGTGAATACTCTATCTTCTGATAAAGAGTATTGTATTGAAGGAGCTTAGGAGACAGGCTTCATAAGTTTGTATATGTATTATGCTCAAATAAGTTTGTTCCAGAAACCTAGTAGAGGGAATATCCTATGTAGGTACAGGCATTGGCATCCATAATTTCAAAATCAAATTGCAGATCTGAAGAAATTCCTTTTGCTATGTGGTCTATGTTATCCCCTGGATATGTTGGAAATTTGATCCTAAAGCATTAATCAGCTGATGTTAATTGTGCTTCCTTTGTTTCCCCCTAAGTGTTGTATGATATATTATGGATGTTCCCCAAGAAACATAATAAAAATGGGTGATGTTGTATCAGATGTTGAAACATCATCTCAAATGTGTGCTCTTATCTGAAGTGAAGTTGAAAGTCAATCCATTGACTTAATCTGAGACGTTTTGGTTATCATGCTTGATGTATAGTGAAGATTCAACAAGTGTATCTGGAGCTATCAATTTACCTAGTGTAAGGTGGTAATTCTATCTGACTAACTAATGAGTACTCTAACGGGATACTAAGTACTTATTAGGGTATTACTTGAATACATGATTCAAATACTCTGTCGGGAGCTGAGTAACTGTCTAATGTATTCATGTAATCTTTGAAAGATGAATTTGATAAGGAATGTATTAATCATCACAAGTGCATGGAGAGATAGACCTTTAACGAAGACACAAGTATAAATAATAAAAAATATCTTGATGGGAGCTGGATATAGTTGTCAAATGTATACAAGTCTACAATGAGAATTCCATGTATCAATATGGATGTGAAGATGGAAAAATGCTAAGCAAGTGCAAATAGTATCAAATCTATCTTATGAAGACATATCTATAGTTATACGCAAATTATAATTTCTTCTACTGCAATAATAGAGAGTGGCGATTTGTACCTATTATAGAAAGCAAATTGAGGATTCTTGCTTTGGAACATGTGGAAAATTCCAAATAAAGAATGCTTCCAGTAATATGAGGACCAAAATCAAATTGTATCCTTAGCATATGTGAATCAGAGAAGTGAAGGGCTCAAAAGAGTTGTCCAAGAAGGTGATGATATTTAAGATGGCCAAGCTTTTCAAGGATGATATAAGAGCATCTAAAAGTCAAGCTGCTATTGAGGGGGAGAAATTATTCTTTAGCAGATAGGAAGAGGAGTGTATACTTCTATTAATTGAAGTGTCTTGGATATAAAAGTCTAATTGATATTGGAATAGTATTTGTAATATCAGAACCAAGGCAGATAGATTCTGTAGTATTGATGTGGATGTCTCGAATGATATCGAACAAGAAGTCATGGCATATCTCAAGACATATTTTATCCTTAAAGACCAGCAGAGATAGTTCTTAAGCTCTTTATCTAAGACATGTATTGATGGTGTGTATCACATGTTCTGACATGGTTCATGTTTTGGAAATTGTTAACTCCAAAATAAATGGGTGTTGTAATACGGTGAACAGACTTTGTAGATTTTTGTATCGCAAATGTGCGGATAGCAAGAGTCGCCACCGACTTTTCTTTTATCCAATTAAGGGAAGGTAAAAAGTACAGAAAAAGACCTTCGTTAGATTCTGAGTAAGGGAGAAGGTTATGAAAAGGGAAGGTATTAGTACCCCTTTCCATCAGTAGTTATCTACGGGCTCTTAGTTGCTCTTAGATCACTTTAAAATTGTGCTTTCTGTGTGTTTGACAAAAATGTTTTGAAAAGGAATTTCGCTTTGATTTTGTAATGATTCATGTAGGAATGCATACAAAGCGTTCGGAAATGTTTCATTTTGAAAAGAGTTTGAACTTTGACAAAAGTGTGAGGTGCAAAAAGTATTTGATTTGAGCAAGCAACTAAAAGTCTTATTACCTACTCAGAATTGGTCGTTTTCATGTTGTTTTACGTTCCTTTAGAATAGCGCTATCCATACCATTAGTTGGTAGGTAACCCTATTCGTTGGATGTAAGCGGGACATTCGAAGGGACATCGAATGGTCATAGAAAGCAACTTGTAGGAAGTATCCTAGCACATTCGAAGGGACTATCATCATTTTTCGTAGGCGACAATCGAGGGTCAAGATCATGTATTTGGAGGCGACATCGTGGGTCTATGATCTTTGTATCGAAGGGACTATGATGATTTGTTTGGAAGGCAACGGTGCTAGAATACCTCTACGTTCGAGGGACATGACCATGTGAATTCGTAAGGCAACGAGAGAGAATTACCCTAAGGGGTGCATGTGTGAAAAGAGTGTGTTGATTTCAGGTATTTTTATCTTGAAAATTAGAGTGAGCTATGTCCGATTTTATCTTGCCATACACGCCTAATTACTAGCAGTTTATCAAGTACAGAAATTAAAATGCGGAAATGTAAAGTGCGGAAAGTAAATGTCCTACGCTATCACATGGCTTTGGGGCAGATACATAATTTAAAATGCGGAAAATAAAAGTCCTAATTAAACTATTACATCCCATAGGCAATTACAAAATATGAAAAGAAAGCGATAAAAGAAATCGTCTGAAACGGGATAACCTGTGAAAAGATGAGAAATCGGGAAATACGAGAAAACCGAATAAGAGGAAAATGTTAGTAAAAATAATAATTTTTGAATGAGAAAAATGTTTCATGCTAGAAATAACATTAATATGCTAAAATAATTTTTTGGGATTTTTTGGAGTTAATTTAATAATTAAAAATTAATTAAAGGTGATTTAAATGATAAATTAACAATTAAATTAAATATGCCTGCAAAAATAATATTTTTAATTTTATAAATTAAATAAACATTTTCCTGACATGTATGCAAAAAATAAATATTTTTTTGTGTTTTTAAATGCATGATAAAAATTATGAAAGATAAATTAAATTAAAATGAAAATATTAAAGAAAATAAGAAAATAGAAAAAATTGCAAAACATGTAAAAATCACTTTGCCATGGCTGGGGATCGAACTCAGGACCTTGCCTTCACAAGCCCACGCCTTGACCAACTGAGCTGGAGTGCACGCGTGTCATGGAAACGGAGCGAGTGGTTTGTAAACAAGTGTCATCTCCTGACTGCACCAATCACGCGCCAAGAACTTCATCGTTCTCGTTTGAATTCTGGGAATTTTGCGTCGGCCTCAGTGCGACGCTATAGTCCCTGCAATTCTCAAAATCTCATACACATAATATAAATGAACTGTGAGTACATGAATCGATTGGAAATCACATTCTAAACACAATGGTGATGGTCTTTTGGTCCAATTTTTCCTATTTAAAGAGTCCCTAATTCGGTTCAGAAAACCCTAACAATGGCATAGTTCGATTCAGGCCATGAAAACTCAATTCGATTGTCCAGATAGCTTGCAAACTTTGTTCTAAACACAAAACAAACATCAAAACACATTAATAATGCATGATAAATAGAATTCGATTTTTGAAAAAGTAAGAACAAACCAAATCGTGTTTTCTCAATTCTTGATGTTTTTGAGAGTTGTAAGGGTCTGGATCGATTCTAAAGATCTCAAGGAAGGCAATGGAATGCTTGGAATCAACTGAATCGAGCTAGAACTGTGGCTGCAAGTTGCTTCAAGTGCACGGTTTTTCTAAATTAGGTTAGGGTTCCTCCAAACAATTTTTCTGTTCTAATTCATGTGGTATGCCTTGTATATTTATATTGGATGGAATTGGAGCTGATTTGAGGAAGAAATAATCATCAATCAATGTAAAAATTATTTGATTTTGTACAAAATCAAATCTTATCTTTTTTGACCAATTTCAATCAAATTCTTGCCATATCAAACCAAATTTCGAAATTTGCCAGCTTTCTTGGGTTACTTGGATCTCAAGGAAGAGAGAAAAATCAATTTTGCAATTAATTTTGATTTTATACCTTATTTTTGAATTTAATTTGTATTTAAATGAATAAAATCCAAATTAAATAGAAAAATAAAATAAAAATTTGTGGCATTGGGCTTGGATGTTCCAAATTGTATAAGGAACAAGTTTGGATGAAGAAAAACTAGGCCCATTTGCAAAATTTTTGATTTTTACAAGTATCTCTCTTTGTGCACTTCTTCAAAATTGCCCAACTTGCACAAGGTGTATTTTGCTCAATTTTCCACATTTTTTGAGTGTTCTTGAACTTTTTGGAAAGCTCTAAGAGTCCTCTAACCAACCTCTTTGGTTTCATCTCAATTGGAGTTTCCATGCTCAATATATCTTCAAAACAAAATGTTGACATTTTGTTGACTTTGAAAAGGACCTGTAATGTTTGATCCATACCTTCCAAATGAAGCATTTTTTGAACATTCTTGTAAGCAATGAAGTTGTAGAGAATTGAATTTCCTTCAAAAAAAGAGGTGGTGGAAAAATTTCTGAGAAAGTATGAAGAAGTTTTGCTCAGTCAAAGTTTGGTTGACTTTTCACTAAGAAACCCTAATTTAGAAAGTTTGACTTTTGACCAAATCTTGAGTTTTCTTGATGAATCATGATCAACCCTTGATCAAATGATGAAGGTAACTTCAATATGAGGATGTTGACCAAAAATCATGAAGTTTGACTGTATGTTGACCATAGTTGACTTTTTGTCCAATACAACTGATTTTCAACTATCTGAGCAATTGTCTGAGGAAACTTCACTTCTGAGGCTTGAAACTTGTCATGGAGAATATTTGAAGCATATGAGGAGGTATGATGACCATTGGAAATGTTGGAAGTCCATCTTGATCTAAGAATCACCAAACCCTAGTTTGGGTTGATTGTTTAGGAGAGGATTTGTCTGATCAACCCTTGAGGAATCCTTGAGCATGGATGTATGAAATATCTTGAGAAGATGGAGGGAAAATTTTGGGGTATGACAGCTGCCCCTGTTCAATCTTCTTGTACTGGAAGGGTTAGATTGGCGTGTTTGCCTTTCGTGACCTGGAGGTAGAAGATGATTGAACACTCGAGTACACCTGAAAATTTGCACTCGCTGTTGGCTGATGATGCGGGAATGGGCTTACAGATGCCATTTGGAGAAGTTGGAAATTTCGCTGGGGAATGAGTCGTACGCTAGACTCGAGATTATTGTCTGATTAGGAGAACTGTCGGAGATGGGCTTAAGATGCCATCTGGAAAGATTGATGCTGAGGAGTGAGCCGTACGTTAGACTCTGTAGACGTTTCTGAGAGTGGAAGGAGCATGGAGATGGGCTTAAGATGCCATCTGGGGGAAATCGTACGTTAGACTTCGTGCTCATCTTTGAATGAAGTTATTGGTTTGTATTGGTTTTTAACCAAATATGCAGCATTCTGAAGGTGGAGAAATGTTGACAAGTAGTCGGAGATGGGCTTAAGATGCCATCCAAGGCAACTGAGTCATACGCCACACTCTGTAGTTGCTGTTGATAATAAGAAGGAGTCAGAATAGTTCTTCGTGCTGACTACTCTGGGGAGATAGTAGTTGGCAAAATGTGGATATCTTCCCTGTTGTGCTTCGGGTGTTGATCCAATGCTTGTTATCGGAGGATAACTTATGATCGTTCAGATAGTTTTCCCGTCTGGCTTCGGGTATTAATCCTGGATCCGTTGTTGGAGGACAACGAGGGTGGTCGTTCATATAGTTTTCCCGTCTGGATTCGGGTCTTAATCCTGGACCAGTTGTCGGAGGACAACAAGGGAGGTCTTTCAGATAGTTTTCCCGTCTGGATTCGGGTCTTGATCTTGGACCTGTTTGCGTCAGAAGTGATTTTCACCTATTTTGGAGAAAACAAGAGAAACTTTTATAGAATGTTGTTAGTCTTATGCAAAGTATGATGCATGACAATGTGTATGAATGGCATATGCATATGTTATGACTTTATGAGAAATGTATGAATGATAGATGTTGTGGTATTTCAAAACATATCCATCTTGAAGAAGATGTAGATATTCTGCTTGAGGATTTCTGACTTCTGTTTGGGGACGGAACGGATGGAGACCCTGAGAAGAAAGAAAACTTTGATTCCTCCGGTGCACTATCTGACCAAGTCTTGGGCCTAGATATTGTTGAGGATGGTAGAGATCGAGAAACACGTTGAGGATCTCATACGTAGACCCGGCTGGGGAGAGTCTAGGAGGTACTCTAATGGGGATCTTGCGTGTAAATCCTGGTGGAGAGTATTTGATAGCTATTGGGAGACCGGGTTAGAAAGATCTGAAGCCCGTTGACATCTCCGGCAGAGAAATAGAAGGTGCAGGTTTCCTCCGATGCACTATCTGACCAAGTTTCAGGTCTGGACACTGCTGCTGGAGAAAAGAGGAATTGTTGAGAGATACTTTGTTGGGGATAAATGCCTCGGCCGGGGATGAAATGCTATTGCTTGGAAATTGATGTAACACCATTTAGTTGAGTGGAATCACTGCTCGGGGATTCTCCTCTACTCCTCTGTGGAAGGTTTGCTATGAGCGACACCTCTGTGGGGATCATGTTCTGCGGGGGACTGTTTTGGTGACTTTCGTCGTCATCTCAATTCTTGAAACCTGTAGTAATTACTTTTGTTCGTTCACTTTTCGCATGTTTGTAAATAGATTTTTATTGTCAGATGCATATAATCATTCAAAGCAAACGTTGGACTTTATGCAAACGACAACAACAAAAACTTGTAAAGAGAAAGAACTTGTATTTATTTGAAATGTGACGTATGGCCAAGTAGTTTGTACACAAGAAAAATAAAAAGCTATGCGGAAACAATCTCGTTAAGTTCCAACTATGCTAGTACTCATATATTTCAACTATCTCATCTCCTTGCTGTCAGTAGAAAGTGAGTGAATTGATTTTCGCCATTTGAATCTTGAATGTTGATAGTAGTCTGTAGATAGGTGATCTCGACGAGACATAGTCGCACGCTTAAATCCCTAACTTTGCCTAGACCGCCTTTCGGGTTTTCACCACCGATACCCTTTTGCCCAAGCCGCCTTTTCGTGTTTTCGACTTGCCGGTGTACATCTTTTGTATATATCCTTAATTTTGCTCGAACCCTTTTGGTTCGCCAGATGCCCTTACTTTTCCTAGGTCACCGACCTAGCGGGTCTCTTTATGCGTAGTATTTTTAACTATGTCTCAAGCTCACAGGGTGTGGAGTCCATTTGCCCCTGGGATCACCTTGTGGAAGAATGATGCGCTTGACTACTAGATCACCGACTTGGTAGACTCGGTGCTTGACCTTCTTGTTAAATGCTCTAATCATTAGCTTCTGATAACTGTCCATGGCGATGGATGCGAGTCGCTTCTCTTCAATCATGTTAATTTGGTCAAGGCGAGTCTCGATCCAATCGTCTTCACCTAACTCTGCGTCCTGGAGGACTCTGGTTGAAGGTATTTGTACCTCGATAGGTAGGACTGCTTCCATACCGTATACCAGGGAGAAGGGGGTTGCCCCTGTCGATGTCCGTACTGTAGTGCGATAACCATGAAGAGAAAATGGTAACATCTCATGCCAATCTTTGTAAGTCACTGTCATCTTTTGTATAATCTTCTTAATGTTCTTGTTGGCGGCTTCCACATCGCCATTCATCTTAGGCCGATACGGAGAAGAATTGTGATGCTTGATCTTGAACTGCGTGCAGAGTTCGGTGATCATCTTGTTGTTAAGATTAGAACCGTTATCTGTGATGATCCATTCAGGAGTGCCATACCGACAGATAAGATTATGCTTGATGAATCGAGCCACAACATTCTTGGTAACAGATGCAAACGAGGCTGCCTCTACCCACTTGGTGAAATAGTCAATTGCCACAAGAATGAAACGATGTCCGTTGGAAGCGGTGGGCTTGATTTCTCCGATCATGTCAATGCCCCACATTGCAAAAGGCCAAGGAGCTGTTAAAACATTCAGAGGTACTGGAGGTACGTGCACTTTGTCTGCGTAAATCTGGCATTTGTGACAAGATCGAGCATAACGGTGACAATCAGCTTCCATGGTGGACCAATAGTAACCTGTTCTCAGAATCTTTTTAGCCATTGTATGCCCACTAGAATGGGTACCAAATGCGCCTTCGTGTAACTCTTCCATGATGTGTTCCGTTGTTTTCCGGTCTACACAGCGGAGTAAGCACAAGTCGTGATTGCGCTTGTATAAGATGTTGTTACTGAGGAAGAATTTGGATGCAAATCTTCTCAAAAACTTCTTATCGTTGACAGATGCCCCTGCGGGATATTCCTGAGTCTCAAGATACCTCTTCACGTCATAGTACCAAGGTTTCTCTTTTGTTTCAAGCTCATAACAATACGCTGGTTCGTCAAACTTTTCAATGATGATCTGGGGAGCCTCGTTGTCCCACCTGACCTTGAACATAGATGACATAGTAGCTAATGCGTCTGCCAACTGATTCTCTTCTCGTGGAATGTGACTGAAAGTAATCTCTTCGAAGTAGGGGATCAAACTCAAAACATACTCTCGATAAGGAATGAGATTCGGATGCTTCGTATCCCACTCGCCCTTAATCTGACTGATCACCAAAGCTGAGTCTCCATACACTTGTAAGAACTTGATTCTTAAGTCAATAGCGCCTTTAATACCCATGATGCACGCTCAGATTCGCCATATTGTTAGCAATCAAACAAAGTCCGCGGTGAAAGGAGTATGTCCGTCAAGGAGATGTAATGATGGCGCCAATGCCATTGCCGAAAAGCGTTGAGGCTCCATCAAGAGCATGGTCCATCGGGATCCTTGTTCGTGTCCTTCGTCCGGCCTCGGTTCTTCGCAATCTGAACTAGTAAAACATCTTAACTGAAATTGAACCGCATAAGCCGATATTCATCTACGGCTTGATAAGCCAAATGATCGGCCACTACACTTCCTTTGATTGCTTTGAGAAGTGTACTGATGTCGATTCGTCAAGATCATTTGCCATCTTGATATTCTTTCGGAGAGAGCTGGTTTCTCAAATATGTATTTTATCGGATCCATCTTGAAATCAACAAGGTAGTGTGAGTCAACATATACTATCTTAGTCGGCGAGCCCAAGCCAAAGCGCTGCAAGTTTTCTCAAGTCGTGAGTATCTTGTTTCACAATCGGTAAAATTTTGCTAAGGTAGTATATTGCATGCTCTTTTCGACTGCTCGCCATGTTGCCCCAACACACACCCCATTGAATTCTCTAACACCGCAAGTACATGATAAGAGGTCTTCTTCGCAAAGGCATCGGATAGGAGGATTCTGTAGGTACTTTGATTTTGTCAAAGCGATCCGCAATCGCTATTCCATTCTACCACTTGATCTTTCTTCAGTAACTTGAAGATTGGCTCACAAGTAGCAGTTAGATGTGCAATGAATCTGGCAATGTAGTTCAATCGGCCCAAGAAACCTCTGACTTCCTTCTCGGTGCAGGGAGCTGGCATTTCTTGAATAGCTTTAACCTTTGCTGGATCAACTTCAATACCTTTACCACTAACAATAAACCCTAAGAGTTTACCGGATCTGACTCCAAAGGTGCATTTGTTAGGATTAAGTCTTAGTCTATACTTCTTCAACCTATCAAACAATTTATGCAAATGATCGAGATGTTCTTCTTCAGTCTGTGATCGAGCTATCATGTCGTCGACGTAGACCTCTATCTCGTGATGAATCATGTCATGAAATAATGTTACCATAGCACCGATAAGTGGCGCCGTTTTTAGCCCAAATGGCATAACCTTGTAGCAGTAAAGTGCCCCACCGTAACGAAGTAGTCTTCTCCATGTCTTCGTGGAGCCATTTTGATCCGATTGTAACCGGAGAAACCATCCATGAAGGAGAAAACTTTATGCGAGCAGTGTTGTCAACCGTAACATCAATATGAGGAAGTGGGAAATCGCCTTTGACTCGCTTTGTTCGATCTCTGTAATCACACACATTCGCATCTTGCCATCCTTCGGGCATAGGCACCATGTTAGCAACCCACTGTGGATAAGAAGTAACATAAGAAACCGCATTGAACGCTTTATAACTTCGCTTTGATTTTCTCGACATCTCGTGACGATGCGATTTAACCTTTTGTTTCACCGAGAAAACCTTCTTTGTCGGCATCGTGTACCACAATATCAATGTCTAAACCCGGCATGTCTTCGTATGACCAAGCAAAAACCTCAATATAGTCTCGTAGCATCTGAATCAACCTTTCTTTAACACTGCTCTCAAGACCCGCTCCTATCTTGATCTCTTTTCTTTCTTCATCAGTACCCAGATTCACAACCTCAACTTGCTCTTCGTGTGGCTGTATAACTCGCTCTTCTTGCTGTAGTAGTCGGACAAGTTCTCCTGGAACTTCACAATCTTCCTCACTTTCGTCTTCGGCTTGGTAGATCGGATTATCGAAGTCATATTTAGCAATAGCATAGCTGTTATCAACGAGATTCGGAGTGATTCTGCAGTGTATCACGTGGGTGTGTGTAAGAAACACATAGCTTTTTGAAGGGGTGATAAAGTAAAAGAAAACAACAATTGAATGCAAAAGTCCAACGATTTTATTGAATGAAAATATGTAAATGATAGATAATAACCCTCACAAACGAGCCATGATGCCCCGGGCAAGGCACTAGGCTTTAGAGTTTATTGTTCAAAACATAGAAAATACGAAAAGCAAAAGCAAAAACAAGAGCAATTACTCCTGTCTAAAGGAGATTGATATGACGTCTTCAGTCTTCCAATTGCTGAGTCCGTTGTCGGGAGTTGGGAACATCCACTGTCGATGTCGGGTTGTCGCTGCCTTCTATAGCATGGATTCCACTCTAGCTGATGCGGAAAGGAAGTTGGCTGGCACGTTCGCGGCGTATCATCTTCTGACCCTTGAAGGTGAAGCCTAAACCAGTCTTGTCAGATTTGAAAGGAAGATCGGGGAGCTGTCCCCAAATAGAACTACCTCCTCCTTCAACAGCAGCTTGAGCATCTTTCAACGAGGCCATCCTAGGCGGAGCTTGCATAACTTCAGGAGTGACGGGAGAGTCAACAGGCATGACTCTGGGTATTGTTTCACAAGCTTGACAGGGAGTCTCGTAGAATTCACCCTCCACCTCGAGGTATTGGAATGACCAGATGACGACTATATATTCTTCTTCACCACATATCAACAACCTTCCCTTCACCGATACTTCAATTGATGCGGTAGGTATAACGCTTGCCCCATGTATCCAAGGGCCCAAGTAAGAGAGGGGACGGATGTCCATGACAAAGAAAATGGAATCAAAAGTCTGGGAACCGACTTTAACAGGAAGAGTGAGCTCTCCAAGTATTGTTCGCTTAGAACCATCAAAAGCTCTCACGATTATATCACTGGGTCTCAGAACCAACCCTTCGATATCAAGTCGATCAAAAGCAGTCTTTGGTAGGATATTCAGAGCAGAACCGATATCCACCAGAATATGAGATAAGGTAGTACCCTTTCATTCAACAGAGATGTGCAAGGCTTTGTTGTGTTTCTTTCCGGCAGGAGTCAAATCAGCATCAGAAAAGCCTAGGCCGTTGTTGGCAGCCAGGCTAGCAATACAAACTTCAAATTGGTCAGTGGTAGTGTCTTGCGGTACGTGAGCATTCTTCAGAAACTTCACCAAGGCGTTAGCATGAGCCTCAGAGCATAAGAGTAGAGCAAGCATGGAGATCTTGGATGGGGTTTGTCCCAACTGTTCCACAACATTGTAGTCACTCTTCTTGATAATCTTCAGAATTTCCTCCATTTCTTGTTTGGAGGTGTCTTCAGCAACTTCCTTTGGTACTTCTGGCTGAGCAGGATGAGTCACTGGTTCTTTTGCCCTAGCTTGGGGAATGGGTTGAATAGCTGGAATGCGAGCTGGAGTCGCAGTGTCTTTTGGAGGAGAGACTTCTGGAGAGAATACTCTTCCGGTTCTGGTCACCTTACTTGATCCGGTGATGTTGTCAATGGCAGGAATGGTAGCTTCAATTGTAAGATCTTCAATGGTCAGAGGGTCTTGCTTGACGCCATGATAGTAAACCTCAGCTCCATAATTCCAAGGGATAGCCTTGTTAGAGTAATACGGAACTGGTCTTGGAGAAGTAATGATGAGAGGTGCCACTCTGGGCATAGAATCAGCAGAGGAAATCCTTATTGTGTTAACATCAGCATAGTCTTATGGGAAATCGTCACCCCATCCAGTTACCTTAATGTCTTCAATAGGAATCTTATAGCTCTCAGGAACAGTGTACTTCACCATGTAATCATACTTTCCACTTGGCTGCCCCAAGGTATCCCATGCAGACGATGCTGTTTCATTCACATCTTCGATCTTCAGTTTCTTAGACATGTCTTCACACGCACTCCACGGTGGTTTCAGGAATAGTATTTCACGGTTATCCATCATGCACTGAACACGCCTTCTCAACCAAGCACAACCATCAGGTGCAGATGGGCACCAACGGCAATTCTCTAGGCATCCTGGATTGACACCGGCTTGCAGCAAATTCTTCTTAAGAGTCATCAAAGGAATGGTCAAATCATCTATGTTGAAAACGTAAGTATCTTCCCCAACAGCATTAGAATTCTTGTCATGGTTAGGCATGGGCGCGTTGATCATATTCGGAGTCTCAACAGGAGGGTCAAACTCAATCTGCTTAGCTTCAATCATATCTTGAATCTTGTTCTTCAGAGCCCAACAATTGTCAGTGTCGTGCCCTGGGCTGTTGGAGTGGTAAACACACTTAGCATTAGGATTGTATCTCGGAAAGGAAGTGTTGATATTTTGAGGAGGATCCCTCAAGGTTATCAGCTCTGCTTTCAACATATGTTGCAAGGCTTGCGACAATGGCATGTTGATATTTGTAACCGCTCGCGGGCGTTCGACCACGCTGCGTTGTCTCACCGAGGTTGTGCCGATGTAGGTCGAGATCACAACTTCCCCACGATTGAGCGCGGTCGGTCTTGGCTCGGCTTTTCCGATACACGATTGGCTTCTTTCTTACCACCAAAAGGTCTCTTCGCAGATTTGAAGATGACTCTACATGGATCTTCCCACTCTTAATACCACCTCAATGCGCCTCCGTCAATATCAACTCGGTGAACTGGTGAAGAATTTCCAATCGATGATTGAAGAATGGGTCCGCTGTTCCCATAAACATATCAACGAACTCCCTATTGGACAAGGGTGGTGAACTCACCGCTAGGTCTCTCCACTGAGCATACTTTGAACTTCTCATCACGACCCATGGACATGCTCAGAGTGCATGCGAGTGGGTGTCAATTCAAGATTGTACTATACCGTCTGTAAAAGCATCCGCTAAGTCACCCAAGTACGGATACGGTCATTCTCTAGTGATAATACCACTCCAACCGAGTTCGGACAAACTCTCTTGAAAATAGTGCATCCACAACTTTCTCATCATGTGGGGTTGATCTTCCAACATAGGACTTCAAATGCAGCTTCGGACAAGACATGCCATCATAGTTGGCAAAAGTTGGAACTTTGAACTTGGGAGGAATCACAACAACAGGAACAAGGCTCAGATCATAAAAATTCAGCCCGACATCTTCGTGTTTTCCACAAAGATTCACGGTCTTCAAGTTGTTTGTATTTGTCATCTTCATCGTAGTATCGCTATAGTCGAGCGATCCTCCTCTTTCTTAGGCTCACGCTGGTCATCTTCATTACCCTTGACACTCCCCTCATCCTTGACACTTCCTTCTGAGAGCTCTATCCGGCTAACCACTTTAGGACCACCTTTGTAGCGTCTTCCCATGTTGAGGAGACCAACAACCTTCTTCTTTCTCGTTGATGAGCTTTTTCGATCTTCTTGGCCTTGGACCAAACGGTGAACATCTCAAAATTGAGCATTCGAGCTCGGAGATCTTTGATGACTGCTCAAGAGCCATTTCGCTAAAATAAATAACGAGAAATGAGAAACCAATCTTCAATGTACCGTGATGCAAATGTTATGCTATGATATGCAATGTTTATGCGAATGCAATGCAATGTTTTCAAGGACCTTAAAGATTTAAATTTGTTAAACAAGCAATGAACAAACATTTATTAGTTTTCTTTTTATTATTCTTTTTTTTTTAAAGTACAAAAGATAGTTCAAAACAATAAGATAAAAGAACAAAAATCCCAGAGCTCTAAGTCTCCCATGGGCGCTTCCTCTTGGTGTCGAGGTAGGCGTTGATGTTTCGCTCCTCGTGAAGTAGCTTGGTCAACTCTAGTACCTTCTTCTCGCCATAGCACTCGAGCTTCAAATGTATCCCTTTCCTTTAAGTTGAATCCGTGATCTCTTCAAGTCTTCAAAATCAGTAGGCATGTCAGGATGGATAACAGTATAGGGTACGTCACCTATAGCAACAGGTTCCATAATTACTGGTAACACAGGTGTGAATGGCATCATGAGGTTTTGAGCTCGAGCTCACACTCATTTGAGGTAAGGTTCCCAAGGAATGGAGTTCTGGTGCCCCAAAGTCTTGTATCGCCTTTACCATGCCCCAAGCGTGTATGAACCTTCGCGGTAATTCTGGAGATCGTGATTGTAGTCGAACACAATATCTTGGAGAAGCATATCATGAGGACCATCTCTTCGAGCAAAACCAAACTGATGTAGAGCTAGAGAAGGGTTGTAAGTAATACCTACCCTTATACCAAGTAGTGGTACATTAGGGAATTCTCCACAATGCTCAATGAATGTGAAGTCCTTTTGAGAGAAAAGATTCCAACGGATATCTGAATGAAAGAGTGACATTAGTCTTTGAGACCACTTCAACCTTTGCTCGTTCTTCAAAACTGATGGAGGAAGGTGAAAAATAAACCACCTGGAAAGTAACGGTATGTAACACATGAGAGTTCCTTGTCTTTTCATAGTACGAGTATGGAGAGAATGTAGGATGTCTCCAAGTAAAGTAGGCACAGGATTGCGGGTAAGAAACAACTTGATGGCGTTGACATGTATGAATTGATCCGAGTTAGGGAATAGAACCAAACCATAGATTAGCAAGGCCACAATGTCTTCGAATGCATGGAAACTCATAACCTTGAGGAATTCTCGGGCTTTCTTAATCAGAAACTTAGCAAGTAAACCATTAACTCCGCTTCTAGTTTCCCAATTGGCTTCAATGTCTGAGCGCTTAAGATGTAAGGCTGATGCAATGTCTTCGTACCTAGAAATCTTTTCTAAACCGTTGAATGGCATTTGGTCAAGAATAGGTATCCCAAGTAGCTTAGAGAACTCTTCCAAGGTAGGAACCAACTGATAATCTGGGAATGTAAAGCAATGGTGTTTCGGATCGAACAACTGGAATAGGACGTGCATCATATCTTCTTCAAAACCGGAGATAACCAAGTCAAGTAGATAACCATGTCTTTTGATGAGCTGAGCATGATCGCGAATTTCTGAAACCAATTCTTTGAGCTGAGAAGGTATACCCATGAAGTTGATTCGGATAGTCTTTCTAGAAGCCATAATCCCTACAAAACAGAGCAAAGATAAATCCCTAGGTCCTTGAAATAGTTAGAAATGATATGCAATGTGATGATGTCATGATGTCATGTTTAGCACACACAAACAATTCACACAATGAGCCTAGGTTTAAGGCTTGCATGAGGTATAGGTGATTACCCCACCAAAAGTTTGAGTCGGTTCATCCTGTCCTATAATAGTAACCGGGTTCTAGGAATCTCACATCATTGATCTTTCTCGTAGGCGTTTATTTCAATACGACTACCAAGTGGTCGACCGAAAATATCCCAAAAGTCTGATCTCAATGAGCGTAGCATCGAGTATCAGCCAACCTTAGTCTGCACCAAAGCCGGCCATCTCACTACCTTCTAATGGCCAAGATGGGTCAATTAAGGTTCTAAAAGTTTAGTTAGTGCTTGATGACACCACGCAGAAGCCAAATACTATCCTCAACTTGGGAATGAAGAGTATCAGGACATCCAAAGTGTCACACTAACGTAGCCATCATGTTGACCGTTTTGATATACGTCTAACGGTCGCGATGATTTATTGCTACTTACCTAAAAGGAAACCCGGATCCGGGTGTAGAATCCCCCACAAATATAATACCCAAGCAACCCTTAAAGATAAAGCAAGCAAGTCAAACAGAAAGTGGTAAAAGATGATCTAGAAATCCTTGAGGCATTCTCTCTTTAGGGTGTTTCCCCAGCAGAGTCGCCAATTCTGTAATATGGTGAACTGACTTTGTAGATTTTTGTATCGCAAATGTGCGGATAGCAAGAGTCGCCATCGACTTTTCTTTTATCCAATTAAGGGAAGGTAAAAAGTACAGAAAAAGACCTTCGTTAGATTCTGAGTAAGGGAGAAGGTTATGAAAAGGGAAGGTATTAGCACCCCTTTCCATCCGTAGTTATCTACGGGCTCTTAGTTGCTCTTAGATCACTTTAAAATTTTGCTTTCTGTGTGTTTGACAAAAATGTTTTGAAAAGGCATTTCGCTTTGATTTTGTAATGATTCATGTAGGAATGTATACAAAGTGTTCGGAAATGTTTCGTTTTGAAAAGAGTTTGAACTTTGACAAAAGTGTGAGGTGCAAAAAAGTATTTGATTTGAGCAAGCAACTAAAAGTCTTATTACCTACTCAGAATTGGTCGTTTTCATGTTGTTTTACGTTCCTTTAGAATAGCGTTATCCATACCATTAGTTGGTAGGTAACCCTATTCGTTGGATGTAAGCGACATTCGGGGACATCGAATGGTCATAGAAAGCAACTAGGAAGTATCCTAGCACATTCAAGGACTATCATCATTTTTGTAGGCGACAATCGAGGGTCAAGATCATGTATTTGGAGGCGACATCGTGGGTCTATGATCTTTGTATCAAGGGACTATGATGATTTGTTTGGAAGGCAACGGTGCTAGAATACCTCTACGTTCGAGGGACATGACCATGTGAATTCGTAAGGCAACGAGAGAGAATTACCCTAAGGGGTGCATGTGTGAAAAGAGTGTGTTGATTTCAGGTATTTTTATCTTGAAAATTAGAGTGAGCTATGTCCGATTTTATCTTGCCATACACGCCTAATTACTAGCAGTTTATCAAGTACAGAAATTAAAATGCGGAAATGTAAAGTGCGGAAAGTAAATGTCCTACGCTATCACATGGCTTTGGGGCAGATACATAATTTAAAATGCGGAAAATAAAAGTCCTAATTAAACTATTACATCCCATAGGCAATTACAAAATATGAAAAGAAAGCGATAAAGAAATCGTCTGAAACGGGATAACTTGTGAAAAGATGAGAAATCGGGAAATACGAGAAAACCGAATAAGAGGAAAATGTTAGTAAAAATAATAATTTTTGAATGAGAAAAATGTTTCATGCTAGAAATAACATTAATATGCTAAAATAATTTTTTGGGATTTTTTGGAGTTAATTTAATAATTAAAAATCAATTAAAGGTGATTTACATGATAAATTAACAATTAAATTAAATATGCATGCAAAAATAATATTTTTAATTTTATAAATTAAATAACCATTTTTCTGAAATGTATGCAAAAAATAAATATTTTTTGGTGTTTTTAAATGCATGATAAAAATTATGAAAGATAAATTAAATTAACATGAAAATATTAAAGAAAATAAGAAAATAGAAAAAATTGCAAAACATGTAAAAATCACTTTGCCATGGCTGGGGA
Source organism: Vicia sativa (assembly GCA_021764765.1). Lineage (NCBI taxonomy): Eukaryota > Viridiplantae > Streptophyta > Magnoliopsida > Fabales > Fabaceae > Vicia > Vicia sativa. Next base: position 143,175,131 of record CM038794.1, read on the forward strand.
TCGAACTCAGGACCTTGCCTTCACAAGCCCACGCCTTGACCAACTGAGCTGGAGTGCACGCGTGTCATGGAAATGGAGCGAGTGGTTTGTAAACAAGTGTCATCTCCTGACTGCACCAATCACGCACCAAGAACTTCATCGTTCTCGTTTGAATTCAGGGAATTTTGCGTCGGCCTCAGTGCGACGCTATAGTCCCTGCAATTCTCAAAATCTCATACACATAATATAAATGAACTGTGAGTACATGAATCGATTGGAAATCACATTCTAAACACAATGGTGATGGTCTTTTGGTCCAATTTTTCCTATTTAAAGAGTCCCTAATTCGGTTCAGAAAACCCTAACAATGGCATAGTTCGATTCAGGCCATGAAAACTCAATTCGATTGTCCAGATAGCTTGCAAACTTTGTTCTAAACACAAAACAAACATCAAAACACATTAATAATGCATGATAAATGAATTCGATTTTGAAAAGTAAGAACAAACCAAATCGTGTTTTCTCAATTCTTGATGTTTTTGAGAGTTGTAAGGGTCTGGATCGATTCGAAAGACCTCAAGGAAGGCAATGGAATGCTTGGAATCAACTGAATCGAGCTAGAACTGTGGCTGCAAGTTGCTTCAAGTGCACGGTTTTTCTGAATTAGGTTAGGGTTCCTCCAAGCAATTTTTCTGTTCTAATTCATGTGGTATGCCTTGTATAGTTATATTGGATGGAATTGGAGCTGATTTGAGGAAGAAATAATCATCAATCAATGCAAAAAATTTTTGATTTTGTACAAAATCAAATCTTATCTTTTTTGATCAATTTCAATCAAATTCTTGCCATATCAAACCAAATTTCGAAATTTTCCAGCTTTCTTGGGTTACTTGGATCTCAAGGAAGAGAGAAAAATCAATTTTGCAATTAATTTTGATTTTATACCTTATTTTTGAATTTAATTTGTATTTAAATGAATAAAATCCAAATTAAATAGAAAATAAAATAAAAATTCGTGGCATTGGGCTTGGATGTTCCAAATTGTATAAGGAACAAGTTTGGATGAAGAAAAACTAGGCCCATTTGCAAAAATTTTGATTTTTACAAGTATCTCTCTTTGTGCACTTCTTCAAAATTGCCCAACTTGCACAAGGTGTATTTTGCTCAAATTTCCATATTTTTTAGTGTTCTTGGACTTTTTGGAAAGCTCTAAGAGTCCTCTAACCAACCTCTTTGGTTTCATCTCAATTGGAGTTTCCATGCTCAATATATCTTCAAAACAAAATGTTGACTTTTTGTTGACTTTGAAAATGACCTGTAATGTTTTGATCCATACCTTCCAAATGAAGCATTTTTTGAACATTCTTGTGAGACATGAAGTTGTAGAGAATTGAATTTCCTTCAAAACAAGAGGTGGTGGAAATTTTTTTGAGAAAGTATGAAGAAGTTATGCTCAGTCAAAGTTTGGTTGACTTTTCACCGAAACCCTAATTTAGAAAGTTTGACTTTTGAGCAAATCTTGAGTTTTATTGATGAATCAT